>JANBPO010003090.1:16830461-17312166 GCA_024336825.1 Amorphophallus titanum
ATCTATATGTGAGATAGTGTAACCATCATGTCTTCTTGGTTAATATTAATGTCCATCTTAGAAAATTCTTCTCCTTTAACCTTCTTATTCCAACATTCATCCTTGTTGTTTCCATTCCAGGATCTCTTTCTGTTATCCCATGAATTATTGGTGATGCTAAATTTTTCTTGCTTCTTACCTCACCGATCAGACTTTCGGCTCGACTCTTATACTTTACACTTGAGTTTATTGACCTTCTCTAGGGTCCGTTCACATAAGTGTGCCCATTGGACCATCTCCGCATAGGTCTGAATGTTCTATGGGCCAAGCTTCTGGATAAAAATGGGACGTAACCCATCCATAAAGTAATTTGCTTTCAAAAGGTCAGTGCTCACTAGATGCTGAGCATAGGGTGCTAGGCGGGAAAATTGTAATTCATATTCGGCCACTAACATCATGCCCTGATGAAGTGATGCGAATTCAGTTGCCTTCCTCTCCTTGACATGCTCGGAGAAGTACTTGGCTCGAAAGAGAGTCAGAAATCTATCTCATGTGTGTGGTGTGTCTGCAGGCGACGCCAGGACAGACTTCCAAAGGTACGACCGTCCTTGTTCAATTGGAATGTAGCAAGATGAACCTTTTCTTGGTCAGCACAATGCATGACCTCGAATATATGGTTCATGTAGCAACCCTGAATTTTTAAAAATAACATTTTAAATAGCGACTTCCATCAAGTCGCCATTTTATTAAGTAACGGCTCAATGTGATTTTCTTCAATTCGAACTAGGTACACTCTCACCACGTTTAGGCCAACTAAACCCGGAGACTTCAATAGGTACAACCTGCCTAGTGTCCGTGAGGGAATCCACGGGTGTGGGGACTTTCG
The DNA here is from genome assembly GCA_024336825.1 of Amorphophallus titanum. Classification (NCBI taxonomy): domain Eukaryota; kingdom Viridiplantae; phylum Streptophyta; class Magnoliopsida; order Alismatales; family Araceae; genus Amorphophallus; species Amorphophallus titanum. The sequence goes on from JANBPO010003090.1 coordinate 16,831,327, forward strand.
AAGGACTTAGTTTAGGAATTCCTGGTCCAATGAGACGGAGTGCTCAATAGAGGGTCCTTCCTTAACAAAGACAGGGGCATGGTCTCCTAAAAGTGTGGGGAGAGGAGGTCTCCCAAACCAAGATGCCCTGTATGCAAATGCTAGTGCAATAGAAACTAAAAATCACACAAAATGATTTAACTATAAATGGTGAATGCAGAACAGAACAAAATGCAAAAGTTAATTGATGAACAGTGACATGAATGCAAATGACGGATGGACAACAGAACAAATACAAAAGCTAATTAAATGATGGATGGAGGGAAGAACAAATGCAAAAGCTAATTCTTATGAACAATGACATGCAGATGAAATGGTGGATGAAAACAAGAACAATCAGAAACACTAATTCATGAACAGTGACAGCGCAGACAGACGACAGAATGTGGTAAAATGTGGATAGAGAGAATTGATGCCTGCCCCTGTGGGCGTAATTTTTTTTTTTTCAAAAATCAGCCACTCACAGGCGACAATCAGATACTCATAGGAATGGACATCTGACGTTCTGGGCGCCCATTCAGATTGGGCGTCTAGTAGTTTGGACGTAATTTTTTTTTCAACCCTGCAACAAAAGGCCAGAGAGATACACAAATGCAGAACAACTAATGCAAGAAGAAGAAGACACAAACCCACGACAATCAACGAATAAATGGCATGCTCATGAGAATGAACGTCTGGGAGAGTGGGCGCCCATTCAATGAGTGCCCAGTGCACTAGGCACTAATTATTTTTTTTTTAGAAGAACAGAGAGGTGGAGTCTTCAAACAAATCTATAATTTGACAATCACTTGAAAAAATAAGATGGAAAGAGTGCTACGTGGACCGTGGGTGCAAAATAGGAGGTGGCACACGTGGTTACCCAATGGGGAAGGGTAATCAAAAGAAAAATAATAGAAAGTCCCACCGTGATCGTCAATTTGTAGATCTATTTAAATCCACTTAAAATAAATAAAGAAATAACAAGGTACAACCAAGAAGAATAATAGGGGAGAAAGGAGAGGGAGCATACGTGGATGCTATGTGGAGTCTGATTGTCAGAGGACTCACGGGCCTCAAATGATATAAACAATGAATGATAGGAGGGATCGTGGATAAATACCTTGAAGCGTGGAGATGTGAGTGTCAACCTTCTCTTCCAATCGGTCGGCCGATGAGGAGAGTCTTCTTAGATTACCCTTGCAAACAAACACAACACAACCAACAAAGAAAAATAGGAATTAGAACCAAGTGTGCAGTATCAATCCCAAGTGAATATATATAAACGTGAAATCAAGGAATAGAACACACCTGTTGGGTGTTGGCCTTTAAACCCCTATACAAAGGGTGGGGTAAAAATATGATGATATGAGAAATAATAAGAGGGTGCAAGTGTTGCACTGGAGGAGACTCTCAACGTGGTTGAGATAAAGGATAAACAAAAGGGCAATATGATGCATGCATGCAGGACAAACTATATGTAGTGAGATTGGGTTTCCGGGACAGGACTCGGCTTCTCCCCTCTAAAAATTATGACCTGGTCGAGAGTGAGGGCATAAAAGCATTGGAGTAGCCAACGTACTCATTTTAGAAGCATGTTCAGACTAAGTTTAAACAAAAGGCAAATTAATAGAATAATACATAGAAAATCATTTTTTCAAACTAATGCAATGGAATGAGCTAACCTCTTTTCCACTAAGATGTGGAACACTAGAAAGTTGTTGGTGTGTCTCACGGTTGTAAAGCAAAGATGGGTCCCCAACCTGTTAATGACTAAACATAATAAAGATATTGCCAAATAACAATAAAAGTAAACAAGTGTGGTAAAAACTTAATCTAGTAATCGAACCCCATAACAAACCTTGTCATTGTACTTGGACGGAGCGGCCGTACGCTGGTTTTCCAGGTCTAAAAATCTTTGATCCCCAATGTCTTTCACATACTTTTCAATTTCTGATGCTGACAAGAGGGATGAACTATGCTGCTTGATATATACTACATCTCTACCACCAATGGTAACTGATGTAATTATATGGGTACCAAATTTTTCAATAAAGCTGAAAAAGAGAGGAGAAAACTAGCATCATCAGTTCAAAATTAAAAGGAGGAGAGGAATAACAGATGCAAATTACATAGAAAACACACCAATGACATAGAGAAATGACCAACAAGCATGTTTTCTCTATGGTAGAATAAACACTCATTCAAATTGCAAGGTCTATGGATTGTATGTCATCTTAAGTCTTAACAATATTGTCATAACACACATGAGTGTATTGCACCACTAACCTTGCCAAAGAAGATGGCTCCCAGTTTTGTGGAACTGCAAGCTTCATGTCTTCTCTTAAGCTTAACCCAGAACTCACCAACCGAACTTTATATAGAGGGATAAAGTAACCATCCATCACAAGCGCTTTTGTAGATGCCACATCAATTTTCCAAGATCCAGTAAAATTGAACATGGAATTGAAGCTGCCAAGCGGTACTGTTCCGAATAAACTAGACTTCTTATTAAAATATTCTGCCATCTGGGTTCAGAAAGTCAATCAACGTTATAAGCTCATGAAAATATTAGACAGTGGGGTTCATAATGCAAAAGATTTGTCAGTTGATAAATTGAAGCATCACATTATTGTTATTTCACAGAAAGTGAAGCCATGTTATATGCTCAAGAAAAATTTATACAATGGGTTGCCAGTACAGAATATTCATCTGTTTATATGCTTCATTCATTGGCCATCACATATCATTATTTAGCGAATACCGAGCAAAAGGTGAAAGTTACCTACAAGTCCAATCATAACAACTTTATGAAATCTATTGAATATGAAATACAATATTACTCATCGAAGGGATGTGAAGCATTTATGTTAGGGATTTAGAGTTAAAAAATAGACCATTTACCATTAAGAATCATTAGACTCTTGTTTTGAGAAGCATATCTCAGTTAACAAACAAATTAATGATTGCCAAACGCTCAATGGAATATGAAGATTAACATTGATACTTTGTACCAGTGTGGGAGTCGCTGTTATCTTGGACTCTATAGTTGGAGAGTTACCTATCACATATCTGGCATTGCCTCCAGCAGTTGGCATTATCCATTGCAGGGAATAACGTCCTCCCCTCTTCTTAGTTCACTTTTCGATCCACCACCATTTGAACCCCTTCCCACCTTTGTTTCACCACCCCTCACAGTCTGTGTCACGCCCTGAGATTATGTACAGCGGAAGATATTTGGGAACCATGAACAGCCGGCTAGTACGCCACAAGTGAGCAATATAATCAGAGTGCTAACACATTCATTCACAAAAAAAAAGAATGCACAAGATAATATACTCTAAACTTCACTTTATTGAATAATATTCAAGTACATTGACTCTTTGACACAGTGGCTAGCTAGGCTCAAGTAAAGGAAAAATTACATAAATTTGACTTGACTCTTGACTCTACTAAGTCTTCTCTCGGTCTTTAATCACTCTCGGACTCGTCACTTGGGTAGTCCGAATCTCCGCTAGAATTTCCTCAAAAGATTTGGAAAGTAGGGAATGAGCACCCTTGTCCAATAGGTATCTTCATATCAATATGAAAGTAATGTTAAAATAATTAATATTTTAGCTCTAGAAAAGAAGAATAAATACAATATGATGAAATAGGCGAATAAATCAAAGTAACCACGCTAGTAACAAGACATGACCATAGAGATATGAGATTTGATATAGAGTTTGAGAGAATAATCAATCAAGAATATATAGTGACCTTTCATGTAACAAGAATGTACTTAGCATGTATCAAGAATGCACTTTTCACAACCATGAAGGTCATGCACTAGAAAGTCATATAATTCAAGAATGTATAAATTCATGTAGAGCCACGTGATTTTCGCCCGTCTATAAAAAAGTACTCCCAGCATAATGCGACGCCAGTATTCATCATATCCTATGGTTTATAGTATGTTTTCGACAATCAGCCGAGGGGACTAGCGTCAAGTCTTTGGACACAATCAGTGCCCGATCTGCATCTTCAAGTTATAGATCCAGCTACTTCCATGAGAAATATCAATAAAATAGGCCAATAATGTACCAGTTCAACTATAGTTCCATGATAACAAATACCAAGGTAAGAATGCTTCAATTTCAAATATGAGAGTTCAAAGATGATTTAAAACAAGGTCATGTCACAGAAGAAATTCAGCAGCATAACGGCATATTCTTTCACTTCCATAATTTATTAAATAGCTTTTGAGTAAGGTGTTAAGTTATAGATAATCAATAGACCATCTAGGAACATAGAAAAATTAACCCTTGGGTCCAACCTCAGGTTAAGAATAATGAGAACACTTGCGGTCATGACTGGACTGTTTATGGAAAATAATGATCTTTTACTATACCATTTTCAATCATTAACGGTCAGCACTGGACCGTTTGTGGATAGAGTTGACTCAATGAACGTACTGGAACCATACGGTCATGGCAGGGCCGCAAGGCGTATTGCTATTCTTTGTCATCAGTTTCCTCTCTTATTTATTTCTCCTTGGTCCTTGCTTTGTTCCCTCATGTAACTGTTGATAACTGATGGTGTCTATGTTTACTTTTTTGGCCTAATTGTTCTTAAATCTATGGAAAAAAGAAAGCCGAGCCTTCGGCTCACTCAGTGCTCCCTCGTGTTCCCGTACGCGAGTGAAGTCGCGTCATCCCGCCGTGCTCACTGAGTCCCCAACGACTTATTAATAAGCTTTCTTTCACCCTTGTTAATTTACAGTATTTTTAGTCTGTTATTTATGCTGTTAGCCTGTTATTTTTATCTCAGATTGTTCTGACTAAGTTGTTATTTTTTTGTGTTTGCTTATTTTGCAAGGGTAACCAGTTTGAAAAGCCCTCTTCTTCGACATGTCGAAAGAAGAGGAAGAAGGAGTCCACGTCATCCCTGTCTGAGGTGAAGCGATCATTCAATTCGGGGCCCTTAGCCCCTGGCGATCACAACATCGAACGCGCGCTTCTTAGTAATTTTTCTTTTATGTTAATACCCGCGGAGAGTCAAACCCCGCACGGGTTGGTTGTTGTACTATAATTGGCCGCGGTGAGTCACTTCACCGTGACCGTGCACTCCCCCCGTCCATTTCATATTGTGATATATTTCTATTAAAACCCCGCAAAGACCAATGTCCTGCGGTGGTTTGCTTGCTTTTATATTATCGTTGATCTTGTGAGGAATGATATGCCGTTCTAATTTTCGCGTCCTCGTCGTGTCTGTTTCTCCATTCGTGCCAACTTCTACCACGTAGAGTCCCAGGACCCGTGCCCGATATATAGAAAGCTACTCCCGGAACGGTAGGCCACGCCTACTTGGAAGGAAGTCAGTTTGCGTGAGGGGGTCTTCGGATCCCCATCTCCGTCCTGTACCGAAAATTCGGGAGGTCTAGATTCACTGTATTCCACTACAGTGTTGCCTTTAGGTCGTACCGACCACCTTCTTTCTTATACCCCCATCACAGCACGCGCATTCTTCTTTTAAATAGGAGAGAAACCTCTCTCTCTCTTCCACCATGTGACACGCTCACACCGTCCACTCTCAGATCTGGTCTGCCACCCAAGTGGTCCAGTCAATCTCCACTGTGAGCCCGCGTGAGTGGCGTCCCACGCACTCCTCTGGCTTCTCGCGTGTCGAGAACTCCACCTTTGGCTGGTGGACGCCTAGAGTCCTCATGATCAATTGATAGTGGAGTGGCTCGACCACGTTCATGTAGTGGAGCCAGATGTCACGCCCTGCATAGGCGAGTGCCGCCACCACCCACGACTGGCCCTCGTGCCCCTCACCCTGGTACGGAGTCCATAGAATCTGCCAGGTAGTCAACATGTCAAGCATTAGTGTCTAATCATATAGTTGCATTTACAAAGTTCAAGTTTAGGTCTTGTTGAGGCATAGGGTAAAGTGTCAATGTCATCCTGGATCTCCCGTACCTGGCGTCTCAGGGATCCCACTTCTCGAACCGCTGCCCACCGTCTCGCGATGGGCACCCGGTCGGGATGCACCTCCTGTCCTCTCCCTAGCCAAGGGAGGTACATGTAGGCCCACACATGCATTCCATTGCACCATAGTGTCAGCATATAGCATTTAATAAATATCATATAGGAATTGCACAAGCATTTTAGGAGTCGAGGCTTACCTGAAGAAGTGGGGAGAATCCGTCTAGCATCGTCTGCTAGTTGGTGGAGCTGAGGGTGTCAAACAAGAAGGCGAGTACCGCCGCGCCCCACGCGTACTCTCCAACTCGGTCTACCTCCTCAAGTAGGGGTAGGAGTCGGCAACTCACCCCATCTGCTCGAGTGGCGAACAGCAGCTTCAGAAAAAATAGCATCAGGAACCACCGCAGTACCGTGTCCACCTCTGGTCCCAGCCCTGCTGCCACTCGCTCTCGTACCCGGTCCGTCAGGCACCCCAAGTGCTACTCGGGTAGCTCTCCAACTGCGATTCTAGCTCCTCGCAAGCCCAAGCTCTCCTGCAGTCTCGCCTTTAGTAAAGTCGAGGAGTGACGCTATGGTCGGTGCAGCTCTAGACCCAGCAGCCTCTGGGCCAACTCCCGGTAGTCTGTGTGAGTCTTCCCACTCACTAGTGCTCCGTGCATGAGTAGCCCCATGATCCATGCTACGTCCTCTAGCATCGACACCATGTGTCCCCACGGGAACACGAATGCTCAACTGACCGGGTCCCACTGGTCGTATAGTGCGTAGAGTAGGGATGTGTCCAGCCTTACCACCTCCATGCCAAGGAACTCTGTAAATCCCATGGCAGCCAGCCACTCCCTTTGGAAATCGGGCAGTGCCAAGTACACCGCCCGAACTTGGAGCCATGAGATCTGTGTCTGGCATTTTCCCTGCATACATTCAACATTCTAGGTCAGTCATTCATTTCTACAAGTCATGCATTGCATATACGTTAAAAAAATGCAGCCTGTAAAGGTGGCGGCCATCACAAGGCCATTTCTGTCCCTTTAACAATCTTCTGTTGACCGTTCTGAAGTCCCAAACGGTCCCCATCAGGCCATTTTTATTTTTCAATAAACCTCTTCGCTAATCTGGGTTTGAACGGTCACGTTACGGCCATTTTTGTCTGATTGGCAGTCTTTTGGAGACCATTTTTGTTCCCCAGCGGCCCAGTCCAGACTGTTTCAGTTTGTGTGAGATCTGATGTTCCCCTTTAACAAAAATGATGATGATCTAGGAGCATACGGTTAATCATTGGATAGGCTGCTCGGTCGAGTCGGGTGGGGGACAATGGACTCTATCTCGCTCACCATGGTTGCAAGAAGACTCTTGACCCTGCCTTGGCTCGGTCTAGCAATATTATCCTTGAGTACTTTCTATTTTATGCTTTCTTTACATTTATTTTCATGATTTCTTTATTTTTAGCCCAGCATGCATCATGTCATTTTGAGCATTCACGCCTCGTGATTCTCTCAAGATTTTCTCCTTAGCAATGGTTAATTGAACTTCAGCTCTCTCGGATAAGAGATTTCTCATTCCACACTGAATTTGAGTGATTTCTCCGATCTTGTCACTTGGTCTGGTTGGCCAGCATGATTCCTGTCGGGATTTTATCTCAGTTTCAATTGCTTCTTTTTCAGCTTACGCTATGTTCCTTTCCGATCCCCTCATTGTCTGTGGATTGTGTCCCCGATAAGGTTACTCATGTTTTATTTTCCTTCCTGTTAGTTTAGTTCTCCAGACATGTCTCATCCTTGTCAATCATTGTGGATGGTTAGTTTGGCATTTTTGAGAGAATTCTTATCGCTTGTTGGTTGTGACGGGTTTCTTTTGTCTTGATGCCCTCTTATCAGTTCTCTGCGCTTCATCTCCGCATCATCTCCATTTCACGTTACTGTCGCTTTCGCTCCATCTCCTTTTCATTTCACCTCTGCGACACTTTCGCTCGCTCTCCTGCAAAGCGGACATCAAGGAGAGGCATCTGTTGACACCCATTTTTAACTTGTAAGTTGAGTTATTTCTCTTGTTCACTTCCGTGATGCCTCGAATTACCCATTATTCTTGGAGCATTCCCCTGATCTGATTCTGAGCACATTTCTTGATCATTCCCCAGCCCTCTGAGTTTGGAAGCCATTTTCTGTCAGTTTCCAGCTATTTTTCAAGTTTCCATATGTTCCAGGACTGTTCCCCATCATCTTCGGTGATCGGAATCCATTAGGATGGCAATGGGAAGGAGCCGGCCCTCACTAGACCGCCCAGGACAGTGAGGCAGCCCCCCACTGGGCTGCCCTGCTCTTTGGGACCTGGCTTTCTGGGGCGGCCATTCACTGGGCCGCCCAGGTCTGAAGACGATCCTCTGGTGGACTGCCTAACTCTTGAAGGTGCCCCCTCACTGCGCCACCCAGTCCTCTATAAGGCGGCCCTGCCTGGGCCGCCCCACTCCTGAATGCGGCCATCCAGTAAGCCACCCAACTCAAGAAAAGGTCATCCAGTAGACCATTTTTATCCTGTCTTGCCCGAAGTGTCGTGCTCACCCACGGCTTTGCTCTTCATGCTATCCCAAGGATAGTTGCGGTCCAATCATGACCGTTTCATACCAGAAATGGCCGCGCGATAGACCGTTTCTATCACGGAGAGTCCAGATGTGATGACCAAGATTCCGGATATCAGATATACCCAATAGGACTACCAAGTAAACCCGATACCACTTGGAACCTGCGAGTTCTCCCAAGAGTGGTAAAGCTCCGAAGGGATAAAAGGATTGTTGTGTAGTGCATTGAAGTCACAAAGATATAACAGTAAGCAATTAAATTTCATTAGAAAGAGGAGGACCGGCGGCCAACTTTCTATAGTCAGACCTCTTGGCTTTTTGTGCTGCTGCACATCCATGGCTTCTCCATGAGTGACAAGGCCTAGGCGAAATTGATCCACCCTCTATTCATCGCCTTTAGATATGCCGTCTTGGCCTGTACCATTGCTTGCTAGTTCATGGTCATGAAGACCTGGCCCTATTGGCCGAACATTATGTCTCAATAGGGGATGTTTGCTGGTTGGTCTGCGAAGGAGCCTCCAGAAATAAAGAACCCCCATTGTATTATTGGTCCCACTCACCCTTGTATTCCGGACCAGCAGGTATGTCTTCCCTGAATCTACTCCTGCCTCCTGCTTATTTTTTATCTTCCTTCGGGTATATCTGATGACCCGCTCTTATGGTCACCGTGTTGTGTTGAGTTCCTTTGTGCAGACCGCCCCGATTCGAAGAGAGTCGGGGAGTATAGAATGTTGATATCCTAGGCTCAAAAGCCTAGCCACTTTGAGACTCCAGTTGCTGCACCAATGACCACTCCTTTACCTGCTGGTGGGTCTAGGAAATGGGAGTGACCTCACATCAAGACGGTGATAACCCGCGCTAAGAGGGCTCAGACGGAGGCCATGGATCAGCGAAAGAAGGATGTGGCATCCCAGCCCACGGTGTCTCTTCCGCAGGTCCCAGCATTCGAAGAGTTCAAAGCCTCGCAGCTGCAAGAGTATCCTGTTTTTGGTATAATCCTATTACTTTATTGTCTGGTGCAAAAGCCGAGGACTGACTTTGTGATTTCTATCCCTACCTCTGCTTTGTTTAAGCCGTGGTGCCTCAACAAATTCTCGTCATGGAAGAGCCCGTTGCAGCTGACGTAACTGAGTCAGGGGGAGGTGACACCGCAGCCATTCTTCTTGCATAGGTGGATTTGCTCTCGCCGATGCCCAACCATGAGGGTGAAGGTATCCCATCTCCTCTGCCTTCCTTTTAGGTTGCTTGCAAGTTGCCTTAACCTTGCAGGCTAATCTCCTTGGACAAATGTTGCCCTTCTGTTCCTCCCAAAGTTCACCCTCCTGATGTTCCAATGCAAGAGGAGACAACGGTCTTTCCAATAGAGGAGAGTTTGTCTGGAGTGGCCCCCGAAAATTTAAAGTGTATGCCAGTTCGAGATGCGACGAGCTCATCAGATAGCCCGCCTTTCGAAGTGCCGGTGGACTATGGGACCTCGAGTGATGAGGAACCTTGGGAGGGAGAGATAGGGGAAACTACTCCGTCAGCTTCTTAAGGAAGCAACGTGATAGCTTTTAGTCCCGTGAGGCTCAAAACAAGCCTTGTCATTGCCCCGAGCCCTTCTTAAGAGGAAGGTGAAGTCATTTTGAAGCTGACCGGCTCGTCGACGGAGCTCCCAGCAATTACTGAGTCGGGTCTTGCACCTATTGAGGCGAGTCCCCGCACTTTGCTCAGCCACATTGTCACTTGTTTTGCATTATTTGACGTGGGTTATTGTCACGCCCCGGCATGAAATATCGCAACGTATAGTCAGAAATAGCTAGAAATAATATTAATATGCCAATCTGAGCATTTACACATGTGCTATGGAAAGGAATAATTCTATTGATCATGCAAGATTTTAAATTTATTACAATAACCATCAATACGAAAGAAACACATTCATAAAATGTGTGTAGCAGGCATGATGATATTGAGATGGATATGTGACAAGATTAGGAATGAGCACATATGTAAGGATTTAGGGATAGCCTCAATTGATAGTAAAATAAGAGAAAATAGACTCAGGTGGTTTGAACATGTGCTTCATCATCCTAACTCAATGTTAGTTAAAATATGTTACTAAATATTAGTGGATGCTAGTAAAAGAGCTTGGGGAATGCCTAAAATGATCTGATGTAATATTATTAGGAAGGACATTAATTTCTTAGGTGTAAATATGAATATAGAACTATAGAAGTCTTTGATAGAACATGATTCATGTAGTCGACTCCAAGTAATTGGGATAAGGCTCTGATGATGATGATGAATGGCTGGCGAGAGGGTGATGAGAGGTCATGAGTTTTTGCTGCCTGAGAGCAAGTTCCCATAAGTCATAGCTCATGTATGGTTTGAGGGACCTTTCCCCCTTTTCCTCCTGCTATCTATGGTAGTGAGGCGAAGGTTGAGACGAGACGAAAGCCATCCATAGGGGTGGCACTGCGTTTGTTGTTGAAACCTGTTTCACTGATAGAGGATGTCTAGATTACTGGCCACCCATCTCTCTTCAACGATAAGGAAGTTGGCTGCCTTCTATCGTTGATGGGCAGCTCCCTTATCACCCTTTTCTTTTTCTCCTTCCTATTGCATTTTAGTTGCATTATACTTGTTTACATCGCATTGCACACACATTAGAACACCTAGATCCTTAAATCAAAGAGGTTTAATCTTGAAACAAAGGGGAGGTGAGTGGCCAAAAGTCTTCGTTATCCTCCTTGATTCCCAACACCCCTCTAGGTAAACACTATTCCCAATACTCACTTTCCTTTTGTCTTTTGAGCATTTAACTACACTCACTTAGTTCTAATGAGCGATTTTAATTTTTCTTTGGGACCATGCTTCAAGATTTCAGTGTAAAAATTTACAGGGCTCTTCGTTCTTGGCCTGCCAAGAATGTAGAATGCATTACTCCGAAAGCTCACCCCTGAAGGCAACTGTGCGATCCATCTTCTTATGGGATTCAGGTAAACTCTCTGGTGATCACCCATTTTTCACGTTTCTACAGTACACTGTCGTGTTTGGATTAAGCTTGAGGAAGTGCTACATACATGGGATCCTGGTCTACAATCTATTCCCCCATGAAATTGGCACCCCTCTCCCTTGGTCAATTATGGTGCCTACAACCCCTCTAGTGATCACGATGGGACAGCTATAGCTCACTATGAGTTCCTTACAACCGAAATCCAAGGATAGTAGTTTATTGTTGTTTATTTTATTTTATTACCTGTTGCCTGCGTGTTTTCTATTTTTGTCTATTCAGAAATTGAATAGAAGGTGGCCACACATCTAGCTGCCTAGCACGGAAGGAGGCCAGATACCTGGCCGCCCAACCCATTCAAGATAGCCAGTCACCTGGCCACCCACTATTTTGAATGGTCGCCTTCTATTTTTCTACAGTTCCGTGTTTTGTTACTATTCTATATGAGTTTGGCTTCTCTTTCGATTTAATAGTGCAGGTTCAGTTTGGGGTGGGTCCAAGAAGAGCTGACATCACACTTTTATCAGAAAACCCTCGCGGCACCGCTATTCGGAAAGAGCGGCGGTTGGTCGTTGTTGCGCACCCAGGCCAGAAGTTTGGGCAGGTTCGCATCGGGGCCGTAGGTCAGGTAGGTGCCGTCGCAGGAGTCGACGCCGATTGCGTCGGCGTACCTCCAGCGGCGCTCGCTGTTGACGCGGCCCATGTGGACCCACTTGCCGCGCCGCTTGGCCTCGGCGACGATCACGCGAGCGTGGGCGCCGAGTTTCCAGTCGGTCGAGCCGCCAATGAAAAGGCAGTCGAATGAGTCCCACGCGATACCGGACCTGAATCCGTCGGTTGCGAGTTCCCCCCGCCAGCAGGTCAGCCCATCTTGGGCAACGAAAGCGACCGGATAGCCGAGATCTCGGATGCGCTGGAGCCAGGGCGAACTCCGCTCGATGGTGGCATCGGCGTCACCGACGACGTCGGGGGCCACGGCGAACAGGCAGGATGACGAACAGTGGGCGTTGTCGGTGAGGAACTTCCACCACTTGCCTTCGTCGAACTTGTCGGAGAACGCGCCATTGTCTGCGCACCACGTCACGTCGTCAGGTCGCTTGTTGCCCTGCGCGGGGGAGTCGATGAATCCGAGCACCCCGGCACGCATTGCGCCGAGCACGGCCGCGCCGCAGGGGTTGGCGAAGTAGAGCACCGTCGAACCTCCGAAGGGCATGAGCGCGGCGGTCATGCGGCCACCGCCCGACGAACGCGGACGGCCATCACGAGCGCCACCACCGCGGCAGTCACGGCGACCTTGCCGACCACCTGCCCCTGCCACGCGCCCGCGACGGGGAATCCGGCGATCCAGAGGAACAGGAACGTGTCGATGAACGCGCCGACGAAGTTGCTGGCGACTGCAGCCCGGACATAGCCGCGCTTCCGCAAGGGTGTGTAGATCGCGAGATCGGCGAGCTCAGATGCCAGGAAGGAAACTCCCGAGGCGGTGGCAATGAAGGGATCTGCGATCAGGAATGACAGCACTGCTCCGAGCACGATGAGGGCAGCCGCAGACCTTCGCCCGGCGCTGTCCTGCACTGCGTCTCGCAGGACGAACGTGAGGCCAGCGAAGTAGGTGCCGGCGGTGGCAACGAGGCCGAAGCCGACGGGGACCATGCCGTATCGAGTGGTGACGAAGTTGGCCGCAAGGATGCAAGCGAGGAACGCGGCGGAGGTTGCGATGGTTCGCATCACGACCCCGCCTCGCCTGGCTCACCGAACGCATCCTCGGCGCCGACGACTATTCCACGCTGATCCAGCTCTCCACCGTGGCCAGCATCCATGAGGCCGCAGGCGATTGCGCGCAAGCACTGGATATTGCCCGCCTGGTGCGCCGGCGCATGGCCGCGCGAAAGCTATCATTGCGGCGTTTCGCAACGTCTGGATTCTTGGCGATCCACGCGGCGGTGTGCCTGCGACAATGGCCGGTTGTGTTTCGGCGGCATAGCGGCGCCCCACATTCGATGCAGTTCATCGTGCCTGCCACCCCAATGCCCGAGCAACCTTGTGGAAGCGGCTGACGCATCCGCTCTTGGTCCGACCGAGCGCTTTCGCCGCCGTGCCGAAGCCACCACCGTCTGCGATCACGTCACAGAGGGTGTTCGTTTCCTCATCGGTCCATGGGCGCTATTTATTAAAATACTCTAACTCTCTCAGAAAAATGCCAGAAAATAGCCAAAAAATTTGTAAAAATCGGCAGATCTGACAGAGTCGGATCCAGGTCCGAACCACTACGGATCCATTAAGACACGGGCGCTACACTCACATTTTTGGTTTCTGTAGCATTAGCAATTTCCAGTCTTCGACCTGCCACTGTAATAGACTACTTCTGCTGAAGCACTACATTGGATTTACGAAATAAATCTGACTCTGCCAAAGCACCATTGGTGTCAACCAGAGCCAACTCAGGAACAGGGACAATAGTGGCAAATTGAGCTGAAATTTGGTCTGAAGGGAGCTCCATGGAAGAATTAACCACCGAATTGTGAGCATTAGAAGCAGGAATTAGATCAATAGAATTATCATTGACAGACACTATTGGTTTCAAATTAGAATTACAGCAATCTGACAGTTTGGGTCCGTAGGAGACAAAATAGAGGATGCTCCCATTTTCGAAGGATTGGCCGAGCAACTCTCCAATGCAACTTCATTTACAGCTATTAATACAGCAGTAGCCCCCAGAGCAGTCACATCTAAACTATCAAGATTCTGCTTGGGCAAGGGATCAGACAAGTTACTGTAATTGGTGGCATTGCACATTTCAACCGCAGGGGCATTAACACTAACTACCCCATTCTTTTGTGCCACCGATTTCAACACATTTTTGGGCTTAAGAATAGGGCGAACAGGGCCTGGATTTGGTATAGGATTTGAGGAAGGTTGACTCCTTTTCCCTTTATAGTCATCTAAGCTGTGCCCTAGTCTGGAACAATTTGAACAGAATATTGGGAGCTCTAGATAGATGATTTCTTGCCAAGCACCCCCCTAGGAAATCCAATCCACAACCTTTGAGGGTGCTTCCTCGTGACATCCAACTCTACACATACACGAGCTGCCTTTGTGTTTGACAAACTCAAAGTTAGAACATCAATCTTCAAAACTCTTCCAATGTTTCCGGCGATTGATCGCAGCACTGGTTCAATAAAGAAATTCACCAGAAGCCCAGGGAAGGTAATCCAAACTGAAAGAATGGGTGAATCCTCATTGGGAGAGAAGTGCATAGTCCATTTGAAAAACTTGAATAATCTGCCATGAACGTAAAGAGATTCCCAAAATAGCAACTGAAGGTAATCTTCCTGATTCTAAAACCAAAGCAGTAGATGCCTAGGGTCCAACATACTGATGACGAAGTCCTCCTTAAAGTCGGAGCGATTTGAGAGGTGGGTTCTTATCTCCGAGAATGCAGCTTGCCATAAGGGGTTTGCGCTACCAAGGAGAAAGCAAAAGGGTCCAAAGAAGCCAAGATCTCCTCAACGTTGAAGAAAATAGCAGGTTCACCGCCGTCTGTTAGAGCTGGATCATGAATAGGGTAATTGTAACGACCCAGAGCTCAGGGTACCGACAACCCGATACAAGGATCGAATTACCGTTATCAAGAACTGGGGAAGTCACCCAAGAGGCTGATGAGGCCACTGAAGGGTTGGGGGAGTTTGTCGAGGGAGCGTATAACGAATTGGAATTACACTATGCACAATTTAAATTAGAACAGTTATTATAAACTGAAATGCGAAAGTAATTAAAATATTAAAATATATCAGACCCTAAGCCTAGTCCATGTGTTGGTGGTAAACGAGTGGTCGCGACGAGTCACCCAAGGGAGCCTGCCCTCAACATCCAAAGCTAGGGGGAGGATTTTGGGATTTCTTTGACAATCAAACAAAGGTGTTTGGACGTTAGGCCGATGTAAATCAACACTGACTGCGGTCTGTGGGGAGAGGTCTAGCACCCGAACCCAAATTGTCTGATATTATGTGCACTCACGGAATAAAACCTCTACATATAGAGGAATGTTTCTTTTCAACAAGAACAATATATTTATATCCATATAAAATTTCGTGGTCCACAATGTGGTGTTCTTTTTGAAAAGAAACATTTTATATATGAGGGTTTATTCCGTGGGTGCGCATCGTATCAGACGATTTGGGTTCGGATGTCGGACCTTTCCCCACTGACCGCAGTCAGTGTTGATTTACATCGGCCTAACGTCCGAACACCTTTGTATGACTGTCAAAGAAACCTTAAAGTCCCCACATAGGTTCTGATGTTGAGGGTAAGCGCGCTTGAGTGACTCTCAAATTCTCAATTACCATTCATTCACCACCTACAGATTGACGGAATTAGGGTTTCATCAAAGGCCTCTCAAGTTTAGGCGAAACCCTAGAATTTTAGAGTATGAAGGAAATTCTGCCGGTGCCATAGGGATTTTTTAAAGTAGCGGGAGATTTCTTGGACCCTAGGGGTATTTTGATAATTTTACATTTCTAGGGATATTTTGATAATTTCACTAGGCCAGAGGTGTTTCTGAAATTTCTGGGTTGGAAGGAAAGTAGGGTCGGATCCCTTACTTCCCAAGGCGCTGAGGCTATTTATGGAGGGTTTTAGGGGCTATTGGGCCATTTCTAGGTCACAAGGGTATTTTAGTAATTTTACTAAACCCTACACGGACTTAGGTTTGAGGCAGCACCCAAGTTTCGGACTGAGCTGATATTATCCTCGAACCAAAGGAGTGACGAGGGGTTTCATAGAAGGCGCACATATGTCAATTTGCAAAGATAGGGGCATGTACATAATCTCTCACAAGTCAGGGGTTTTCTTATAATTTTACTTGATCGATGTGCAGAGAAAATCTTCGGAGTACATCCAACATACTTATGGTCTAAGTGGGTACAAGGGTTGTCGGCGATTTGTCGACTGTACAAGAAAAAGAGACATCCGCATTGACACGAGATGTAGGGGCATAAGCTTAATTACATAAAGTTGCGGGATAGAACTGCGAACCACGGGACTTGAATTTTCTTACGATCTCGGAAGTGGCATTTTTGCAATTCCTTATTATTTGAAGGAATTACATGATTTAGCTGTCCAGGATGCATGAAAAATCAATGCATAGCCTCTAGGGTCATAAACACAAGACCTAGGGGTATTTATACAACATACCTTTAATAGGCCTTTTTACAAACAAACAAACTTTGCCGAGCGTCCGAAGGTCTTTCTCCGCGTTTGTCAGTCCATATCTCTGTGTGTTCGTGTCCTCTTTGGCCCAGGGGACTTTTTATAGAAGTAGGAGAACCCAAGTTGTCAAAAACCTGAGGATTTGCCTCAATTTTGACGAAAAAACAGGTTTTAGCTCCAATTCTGACAAGGTGGGATGACCAATCCTCTCTTTTGCTTAGGGTCAAGCTCACCATCCAGAGCAAACTCTAAGTGCAGACATCTATAGAGAGATCCCATGATCACCCAAATACAAATGCTGAGAGAATCACAACGGGAGTGCTCAACAAACATAGTAGGAAAGGGAGGGGAAACATTTATTGCATAATAATTTAAAAAATAGTAGACTAGATCAATCTATGGGCAAAATTGAATTTCCAAACCCTTTTTTATTGCCAAAGGGAGAGGAAGAAATACAAATGTAGCCCTCGTCAAGCATAGGGTTAGACGATGAGCCCCTCCCTTATCGGAGTTGCACCATTCCCCCCACCCCACTCTTTCTTTCTCTTCCTTTTTCTTCTCCTCTTTCTCTCTTTTCTTCTGCTCTTCGGGCTCCTATTCTTCTCCCTAGGGGGACGTGTGAGAGCTAGGCTAGAGAGAGTACCTTTGCATCTATGTCTATCTCCTCATGGTGATTCTCCACTGCAGTCCCCCCTTTATATAGGGGTGTGGGTGACGGACGTGAGGCCTCTACTCCATTGTGCTGAGAGATGAGCGGCCTCAAGTGTAAGGATGCCAGATCGAGTGTGATCGGTTATTGCTGCTATTTCAAGGTCGCACGGAGCTGTCGATTCAAGTGTTAACAGGCTACTGATTCGAAGGACCATCCTTGCCAGTTCTGTGCTCGTGAAGAGGGCTACCGGATCAGGGCTCGAAAAAGTCTACTGTTTCACTGCTTCAAGGTGCTGCCAATTGAGGTGCATGGGGTTGCCGATTGAGGCCGTTGAGGGCACCGGATGGGGGCGCGTGAAGGCACTGTCAGTTGAGGCGTTGATGGACACCAGATTAGGTATGAGGAGGGCGCCAGTTCAACGACCTCCCCCCACCTTCATGCCCCTTCTTCTTTTTCTTCTTATTTCTTTTGCCCTTTTTCTTCTTTTATTCTTTTCTTGTTCTTTTTCATCTTTTCTTCTTCTTTTCTTCTCTTTTTTCCTCTTATTGATGTCCAACCTTCCAAACTCTGGACCACAACAGTACCTCTTCAGGGGCGACTTGACCTATTTAATTTTGAATTCAATTCATCTATCGGGGCACATATTTATGATGATACGGTATCACATATAAGATACAGCAATGTCATCAATGTTGTTGAAATTCAATCATTACGACCTCTTCTTCTGTTTCTTCACTATCGGGTTCTTGAAGTCGAGCCTGTGGCAATTTACCTTAGGAACACCTTGACTTCCCACAATTTCTACCATATTGTGGTATATTATGGTGTCCAAATTTCTTGACGTCAATAAAGACCCGAGTAGAGATACCGGATGGGGGTCCCACCTCTCTCCTCTTCTACTTTTTCCATTCTTATTCTTTTCTTCTTCTTTGCCGTTGCCGGGGTGGCCGGTCGGAGCTTTGACGAGGGTGCTGTTACGACACGCCAGGTGAAGGTGCAGACACAGCACCTCTGATTTTCTCTTCTTTTTCTTCTTTTTCTTCTTCATCTTCTTTCTTTTCTTCTTTGCCTAATGCTTGACTTTGCAATAATATTCTTGTCATCATTTTGGACTGTTTTCTTTTAACTGCCCTTGTTCAGCTCGACGAGGTTTGTTGCTCTCGATGTCAAATTTTAGGTGTCAACAAATGTGAATTATTAATAAAGTTATTAGTTTTTAGCCATTGTCTTAGGCTGGTCTTTTTCTTTACATGCTCTGATTGACATTATTGATATAAACTGCTCCGTCCCGAATTTTCTTTTGTGCTCGGGGAATGACAAAGAAATTTCTTGAGAAGGTTGTTAGTGTTACAGTAGTTTCCACGGAGTGCCATGACTTTCTGCTCGTTCCCACAGGCAATGTCAAAAAGTGTGGAGGCTAAAACTCAGCCTCAAATTACACCTTTACGATTTGTTTGACGGGAAAGAGTGATGGGTTACCTTGAGAAAATCTGCAACCACTGAGCGGAGCATCAGAAGGAGCCCTGGGAGTGATCCCAGGAGACAATCCTTCGATACTTAAGTTAGTGACGGGGAGTGGAGTAAGAAGAGAGCTCAGGGTTAGAGAGATAGAGAGCCTGAGAATGGTGTTGAGACGTAGAGAGTGCTCGAAAAGGGGGAAAGTGTTCGGAGAGAGGGAGGATGCTCAGAGACAGAGACAGGGTTGAAAGAGCTAAGTGGAGAACCTTCAATCTACCCTCTCTATACCACCTACTCTCTATGTCGTGGAGTCTCTATCTAGGATTATCTCTCTCTCTCTCTCTCTGCGTGTTGGTATGTGAATCTACGTGTGTCTCCCCTGTAGGTCTTTTTGGGGACCTATGTATACCAGTCGCAGCAGAGTTGCTTCTTCCCTGGCTTAGCAATGACGTGGTTAGTGGACCGGTGTTTTGCTTGATCATGGGGATCCTCTGTTACCTACTCGCCCACTCTTGGAGGGAAGGAAGCGTGGGGGCATATCGGCGATGTGGGCATGATCCGAAGCTCGACGAGGTAAGTCCCGTAATAGCGGCTTTAATGTTCGTCCGTTGACGAGTCTCACAGCGCTTGAAAATCACAAACATGAAGATCTCACCCACAGGCTGGTCAGGCCTCGATGGACTTCTATCGGACCGTGTTTCGTGGCCACCAGTTGGTTGGAGAGGGCCACTACGAGGTCGGCTATCTTGGGCCATAGTGGGGCTGCCATTATTGGGTTGTGCTGGGCCTAGTGTATTTTTCCCTCCTCACTAACTAAATGGTCAATATCTATCATCAACATATGAAAATAAAATAGAGTCGTTGATTTAAGAATCACCCACATTTCTAATTTGAACAAATCAAGAAGCATGGTTACACATAATTGGCTCAATTCAACTCAATCTAAATTCATCTTTTAAATTTGTATTTAGTGAGATGAAAATTCCTCGAACATAAAATCAAGAAGCATGGTTAAACATAAAATTCCTTGGATGAAAATTCCTTGAACAAATCAAGATGCATGGTAAAACAAATTTGGCTCAATTCAACTCACCGATGACGACAGCGTGGTCGACACGCCCGAGACCCGCACCGAGGAAGCCCTCGATGCGATCGCGGACGAACCGGCCGTCGGCTGAAAAACGTCGTATCCGTACCTATATTGAACGGCGGGGCGCCTGTCCGGCGTCCCACCCCCACATTTTGACCGATCTGGAGAAGGTCCATGGCTGACATCACCCCCGGCCAGGTGAAGGAACTGCGCGAAAAGTCGGGCGCTGGCATGATGGATTGCAAGCGCGCCCTGACCGAGACCCACGCCGACCATTTTTTGAGATTTTTCATTTTTTTATATTTTCATATAACAACATCCATAGTGTAACAAATATGAACGAAACAGAACATGAGAGAGATGAACTAAACACAACACGACACAAACAAACGAGACGAAACATAATAACAAAATAAAAAAACAAAGCATGGGACATCACGAGAATAATCAATGAGCATGCATGGGGTTTGGAGACATGATGGGACAGCATACATAGGACGAGACAACACACTGCACAAAAGCCAAGGACATGACATGCTAGGACCCCTATCAATCACGGTCATTGAGGGACCATGGATATCAGGTAGCAGTCTTTGATAGACCGTGATTGGATCCCTAGAATTCAAAAAATAATGGCCGCCCTCTTCGACGTCTACATTCCCTCTCCACCACCTTTGCGAACATCCCGCTCCAGTCCTCACCCCCTCAAACAACCATGGCATGGAAGACCTTGGTTAGCCGTCTTTTGCAAAGGATAATACAAACAGACGTGGGTGCCTCATTGTCCGCGGATCAACCGGATGAAGGGGAGCGGCGGCTGCCACCAGCTGGAGAAGAAGAAGCTTCCACGACGACTGAGGTGCCTGGAGAGGCTGTTGATCTTCCTTATGGCTAGTAAGTAGAAGGAGACGACGAGAAAGAAGCTCCAGGAGCGCCACCATCCAAGGTAAGCCTGCAGCTAAAAAATCCCTTTTTAAAATTTTGTTACCCTAAACTGTGATAGAATGATTGCATGGGGGTAAAAATGGGGTCTATGAGCCCCACGTGATGATTGTAGGGTTGGAATGACCATTTGAGCGAGGCTATAAATGAGGCCAACTCCATCGGCTACGACGGACAGGTTGCGGTCTACCAGAGACCGCAGCGGGAGCTCGCGGTCCTGATGAGACCATGAACTATACTTGCTTCTCTTCCTTTTACGGCCTTTATTTAGGATGCTCATTTCAAATGTACTGATGTTTGGCTGGCTAATCACTTTGCAGGGGAAGAGCCAGAGGAGGATTTCATGGCTACAAGTCTGGGCGGTGTACCTTGCATTGCCAGAGTTTCAGCAGGAGAGGCTGGCTGCTATGGAGTTTGGGGAGTTCCTGAGCATGGAGGTACACCGGACAGATGCTGCACTACTACTAGCCCTCTAGGATAGATGGGACCCGGTGAGCAAGGCGATCCTATTCCCATGGGGACATATGATCCCTATACTCGAGGACGTTGCGCGGATCATGGGCCTCTGAGTACACAGGGCACCAGTGAGTGGCTTCACATACTCTGACTACTGAGACCTGGCACGGCGACTGCTGGGATTGGAGTTACAGAGGCCAGGTCGGGCATTGTCTCCTCTGCCACGGGCCAGATTCTAGGACAGCTTGGGTTTGAGAGGAGCAGGGATCTCGGTTGGAGAGCTACTGTCGTAGCACTTGCAATGGTTAGTGGATCGAGCGAAAGAGAAAGTGTCTGCCGAGTCGGGACCCGAGGTGGACATGGTGCTGAGGAGGTTCTTGATGCTACTCTTCGGGAGGGTCCTTTTTGCTACAATTGGAGATGCAGTGAGTTGTTGACTGTTGCCGGCACTAGATGACCTTGAGGGACTGGGGTCATACGCGTGGGGTGCGGTAGTACTTGCCTTCTTGTTAGACTCCCTTGGCACCACCACTCGACAGACAATGTTGGGCGGCTTTGCTCCATTCCTACAAGTATGACTTAAACTTAAATGCCTATGCAATGATTATGCTTATGCAACTATCTTGCTAATGCATGTATAAAATGCAGGTGTGGACATACGTCTACCTACCTCACCTAGGTAGGGGACAAGAGACTCATGTTGATCGCTTGCCCATCCCGAGGTGGTGGGTGGCTAGATGGGACACTAGGTCACTCCGACGCCAAGTGCAGGCGATTCAGGATCACATCGATTCTCTACCTTATGAATCAGTAAAATCTAAACCTAAAGTTTAAATGCAAATGTTAAATGCATGCTTACCTATACCTCCACTCTGATTTACAGGTCCGTTGGACACCCTACCGAGACGAGGGGCATGAGGGCCAGCCCTGGGTGGAGGCGTCACTAGCCTACTCCAGTCGAGACATCTGGCTTCACAGCATGAATGTGGGGGAGCCACTCTTCTACCATTTGATCATGAGGACTCGAGGAGTACACTAGCCAGACATGGCCTTCCTGACCTGGGAGACAGCTGAGGAGGAGCGTGTGGGATGACACTCACGTAGATTAGCCAGACTGGTGGATTGGATTGCTCGAGTAGAGGATTAGATCCGAGATTGGAAGCAACGTGGCTAGGAAGTATGGGCCAAAACTAACATAGATGAGGCCTATGTGAAGGCCTATGCACGATGCTACGGGGATCAGGTCTTTTGCGGCACCCGACAACCGGTAAGAATTCCTGAGCCTGGTCCTTTACTTATTATGCTGAGCTGCTAACATGCTGACATTTCTAAATGTAGTTTGACCCTCAGGGGTGCATTGCGGAACTCCAGGGCCTACTCCACTTGACCATACAATAGCGAGACGAGTTCCAGCGCTCGTTGGAACTCCTGGTAAACTTTTTCCGGCTCGTAGACTTAGAATACAACATGATGCTTATGAAACTGGCTTATTGCTATGTGCAGCATGCTGAGGGAGTTCAGCGCCAGGGATCAGACGCCCCCTCCTCCTCTACTCAAACACCAATGGGTCGGGCCCAATGGGATGTAGACTTTCCTAGGG
The DNA here is from genome assembly GCA_024336825.1 of Amorphophallus titanum. Lineage (NCBI taxonomy): Eukaryota > Viridiplantae > Streptophyta > Magnoliopsida > Alismatales > Araceae > Amorphophallus > Amorphophallus titanum. The sequence continues at coordinate 16,854,278 of JANBPO010003090.1, forward strand.
CAGTTGCACGGGCCAACGAGGCTAAGGCCTCACTCACCAAGAGGGTAGGTAGCACAACCTCTTTCAATGAAAATTCTTATGAAGTGATTGCTAATAAAATGAAATGTGTGATGCAGGCGAGGGAGCTAGAGACAGCATTCCTAGAGATAACCCGGCTACGAGAGGAGGCAGCCTGGTTGAGGGTTGATGTGACGAAGGTGGAGTGCCTACGCGTAACGGCCACAGAGGCGGCAAGTACTCAGCTGGAGATTAGAGACTTGAAGGCTGAGATCAGAGGGCAGATGGTGGGTAGACGATCCTCTCATATTGCGTCACAGAGCGGAACACGCAGTGCATATTAGGAGTCTCTCACCGATTTCTCTGGCCAGCGGAGGAACGAGGAGGAGGAGTGGCGCCGACGCCAGTGTGAGGAGGATAGTATAGTTATGGGTCCACTGGAGAAGAGGCACGACTGGACTGGCGACAATGGGGGTCCTCATGAGGGGGAGAGTTGATTTGTGCCTTTTGTTTTCTTTATGCTCTTCACTACACTTGTATGTAGGTGACCATTGGCTTGAATATACAAGGACATGGGTTTATTTTAAAGACATGAGTGATAGGGTGCAAATGTATGCAAATTCATGAACTATCAATGCCCTGCACGATTGACTCAAAAAGGAGCGAAGAGAGTGTGGTGAGAGCGGGATACCACCCAAAAGGAAGGGGACTTGAAGATTCAAGATTTCAGAGGTGGTCATACGATGATGGCGGCTTGAAATAGTGGTCATACAACTGACCGCGTTTGGAGGTGAAGTTACATAAAGCCAATGGAATGCCATAGCGGTATCATGTGGATAGCGACCCACGGTCGCGGTCGTGTGACTGACCGCGTTATCAGGGAGACGCACGCATCCGACTAGGACTCTGATTAGAGTCTCGGGTAGTCCCCTAGAACTTATCCCAATGTGGGGAACTCGATCTAAACCCAATCTCCAGACTTCCTAACCCAATCCCAACACAAAAGGGCCCTCCTTCCACCTCCTATAAGTGGAGAAGGCTCAAATTTGCAGGCCATACAAGCCCCCATCTTCTAGCTAAGCAAACTTGATAAAAACACTTCTTTCCACCATGAAGAGGTCTCTCGCGGGGTGCACAAGCATGGAGGCGAACTACAACGGTCCAAAGCAAGCTAGAAAGGAACAAGGTGAGCTACAAAGGCTGACTAACATACCCAAGCATCTGAGCACAAACTCCTCAAGGGATGTAAGTAATGCAATTGTTTTCATATTCATCAAATTCCCTTCAAATTCTCTTATTGCTTCTCTTCTTCTCTTCCTCTTTTTTTTTTCTTTTTTTCATGGGCATGGGCATTGGACGCCAATTCTTTTTTTTTTAAAAAAAAGAATTGGCGCTCTGAGAACAGGGCGCCCATTCTTGAGTTTGTTCCCTGCCATTCAGACGCCTATTCTTGAGTGTTCTTGGGTGTTTTAGGGTGTTTTGGGTTAAAAAAAAAAGGAATTGGAGTCACTTGAACCAGACATACTTTTCTTTAAAAAAAGAGGGGAAAAGCATTGGCGCCCTTCAGCCAGAGCGCCCATTCTTGGGAGGTTTATTTTTCATTTGGTTTGTGCATTTGAATGCTCTGATGCCCATTTTCTTTACATTTTTCAAGTTTCTGAGTTCATTTGAAATTCAAATTCTTCCTAATGAGCGTCTGGCACATCAGACACCCATTCTTTTCTGATTTTAGAAATTTTGGGCTTTCCTTATTTTTATTTTCTAATGTGCATTTGGGTTGGTGGACGCTCATTTTATGGACGTCAGGTGGGTATGACGCCATTTTCTTTGTCTCCGTTTTGGAGTCCTTTTCAACATGGGAAGGTTCCTGTGGCTTTCCAGAGACGGGAGGATTCTCTTGCCAATGATTGTCTCATTCTAAAATCAATTATCCTAATTGTTCTTGGATTAAACTCACGAATCTCTCCCTATAAATAAGCCATTGATCTTCCCTGTTAAAGAGGCCGACTTCATTAACGACGGGGAGGTGCTGTCGGATCTTAGGCTCGAAGAGAAGTCTTCCCTGTGTCCATTGCTTCATCCGTTGGAGACTCTCTCCCAACGCCCATCAAGAGCCTTCACAGGAGAAAACCCTCTAGGCTCTTCCCCTTCCTTCTCTGTTCCCTGTTCTCTGTTCTTTTCATTTTTTTTCTTTTGACTACTACATACATCATTTATTTCTTTTATCTCCTCATCTCAACTACGTTGAGCCTCCCTCCAGTGCAACACTTGCACATCTTTTATATTCATATCATCATACTTTTATCCCACCCTTTGCATAGGGGTTTAAGGGCAACACCCAACGGGTGTGTTCTATTTCCATATTTCTTTTCATGTCATATATTTCATTTGGGATTGATACTACACACTTTGATTCTAATCCATATTTTCTTTCGTTGGTGTTGTTTATTTATTTTGCAAGGGTAATCTAAGAGGACTCTCTCCATCGGCCGGCCGATCAGGAAGAGAAGGTAAACACTCACATCTCCCCGCTTTATGGTATTTATCCGCGATCCCTCCTTTGTTTATTGTTTTATTCATTTTGAGGCCCGCAGTCTCTGGCGATCACACTCCACACTAGCATCCACGTATGCTCCTTTCTCCCTCATTCTTAGCATTGCTCTCTTCTTCTCCTTATTTTAAGTAGATTTTTAAACAGATCTATAAATTGGCAATCACGGTGGGACTACCTTGTGTTCTTTCTTAGATTACCCCCCTCCTTTGGCACCCATGAGTGCCCCTCCTATTTCGCACCCACGGTGCATCTCTTCAAGTGCTCCACGTAGCACTTTTTCCTATTGTTTTTCCCCAAGTGATCGTTGATTTATAGATTTATTTGAATACTCCATCGCTCTTCTTTAAAAAAAATCAGCGTCCAGTGCAGTGGATGTCCATTCTAAATGGGCGGCCACTGACTCAGACGCCCATTCCCCGTCATTGATCCGAAGCGCCGAGCAAACGGAGGAGGCCGTGGTCACGCGCGCGGCAACTGAGCTGTCCGCCAAAGCCGATACCGAGGCGGCGGCGGAGATCACTTCGCTCGCAGCGGCACGGGCCGCGGTGCAGCCGCCAGCGGACCCGTACATCTCCCCTACCGGGGCACTCCCTACGCTCGCCGGCATGCCCGGTGCGCAATCCGGGGCGGGCGTTGCGCCAGTGCATAGCCCCAACAACTCGTCCATAGCTGTTGTGCCGCCCGCTACTGAACCTTCGTCCATCGCGGGTGGCCCGGCGACACGCGAGATCCCAGACCGTCCGCAGTTCGGCACAGCCTATGAGCCGTCGCAAGCACCCGCGCCCACCCTGACGACGCCTGCACATCCCGCGGCACCGTCGCTTCCGCGCGCAACGTCAACGTTTGAGCTGCCGAAGCAGACACCGGGCCTTGGCGAGAACATCGGCAGTGTGTTTGCCGCCCTGAGCGGACCCGAGGCGCTCGCAGCACACCTGTCGCGCGGGGAAAAATCACGCGCCATGGAGACTAACCGTCTCGCGCAGAACCAGACCTACCAGGCACTCATCGCAAAGGGCGTTGACGAGGATACGGCAAGGGCAGCTGTCATGAACCCCGACATCATGAAGGCGGTACTCCCGAACGTCTTCGGGGGCGGTCAGACTGACGACTGGAAGGAGTACCAGCAGGCCAAAAAGGAAGGCTTCGGCGGCAACTTCATCGAGTTCAAGCAGCAGACCAAGCGCACGAACACCTTGATGAAGGTGGACGGCGGGACCGAGTGGCATTTCCTTGACCCCGTGACGCGCGAGGTTGTCCAGACGCTGCCTAAGAACGTCGCAGGCGCAGCCGAGCAGAAGAAGCTCGGGACGGAGACAGCCGAGGCGCGCGCGGCGCTCCCGGCCGCAATCCAGTCTGGAGAGGAAACCATCGCCGCCATCGACGGACTGCTGAACAACGATGCGTTGGACCGCTCCGTTGGTCCCATGGACCAGTACCGACCGAGCGTGACCGCGGGCGCTACTGACTTTGACGCGAGGCTAAATCAGATCAAGGGCCGCGCCTTCCTTCAGGCGTTCCAGTCTCTGCGGGGCGGCGGCGCCATCACGGAGATCGAGGGCCAAAAGGCCACAGAGGCCATCGGCCGCCTGAGCCGCGCGCAGGACGAACGCGACTTCCGCCAGGCGCTCACCGAGCTTCGCGATATCGCAACGCGCGGCCTCGCGAACGCGAGAGCCAAGGCGCAAGGCGACTTCTCGGGTAACGCCGTCTCGCGCAGTGGTGCACCAGCGCCCACGGCGGCCCCCGGAACCGTCCGCACATACAATCCAGCGACCGGGAGGCTTGAGTAATGCCGGTCGAAATCCAAGCACCAGACGGATCAATCGCGCGGTTCCCTGATGGGACACCTGACGATGTAATCGTCAAGGTCATGCGCGAGAGCTTCGGTGGACCGCAGCAGGCACCCAGCGAGCCGAAGGCTAATCGCACATCCGCTCTCGGTGCTGGTCTGGAGGGCGTCGCCCAAGGGCTAACGTTCGGGTTTGCCGACGAACTTGAGGCGGGCGGCAAAGCGGCCTTTCGCAAGCTCGCGGGCGACGAGAAGGAGGACAGGTCCACCGTCAGCAGGTCCGGCGGCGGCGAGTACAGCGGTGCGGTGTAGCGCGCCGAGGGGTGGCGGGAGCCCTTGAGCAGCGGCTCGAAGTAGCCGGTGATCAGCCCCTGGTCCGCGCGGCCCGCGGCATCGCTGCGCACGATGCGCCAGGGCTGGAAATGGCGCTCGAAGTATTCGCGGATGGCGCGCGACCTGGCGGGCACCGTGAGGGCCTCCGCGCAGGGCGCGCTCCACTGCGGCCTGCTGCGCATCGCCTTGCAGCTGGCCAGGAAGGCCGGCCAGGCCGCCGCAAGATCATCGGTCTGCCAGCCCGGCAACCCGGTCCATGCCGCCTGCTCATACGAGACCGCCGGCGCTTTCGGCACCGGTGTCTGTGGCGCCGGCGTGCCGGGAACCGGCGGCGGTGGCGTGGTACAGCCGGCCAGCGCCAGCAGCAGGACTGCCGTGGTCCTGCCCCAACGGCGCAGCGCCGGCCTCACGAACCAGCCTTGGTGCCCTGCGCGGCAAGGAAGTGCGCGAAGTCAGGCCGGGTGCCCTTGAGGATTGCCAGCGCCGTTGCCAGATCATCCGCTGGCACCGCGGGCCGGGGCTCATCGTGCGCGTGACCCAGCAGCACCGGCAGGATGCGCGCGTATACCCGCTCGCGGGCGTAGTCCGGCAGGGCATCGAAGCCCGGTGTCTGGATGAGGTAGCTCACCGGATAGCGGAACAGGCGGTCATGCAGGTTGAGTTCGCGCAGGCTTCGACCCCGCGGATCGCGTGGCCCCTGCGCCTCGAACCAGTGGTCGAAGCCCGAATTGCCGCTGATGGTATCGGTGATGGCGGCGGCATTGGCGAAGGTCAGGGCGTCGGCAAGCGCACCGATCCACTCATCGATCTCCTGGCGTTTTTTCGGCGCCAGCGCCGCGATCCCCCCCTTGCCGGCCTGCGCCTGGCGTACCTCGAAGTTCACGCGCGTGATGAGATTCTGCACGGTGACCTGGTGCTGCAGCACCAGCAGCGCGATGACGTCGCTTTTGTCGGTCGGGTACGGCGCGGTATCAAACAGGCCATCGAGGGTATCGAGGTTGCCGCGGCGCACCTGGTCCAGATGCACCAGCTCCTGCACCTCGTGCACCTGGATATTGCCCACGTGCACCTGCCTGCCGGTCTGGCCGGTGACATACCACCCGCCCCAGCGGTACTTCAGGGGGGTCTCGTCCTCGGTGAGGATCTGGTCCTCATGCGTCAGTTCATTGCCGTGGATATCCACATAGGAGGACATCAGCAGGAAACGCGGGACTCCGCCGCCTGACAGTTCGTAGGTGTCATGGCAGCTCAGGCAGTTGATCGTCTGGCGAGCGAGCTGCGGTGCGGCGGCTGCCCCGGCGGCGGCGGCCGCAGGCATGGAGTTGTCCAGGGTGTAGAACACCTGTCCCAGCTTGTCGTCCAGGGTCGCGATCTCGATGGCCGTGCCGTCGCGACGCTGCACGTAGCCGACATAGGTGTCAGTGTTGAAGTAGATGGCGCGTGGCGTCGCTGCGCTGATCCGGCCCTTTTGCAGGCTGGTCCTGGAATACACCAGCGCCTGGGAACTGACGTCGATATCGAGCGCCGTGAGCAGCGAATCCAGATAGCCCCTCTGGTAGAATTCCGGCACCGCCTTGCGGTCCAGCAATATGTCGACCAGGGTCATGTGCTTGACCGTGATCAAGGGATTCATCAACCGGTAGGTCAGCCAGCCCATGCGATAGGCCGCCACCAGCGGCGTGCGCGCCAGCGCCAGTTCGGTGGTGACGGTGCCCGACGCGGCCAGCGCCGCGGTGGCCGCGTCAAAGGCGCGATACTTGTCGGCCTCGCCGTCGATGATGTGCAAGGACGTCGGCCAGTTTTCCGTCCCGGCGCGCACTTTCGCGGCCACATGCGGCACCGTCGGCAAAAGCGTCACCAGTCCCGGCACCCGCCGCGCCAGAATCTCCACCGTTTCACGGAACGGCGGCAGCAGGAAGCGGATCTCGTTGGAGCGGCTGCCCGGCAGCAACGCCAGCACCGGCGCATCGGCGCCGATGCCAAGCTCTGTCCGCAGCGCCGCGCCGCCGGTCATGCGCGCCCGCCGCTCGACGGCGGGATGGCCGACGAACACGGTCTTCAGGCCGTACTTCTCGAAGAACGCCGGCTCGAACGGCAACAACGCCAGCACCAGGTCGAAATAGCGCGCCATCGCCTCGGCGCGATAGGGACGCGAGGCCCAGACCTGCGGCGCCACGTAATCCACGGTGCGGATGGACGGATCGCGCTTCCTGATGCCCCTGGCCACGCGATGGGTGAAGTCGGGACTGTCGATCACCACCACCACATCGGGGTGCGTCCGCACGGCGAAATCCACCGCCTGGCGCACATGGCGCAGGATGCGGGGAATGGCGGGCACCACCTCGCGCAGGCCCATCACCGCGGTGGCGTCCAGCGGAAACAGGCTCTGCAATCCCTCGCGCGCCATCGCCGCGCCGCCGACGCCGGTGAAACGGATGCGGTCCCCGGCCAGCGCCTTCAGCCCCGCCATCAGTTGCGCGCCCAGCAGATCGCCCGACGGCTCGCCGCAGACCAGCATGACATTGAGCATCTTCACGGCGTCACGCCGATGACGAACAGTCCCAGCCGGTCGGCTTCCGCCGCCACCGCCGCCTTGTCCACGATCAGCGAGGCGCCCGCCTCCAGCGCGATGCCGGCCAGGTGCACGGCATGGGCGCCGCGAACCGTCTCGATACCGACCACCGGCATGTCGGTCTTGGCGTCCTGTGTGGACTTGAGCGCCTTGACCAGCACGCCGCGCCGATGCGCCGCCGTGCCGCGCAAATTCTCGCGCAGGGTGCCGACGCGCGCGATCATGGCGTCGGTGCCCTCGGCGGCCTCGACCGCCAGCGCCAGGCCCTCGCACACCGCCACGGCCTGGCCGACATCCAGCGCCCCCAGGGCATGGACGATGCGAAACCCGCTTTCGATATCGGCGCGCGCGGTTTCATCCGGCGTCACCTTGCCCAGCGCGCCCGGCTGGGTAACAAGACCGGGCGCGGCTTCGGCGACGCTGACGGCCTTCAGGCCCGCATCCTCGCAGATGCCGACGATGAACCGCAGCAGCGCGTCATCGCCCTTTTTCGCCGCCGCGATGGCCTTGGGCAGCAGCAGCATGCCCTTGGCGTCCAGCTTCATGTCGGAAAACTTCGGCCGGTCCACACGGCCGCACAGCAGGACCCTGTCCACGCCATGCGATTTCCCTTCGCCGAGGTTCTGCGAGTTGGCCTTGATGTAGAAGGTGCGCTGGCCGTCGTCGTCCACAATTTCCGGGTCCCGGAGGCCGGTCTGGACGACCACCAGCAGCTGCATCATCGGCTTGCCGTCGTCCCAGAACTTCGGCTGGCCGGTGTCCAGGTCGCGCTGCTGCTCGACCTTCGGCGGCTGGGTGATCGGCCCGCCCACCTTGGTGCCGATCTCGGGGAACTGGGCGGCCGGGATGCCGCCCCCCATCAGGAAGTCGTTTGCCTCGTTGTAGGTGGTGGTCATGGTTGCTGTGCTCCTCTGCTGCTAGGCGACGAGGTTGTGGATGGGGTCCGAGTCCCCGGTGAGGGAGTCGGCGTGGCCCGCGCAGCCGCGGACCAGGTCTGTGGAGCCCGGCAGGAGGTACGGGCAGGTGCGGCAGTAGGCGTCGCCGGTCTTCAGGAGGGGCAGGACGCCGGTGCCGAGGGCGGTGGCGAGTTTGGCGATGCCGTCCACCTTGTTGAGGGCGTCCACGGCCACCGTCTGGTCGTACGGCTCGTGCCACAGGTAGCGCTGGCGGAACTCCTGATCCCTGGGGAGGAAGTAGACGGCGACGTGTCGTACGGGGTAGCCCTTGCGGACCCAGCCGAGGCCGTACGTGTTGGCCTGGGTGCGGTACTGCTGGCCCGGGTGCTGCGCCTTCTTGTATTTGCGGAGCTGGTCGCCGCCGGTGAACTTCCAGTCGAACACGACGCCGTCCACCCACAGGTCGCACTGGCCGTCGATGTCGTCGCCGTTGATGACGCCGACGTTCACCCGCCACTCGATCAAGAAGCGTGGGTCGCCGTTTTCGCGGGGCGGGAACTTGGCGTTGGCCAGCTGGAGGATGGTGGCCAGCCCGTCGTGCGCCTGGGTGCCGAGCCACGGTTTCCACGCGACTCGGTCTTCGGTGTTGGTGTGGGGGTGGCCGAGCAGTTTGTAGCCGATCCGCCGGTCACACGGGACGCCGATCTCGGACGGGCCGATCCGCTTCTGCAACGTTCTGGGCTGGTTGTTGATGGCGTCCACGATCAGGTCGTCGATTTCGGCGGCGAGCTGCTCGGGGGTGGGGCCGGCGGCCGGGACGGGCATGGTCATCGCTGGTCCTGTTCGGTGTCGGCCGCCGCGCGCAGGCGTATGCCGAGAGGGCAGTAGCGGGACGGGCCGTTCACCCACCGGCCGTTGCGGTAGTCGCGTTCGCCTCGGTAGACGGCGTTGCTGAGGTCGTAGGGCATCTGCTGGCCGGGGCATTCGGTGGGCATGCCGCCTTCCAGGCCACCGCACCGGTCGCACCCCCAGAGGCCGCCCGCGCAGAACTGGCAGCCGTTGCACTCCGGTTTGGTGCAGACGATGGAGACGTGCCCGCCGTGCGGCCGGTACTCGATGAGGACCTGGCCGGTCCCGTTCAGCGTGTACGGCTCGCCGTCCCGCAGCACGACCGGCGGAAACCCGGAGTGGAAGACCGCGCGCACGTCCTTCAGCACGAGCGGGATGACGGCGGCGAGTTCGGCGCGGATCTGGTGCTCACCCGCGAAGAACCCGGCCAGCCCGCGAGTGTTGGCGACAGCGGCGACGAGCTCGCCGGGACTGTCAGCGGGCAAGACGGGCCGCTATCCCCAAAACTATTACCAAGGCATTCCATAAATTGCTTGCTAACTTCTTTTGGGGATCTTATGAAGGCTCTCCTAAGAAACATTGGAGAGCATGGGAGACTATTGCTTGCCCCACTGAATCGGGTGGTCTCGGCGTCCTCAACCTTCACACCATGCAAGTTGCCATGCGGACTAAGCTACTTTGGGAGGCATTAACTTCAAGGTCACTATGGGCCTCATTCTTTAAGGCCAAGCATTTGCAAGACATTCACTATTCCGTGGCTTCTTTCAAGGCATTCCCCGCGGCGGAGAGGGCGCTATGGCTATTGGCCGCATCTACCATTCATGCCAACCATAGAGTCCTCATTTCTCCCCATGATGCAACCGCTAGCTTTTGGTTTGATCGGTGGAGTGGGGCGTCCCCCTTGATGTCATTCCTCCCGGCCCATGCTTGGGCTGCCATGACGGATAAGCTTTGCACCGTCCGCCAAGCGCTTGACCAGCCAACCGGGCCGGCCCTTCTCGCTGCTGCCACATATTGCCCGCCCGCCTTGCTGCAGCAAGCGTTCGCGTCCACGGGCCAGCATGACATGTGGCTGTGGACCCCCTCATCGCATGGCAAGTTCTCCTCCAAAGGCGTACGCGTCTTGCTCAACCCGGCTGCAACCGGTTTTTGGTCCGACTTATGGAATTGCTGCATCCCTCTCAAGTGGTCGGTGCTATGTTGGCGGCTGCTACGGGACTGCCTCCCCGTTGACGACGTGATCTCCGGCTGCGGTGTTGCACTATGCTCAAGATGCGCTTGCTGCAAGAACCCGCAGGCTGAAAGCTCCCTGCATTTGTTCTTCCACAGCGACATAGCTAAGGAAGTGTGGGCGGACCTATACGACTTCTTGCGGTTTGGCAACTCAACCTTCCACTCCATCCCCGGTGCGATCTTCGGCTTTCTTGGCAGCTTGCAGACTTCCTCGGTGGCTGGGAGTATGTCACGCTGCATCTTCATGGCCGCCCTTTCGGAGTTATGGTTCAGCCGGAACCGTGCACGCCTCCAAGACCAGCCCATGAACGCCCGCCATATCGTGCGCCGTATCATGCTTGCTGCCCGCCCTCTTGCGGGTCTTCTTCGACCTCGGGGACAGCCAACCTCCAACGCGCAGCGAGAGTGGCTTGCGGCGTGGGGAATACCTCCATGCTTGCTGCGGTCACACATCCCGCGAGTTATCCGTTGGCTGCACCCCCCTCCGGGCAGATTGAAGCTCAATGTGGATGGCGCATTCAAACGTGACGTTGGATTGGCCGGCGGGGGAGCCATTCTCCGGGACTCCTCGGGCCGACTCGTTGCTGCCATGGCAGCCCCATACCGCCATATTTCTTCCAGCCTTGAAGCCGAAGCTCTCGCTCTACGGGACGGCATCTTCCTTTGCCTAGACCGCGGTATTCTTGACATCGACGTGGAGACGGATTCTCTTGTGCTTGCGCAAGTGGCTAACTGTCGGGTTGATTGTCCTTGGCGTCTTCATATTATTATGGTGGATGTGCAATGTATTTCAAGGGGGATGAGAGTCTCCATTTCACACGTCTTCCGTGAAGCCAACCATGCTGCGGACTCTTTGGCTGGCCACGGGTGTACCTTGTCTTCACCTTCTCCTTCAAGTTGACCCATTTCTGCTCCAATTAAATAAAAGAGGACATATTTTTGCAAAGCAAAATTTGCTTCCAACAAATGCCCCCCACGGAACGTTCGTCAAAGCCGGGGCGGAGGCGGACGGCCCGTGCCTTCTGTAGAACTGCACCTGACTGCTTCGTTGCTTTCCAGAAAGCTGAAGTTGATGTGGACCAACCCTTAGGGTTGTACTGGCCAGAGCCAATATATACCGTCCCCTCGTAGAGGCTTGCTGGCCTGTAGTTGATGAAGACCTGCCTCGACGAGGTTTGTTGGTCTGTAGTTGTTGTAGGCCTGCTTCTGAGAGACTTGTTGGCCATCTAAGAGGACTTACATCTACAGGCGCACGGGACCCCTTAGCATAGCGCTGCGGGACTTGAGGGGATGAACATAATCCAGCTCAAGGAGATACAAGACGTAAAAATAAGGGTGAGAAAAATATCAGGATATGAGAATCAATGACCTATCGAATCTCAGAATACTCAGAACGGTAATGCAAAAAATATGTTTTTCAACTTGTTGAATCAGAGTGGAATCACGTAGACACATTCACCAAAGTTTGGCGAAATCAAAAAGCCTAAGAAATCGACGCAAGGCCAAGAGATCACGGGGTGGTCAAAGCAACGGGGGTGCCCCTTGCTTCGCTTGCAAATTCCCCAAATGACATGAATGCATGCATTTTTTTTGGTTTTGTTTTCATGGTGGGACTAAAAAAAAGAAAAGCCTACATGATGCGTGTTGGGTTTAAAGAGAAAAGCCCTATTCTAATGCAAAGCCAGAGGATTTATTTTCCTGCCTCCAAATTGATCGGTCAAGAGTTCGAGAAATCTGTCATCCCGTGGTTGGCGACAGATGTGGTCTAGAACCTGATGGGGATCCATCGTTCCACTTTGTCCTTTAGCATAGTCAAGATTTTGGGAGGTCCGACATCCCGTGATGGGTGCAGGCGATTATCGAATAGCTTAAGGAGTATAAACCCTTCATGGTTTTTATTAGAGATGAACTCGGGGTTTATACACCCGAAGCTATTAGCCTCCGACGTACTACCTAAGATGCAGATAACGGCTGACAACATTGCATTGATGCTTGGATAGGCATTTGTTCGCTGCAGTTGCATTAACACATATTAGCCAAGTTCACAAGCATAATAAATAACAATGATAATATGAACATGAAGCTTCGATTATCGTTAAATGAATGAACTTTATTGAACATGATTGAACCATTGCCTAGGTCCTAGGCGGCCAAAGGCCGTGCCTCCTTCAGATGGAAGGCAGCCACGAAGGTGGCCTTCTACCCTGGGGGTGGGCGGCCAATGATTTCGCCACCCATTTGCTCTTATCAAGAAGTAGAGAGTCCAGAGCATATGGGGAACTTCCCGTCTTATAAGTCTACACTCGAGGGATGCCCCTGGACATCAATTAGGGCTTCATAGCGGAAGAAAGAAAGGAAAGAATGGCGGCTTCTTCCTCCAAATCCCCCAGGAGTGGAGAGCTCACCATCCTTTTTGAAGTTCAATGCCATTTGAGCACCTTGGCGAAGGACGGCTAGGTAAGGTTGCGTGTGTTGTATGTGTGTTAGTTATAATTCCAACATTAAATTTTCATTTGCTCTGTGATCCTCGGAAGATGCACAACGCAGTGGTACTGTCCCGGAGTCAGAGAACGCACTGGTTCACCCTGCACAGCGTTCCGAAGACACATCAGAGAAAAATACACATAAATATCCGATAAATATTCGAAAGAAAATCATGGGCATTACAGCCCTCCCCCCTTAAAAGAATTTCGTCTTCGAAATTCAGGACAAGCACCAAGCGACAAGGGGAGAACGCCCGGACCAACTGACAACACTATCAGGGCGCCAACCAGACCTCAAAACTCACAAAACCCATGATCCTGAGGGATGCAGCCAGACAATGATCACGGACAACGCCTCGCTCACAACCCGATACACGTCGGTCCTCAGAGCATGCATGTACAAGAAGTACAAGTCTGGCATCGCCTCAGCCAACATGAAAACCAACCACAACAACATTGCTACGATCTCGCTTACCAAGAACATGCAACTCTCAACACGATATCCAACCACCGGTCAACGCCCACGCTCTGCGGACCAACCAAACGTCAACTTCACAACGCGCTGACCGCTCTCACACCCTGCACCAGAGACAACTAACACTGAGCTTCCACCAGTTCACAGCTGGCAAACCGAACACACCACCAGCAACACGACCACCCCTGCCAGAAGATAAACTTCTCACAAATCCCAGATCCAATCTGGGAAAAGCACACCTCACAATCGAACACCCAAGGCCCCGCTGGCACATGGCTCTCGCCGCTCTCGAACCCCAGCAACCAGCATCTTCTGTCTGTGAAAGATCATCCACTGGTCACCAGATACGCATCAACGGGAAACCTCCACCGGCCCAACAGGCATGCTCCAAATCATGACAGGTCATCCGCTGACTCTTCCACAAACCAACACCACATCTCAAGCCAAACCTTGCTCGGGCACCGCAACCAATCTCGAACCTCACGCCAACTCTACCCTCTCAGGGGAGCACGGTGAAATCACATGATAGGATCCCTCCTCGGTCCTCATGCCACTCGACTCAGACTTACGGGAAATCCTCCCATGCTGGTCGCAGACCAGGGAACACCATGGAATGCCTACGTCTCATCAGAGACCTCTGCACACCTTGTCTCATCAAATCTTTCGTCTCAAAATGATCCAAAAGGACGCCTGCCAATCCCGAATCCACCCTTACTACAGAGCCTCGGGACACAATCTCTTACAACTCACGGCACACTTCTCCAGAACCAACAAGCGCCGCCTGATACCACAGCAAGCTGGTCGATAATGCTACGACCAATGCACACGGGTCCCCAGATAATACACTTCTTACCATGGTCGATCACTCGATCAACCTCACCAGCCACTCACAGCCACCAACGGGGACCTACAATCTTGTCAGAGATCACTTCTCCAAAAATACGATCTCATCCAAGAACACAACTTCCAACACAGAAACAGGGTACTCATGCGGCAATCTCACCAGCACGCTTCCCCAATTCTCAATCCAGCCCGTGCCACACATCACAATGCCTTAGGCAACGGCACGGCAACAACACGTCTCACGCAACCGAGACGAACTTACACCGAGGAACCAATCCTCCGACGCTCAACACAGCCTCGAAAATCCACTTACAGCGTCCAACGCTACGATCCACCGCTGCGCCAATTAACAGAAATAAATAACTAACTACAACAGAGTCCAGTCTAACAAAAGTACAGTCTAAATCAGTAAAACATACCAAATGCCATGTGAACATTCGGCCCGACAAGCTGGCAACTAAGAACCTCCACGCAACGCCCTCGAATCTCAAGGAAGAACTGCCACACCTGAAAACCAGGGGTGAGTCTCCTATCACTGGCTAAGTAGGGGTCCCGCGGAACCCCAACTGAAAATAACGGAGGTACGGAAAGTAGCAACTATAACAAGAACAACAGTAACAGTAAACTCGGTGGCCGGTAAAATCTCGGCTCTACAGCTACTCCTACTGTACCGAAGTAGAACCCAACACCCCGATCCCACGGTCGGGGAACAACCAGACACGAACCACCAGACTACGAACACCCTAGTCACGCTACCTGGGAAATGACACGACATCACTGTCGTGGAGGCCTATCCTCACAGACAAGGGCCCACGTCGAAACCACGCGGTCTGGAAACACAGTCACGACCTCACCATCGTGAACTCTACACCGTCTAGGGAGAATCCCTTGGTGACGCTCACCGGAAACCCTAGACCTCGAGTACGGGAACGCTCCCGAAACTACACACGAAATCCCATCTCACAGTTGAAAAATAAAAACCTATGATACGACAACTCACGTCACGTGACGGGAGTACCACCCACTAGAAGAATGACCGGATGCGTCCCCTGACGTCTTACACTACGTCACAAGTGTCTAGCTACAACGCCCTAAGCGGAGACAAAGACACACTAAGTAACCAGTACCACAAACAAGGACAAGCTGGGGTCGCGCTCGTCAGCGTTGTCTGACGCCCCCAACCTCGTGTGCACACTCAGACCATGCGCCCTAGGCATGTCCTCTAGCTGGTAATTCTCCCTGAGTCCTCACTCGACTGTGCGCAGGGGGCCTACGGTAGCCAGTCGACTCACAATCTCTCTCTGGTACGCCACACTACCACTCCCGGTGGGCCAGCACACGGGTGCCGTGGGAAAGCTACGACTAGTGGGGGCTCACAGAACGTGAACATAGAAAACCACACACGCACCCATCGCGAGTAACATGAAGGAAGAAGTGGCTCGTGGCCACTAGACTCTGGACAGCCCACTAGACCTATTAAACTCAACGGTCCTTGAGTCACGAGGCTCGGGGTCAAGACCGTTGCATGTGACAGCACTGAGCCGTCAATATAGACTAATCCCTAGGTCCAAAACTACGGTGACACGCGAAAAATCCCCAACCCCAGGCTGGTCAACTAGGCTCGTAGCCCGAGGCCATACACACGGCCCCTCCCTCAGAACTCGAAACACGCACGGGGTCGCTCATACCCTAGGGCTCACGAGCACTCTAACCGAGGTAGCACGGTCCTCCCGACACCCTCAAAACACGGACACGGAACTCTCCGGGTGTCTGGGGCATTCACGAGACCGCTAGTCGACCACTGGGTCACGACCGGGTCGACCAGGGATTCATACAACACGAAACGAACGCGGCAAGCACGAAGACCCACTTCGGTGCAAAACGGTGCCTGGCGGTCTATCTTTGGGCCGTCACAGCCTGTAACGGTCCAAAGCTAGGCCGCCACAGCCCCCTAACGGTCCAACTCAGGAGGCCTTCAAAATAAAAGAAGGTCTGTATGAGTGACTCGTCATGCCTTTTGGGCTATCTAATGCCCCCAGCACTTTCATGAGGCTTATAACGGAAGTCTTTCTCCCTCTCATCGGTCGCTTTGTTGTCGTCTACTTTGACGACATTCTCATCAATAGCCACAACTCTCAGGACCACATCCAGCATTTGAGGGAAGTCTGCGAGACTTTGAGGAGAGAGACCGAGACTTTGAGGAGAGAGACCATGTATGCCAATCTCAAAAAGTGTGAATTCATGACGGACCGGGTCACTTTCCTCGACTTTGTGGTTTCGAGTCACGGAGTGTCTGTGAACCAATCCAAGGTCCAAGCCCTAGTAGACTGGCCAGAGCCCCAGAATGTCCATGACGTTCGTAGTTTCCATGAACTGGCCACTTTCTACAGATGCTTCATTCAGGATTTTAGCACCATTATAGCACCCATTACAGATTGCATTTGTAAGGAAATTTTTGAGTGGACCAAGACCGCATCTCAGGCTTTTATTGCCATAAAGGAGCTTATGACTAAAGCCATTGTACTCCGCTTGCCAGACTTTTTCAAAGTCTTTGAGGTTTCCTGTGATGCATCTGGCGTAGGAATAGGTGGAGTACATAGCCAGGAGAGCCACCATGTGGCTTATTTTAGTGAGAAGCTTTCTGATGCAAAGCTTCGTTACACCACCTACGATAAGGAATTCTATGTCGTGGTCCAAGCCCTCAAACACTGGAGACACTATCTCTTACCCCAAGAGTTTGTCTTATACTTAGACCACGAGACCTTGAAATTCCTTAGTTCTCAGAAGGAGTTAAACCCTAGGTTTGATCGGTGGGTAGAATTCCTTCAGTCCTTCACTTTTGTCCTAAAACATAAGACTGGAAAAGAGAATAAGGTGGCTGACGCCTTGAGTCGAAGGGTCTCCCTTCTTTCCACTGTTCGGGTAGAAGTCACTGGATTTGACCGCATGAAGGACCTCTATGGAGAGTGTCTAGATTTTGGCCCTGCCTATTCTGCTCTGTCTGCTGGCTCCTCGACAGCATTTCCTGACTATCTACTTCAGGATGATTTTCTGTTTCGAGGGCAGCAACTCTATGTCCCGAGGACTTCTGTTCGGGACTTTCTGGTCTGGGAAATGCATGCTGGAGGTTTTGCCGGTCACTTTGGCCGCAACAAGACCATCCATTCTGTGGAGGAGTATTTTTATTGGCCTGGTCTTAAGAAAGATGTGGCCAAAATTGTAGCCCAATGTAGAACATGCACAATGGCCAAACAAGTCAAACAGAACACTAGTCTTTACACTCCTCTCCCCATTCCTGATCGACCATGGGTCGATGTGAGCATGGATTTCATCCTGGGTTTACCTCGTACTGCTCACAAGCATGACTCCATCCTTGTTGTCGTTGATCGGTTCTCTAAGATGGCCCATTTCATTGCATGTAGCAAAACATCTGATGCATCTAGAGTAGCCCACCTATTCTTTGATGAAGTCGTGCGTCTGCATGGTCTTCCCCAAACCATAGTGTCTGACCGAGATGTCCGATTCACTAGTTATTTTTGGAAGACACTTTGGCACCTAGTTGGCACAAAGCTCAAATTCTCCACTGCCTATCACCCACAACGTGTTTTCCGTTGTCGTGTTTTCCTAGATTCAAGATGCCGCCTCGAAGGCGAAGAGCCCCAGTTCCTCGGAATGAGGCTAGTGTTTCACCTGCTCCTGCTGTACTGGTTCCTGCCCAGGCTGCACCTGTTCCTAATCCGCCTGCGGAGTTACCCGGTAGTCGTGGACGAGCACTGAAAGAATTCTTGCTGTTCCATCCATCGACTTTTGAGGGTCAATACGATCCCGAGGCAGCGAGGGAGTGGTTGGATGCTACCGAGTGTGTCTTCCAATGCATGGAATGCACCGAGGATGAACGGATTATGCTGGCTTCTTATCAACTTCAAGGTACTGCACGCACATGGTGGACTACGGAATGGGAAGTTACCTTTTGTTCCCGTCCACTTTGACAGATCTCGTGGGCTGAGTTTCTTACTGCATTTGAACGTGTCTATACTCCAGCCTGCCTGAAGTTAGCTAAGATGTATCAATTTTTTGAGCTGACACAGGGTGAGATGTCAGTGCTATAATATCGTGATAAATTCATTGAGTTGGGCCGATATGCACCTCATATCTTTACCGATGAGACTGTGAGGACTCAGCAGTTTTTGCATAGACTGAAAGTAGAATTGAGCCTGCCGCTATTTGCTGCACGTGTGACTGAACTGGATTCTGCATATCAAGCCACTGTCGCGCTAGAGTTGGAGTTGGCGAGGACTCGAGGATTTGCTCAGACTGGAATGGTTCCGTCGATCGTGCAGCATCAGCCGTCCCACCAGTCATCTGTTTCAGGAGTTTCTCCCGCTTTCTCGCCTGCCGATAGTGCTTCTTTCCAGCAATCTCAGGGCAGAGGTTTTCCTCATAAGAAAAAGAGGAAGAGGTTCGATCAGTCATCATTTTCTGATCCGAATCAGTAGTCTGGTTTTTTAGTTCGACCGCGTCAAGATTTCATTGCTTTTCAGCTGAGGGTATGTTCCAGGTGTGGTGGCAGTCATCCGGGTGTGCCATGCTCCTTGCCAGTTGTGTGTTATCGTTGTGATCAGTCGGGGCACATTTCCCGTAACTGTCCGTTGAGGCAGCAGACGGTGCAGTTCTCGCAGACTTCGCAGTCGCAGCAGCCGCAGTTCCGTCTTCCGCCGCCGCCTCAGCCATCTCAACCGATTCAATAGATTCAGCCGTTTCAACTGCTTGTTCCTGCACCTTCTCAGTAGTCGTCTGTCGCTACTCGTCCGCCGAGAGCCAGAGTTACACACATCACTCATGCGGAGGCGTTGGCGTCTAATCTGATCGAAGGTACGGTTTCCATTTATGATCGCACAACGCATGTTCTTTTCGATTCAGGTGCGACGCATTCATTTATCTCTGAAGATTTTATTGCCCGTATCGAGAGATCGGTGAATGAAATTTCCTATGATATGCTCGTGGAGTTGTCGTCTGGCGATTTTATGTCTACTCCTATGTGCTTGAAAAATTCTCCGGTTATGGTCAGTGGTTGGAAGCTGCCAGCGAGGCTCTATGCATTACAGTTAGCCGACTATGACACGATTTTTGGCATGGATTGGCTGGAACTTTATGGTGCCATCGTGGACTGTCGTCTCAAGCGAGTCTACTTCATGCCACGCGGAAAGTCAACCTTCAATTTTCAAGGTGTAGGGATCACGATGACGAGGTCATGTTTGTGTTACCTAGATCGCATGGTCTTGAGTTGGGCCTTCGTTTGTGAGGACAAGTCTCCACAACAGAGGTGCCATGATGGTTTCCCAGGTAGTGTAGCTAGGGTTTTCCTGGAGTCTGGCAGTCCCCCGATTGTGAGATCATGGTGTTAGTTTTCGTTTCGAGAGGAGTAGTTGTAGAGCCATGGTTTCATCGGCTACCGAGCTTGGAAATTCGTGTACGGTCATGCCTTACGCTGTTGTTGTCGTAGCTACTCCTGCTATTGCTGTTGTTCTTGTCAGCATTGTTTGTTACTGTCATTGTTTTCGGTTGGGGTTCCACAGGACCCCTACTGAGCCAATGAGATGATGCTCACCCTCTACTTTTCAGGTGTGGCAATTCCTGCTCGAGGTTTGGAGTCGCAATGCAAAGGTCCGTAGTTGCCAGTGTAAGGATTCGGTCAGCCTCGTTCGGGCAATGCAGAGGATAATAAAAATTTAAATCGCGAACACAGGCTTTGTGGAATCAAGGATCTGTGCTCTAATCAATGCAATAAAATTACCCAACCCCAAATAGCGGGGTGTAGATCTTTACCTTGCGCGGAACGACGTTCTTCGCAACGCCCGTTGCAGATTTTCATAAATGTCGAGCTGCACAGATGTATGACCTCTAGAGCTGATCCACATGGATCCTCGTGCGGTGATGGCATTCACTCGTTCTTTCCCCTGCACACGAACCACCGATGCTCAAAACCCCCTTCTTCTTCCCTAAGCCTTTCTCCCTTGAGAGGGAGAGAGAGAGGCCAACAAGAGAGAGATAGAGAGAGAGCAAGAGGGAGAGGAGGGAAGGAAACAGTAAAATGGGGGGCTTTTTCTCCCTGGGAAGTGCTTGGCAACAAGGGGGTTCCCCTGTCCACCGTGCAAAGCCACCCCCATGCCACGGCAACACACGGTCGCCCCATGAAGCCCATCGGCCACCTCACTCTCCCCTCCCGCCCCTGCCTCCACCTGGCCGTGCTCCACAGCGGCCACCCAAGGCCCATGCACGTAAACAAACCCTCCACTCCTCTCCCTCTGGTTTCTCCCGCCGTGTTTCTCACTCCCCCATGTCCATACACACAATTCCCCCCTCCGGCTCTCCTCTTCTCATGTTCGCCATGCACGTCCTCTGGCCCCTTGTTCCTCCACACGGCCTGCCACTCCACCTGCAAAACACCGCCGCGGCCTCCCCCTCCATACAGCACGCCCCCATCTTCTCCGGCCAGGTTGAGCAGAGCCGCCGCCTAGGGACGTCACGCACTTGTGTGTCGTCTCATCTTTCTGTTGCTGTCCCCCCTCCTTGCCAACCATGGCACCACCCACCCCATCGTCCCGTCCCTTACCCAGCCAGCCATGCAGAGCCAGACGTCTCACCACCACCCAAAACAGAGCCTCCGGTTGCCACTCCATCTCACCCCACATGCAACCCGAACAGCCGTTCCACCACGAAGCCACTCACGCGAGCTCCACGCCCACCACCCACCTCCCTCTAACATCTGGTTCGCAGCCCTCACAGCAACCTCCACCGTCCACCACTTCACCCACACACACACTACTACCACACCAACAGCACACCCCACACCGTTAACTGTCAAATAATCAGTAACTTCACGATCATCTCAGAGAGAATTAAGCCTTTCAAAAACATTAGAGATAGGCACTATAGATACACTATCAAACAAAGTCTCAGAATCGTTGACCCCTAGCGGTGGCTTCTTGGAGCCCACAGGGACCCAAGCCTTGTCAGGCCTAGCAACCTCCTTAGCCTGTGAAGGCCCTTGCTTCTCCTTGTGATGAGGGGCTTGGCCTCGCTTGATAAGCTTGGAGCATGAAGTAGAAACGTGGCCAATCTTATGGCAGAAGCTACACAGACTGGGAAGCCGATGGTACTTAACATATTGCTAGAAACCACTTCCACCGCAATCAATCCAAATTCGTTCAATAAGAAGTTTTGCAATGTCGACTTCCACGCACACTAGAGCCTCGGAAGTAAGGGTCCATGAGGCAGTTGCGTCATGAATATGTAAGACCCTTCCCAAGTTGCATGCAATGGAGCGTAAGAAATCCTCACAATAAAAGTTAACAGGAAGAGAAGGGAAGCTCACCTAGATAGGCAAGGACGTCGGATCAAAATTAAAGTCAAAATCTAGTGACCACCTAAAAAATCTGAACAAGAAACCCTCTACAAAGATGTTCTTACGCATAAAAACCTTCAAGAAATCTTCCTCATCAGAGAACCTTAGTAAGAGGTGACGAGTGTTGAGTGCACTCATCAAGAAGTCGTTCCGGAGGGAAAGCCACTGATTCATGAAGCTTTTAATCTTTGGAATAGGAGGCCTTCCATAATAAGCACACTTTGCAATAATTACGTACTCCTGATAGGAAAAGAAGACCCCAGGCTCTCCGCCATCCGTGAAAGATGGTCCCTTGACATCGATGGAGACCTTGGGAGGGCTGATGGAGCACACGAGAGACTGAAGATAAGAGAGCTTCGGGGAGGGAAATGGCCCAGGGGGATGGGACGGCCCATCCCCTGGTGGGATAGCTGCCTTGGGCTAGACAGCCATGCAAACCCTAAACGTGGTGTAGCTACATTGTCCTAAGACATTTAACTTCTTGTGTTGTTTCATTCACATCTTCACACTCATCCAAAATCACAGATTTCTTTTTTCTAGAGCCAACAATCTTTCAAAAATAGCTATGTTCAATTCCTTCAGTTTCTCATTTTCTTTTTCAAACTTTTTATCATGAACAGATTCATTTTGACCATTGTCCATTAGACTTAATCTCTCTCTCAGCTCTTTGTTTTCATTCCTCAAGGAGAAAATGCCAACGCCACTGACCGTGTGCAATTCGGAGTTCGGGGCTGTTCATGGTGGTGTCATCTTCCAGACACTGCAGTGCTGAGCAGGTCCGAGCTAGAGAGCAGAGTCCCTGATTCCAGCTTCACCGCGGCCGGCGACGACTACCCCGGCTCCTGAAAAAATTCTGGAAATCTCCTGGGCCAATTCACGAAATTTTGGCGCTGGTCTTGCTGGCAAAGGAGTTCGGGAGCATCCGGAAGAATTCTGACACCGACAGTCGGTACCCTGTTCCTGAGCAGGGACAGATTCACCCCCGACGTTGCGAGGAGTCTGAGTCTTCGTCTTTCCCCTCCCCGCTTGGCCGGCTGAAGGCCCCTCCCTGCGCGGAGGTAGTTTTGGTTGTAACACAGAGGTTGGCTAGCCTAGGATTGAACCCCTAAGGGCCAGGGATGCCCCAAATCACGGGCGACTAACACGCCAAGGGCGTGGGTTTAGTGGTTGCTCTCACCTCACTCCGCGGTGACCACTCAAATGATGGGAAATTTAGATCGAGCGCTCACTCACCGTCCGACGGACCTAAAAGACAATACTAAATGAGCAATATTAAACCAGCATGGGATGAGGCCCGGAGCTCACCTGATTGGTGTGAATTCACCGATCCTGGTCGGAGACGAGGCAAGCGGGGAAGCGTGGGAATGCGCCTGCACGTTGCATCAGTGTAGCTCTAACCTGAAAATCAGAATAAGTACATTACTACACCTCTCGCAGGAGGGGGATCTCGGGGCGGAGATTAATCGAAATTACACCAAAACTACCTCCACGCAGGGAGGGCTATAAGCCGGCCAGGCAGGGTGGGGAACGGAGGTGGTCGGGAGCCAACCGACTCCGAACTTCACCTTCAGGTTGCTGTTTCTGTCTTCTATGACCAGCAGCCTCTCCGGGAACGTAAATCCTTCTTGGGATGTCCGATGGTGGCAGGACTAGATGCGTTGGAAAGCTGGACGTGTTAGCTCACTCCAGGAGGAAAAATCGTCTCGTTCCGAGCTCTGATGCGCTGGGGGTGCTAGATTCCGTGAGGCTACACCGAGCGTCTCCACTGCAGACTAGAAAGCCGTTGTTCAGGGCCGTGCTCCCAGCTGGAGTGATGGATTGAGGCGGGACCAACTCTGGTTGAAAGATAGTCCCTTCTAGGATATCCCGGCCAAATATCTCCTCCCAATTCACCTAGATGACTTGATGGTAGCCTCTGGACTCTGGCAGGGTCGTGCTGGTCCTGGGACTGAAATCTAAGCTTGACTTGATGAAGGGTGCAGCTGTCCAATTTGTGGCTGGAACGAGGCGGGGCTGGAGTCTCCACGAAGAGGGGCGTCTCAAGGATTCTCCAGAGCTGGAATTACCCCGTTCTGAGGTGGGATGCACTGGCACCGTTGATTCTTGTGAAATCACACTATGCAGGATGCCGGCTGGATAGGGGAGGCTTGTCAGGGGCGTATCTCCCAGTGGGAAGATCAGAAAGAGGTGAGACAAAGCTTGACTGATAGCTGACTGACCTCTGATGAACTCCTCCATAGGGCTCGGGCTGAAGATGGCAGACGAGACCGTGGTGCTTCCTATGGTGGACTACTTGTTCTGGCCGCTGGTGACTTGAACTGTAGGACAGGCTTGGGTTGTCGATGCCGGTGCTCTCGATGGAGAACTCCAAATGGGACGGGACCACTTTTGGATGAAAGCTGGTCGACCCTAGTAAGGAGTCTCCAAGGGGCTTGACCAGAAGATGGGGGATGAAGCCGGAGGAACTTCTGAAAGTCGCACTAGTTGCTGGCTGGACCTGTCTTGCGCAGTCGAGGGAGAACGGCTGTCCCGGGCAGCCCCAATGTCGGATGGACGCGAGACCACCTCGCCTGTGAAGCTGACTCGATGAGCTTTCCAGCAATGTATGATATGCCACCTGAAGATGCAGGATGCGTCCGGGGAAGACTCTGCAACTCGGAGCTTGTCTGCTGCCTGTGAACTGGGAGCTGAAGGTTGAAGATGATGTCAAGCTATCAACAGAACAAAGGTCGATGCTACCTTAGTTATCACAGAATGAAGGTCGATGCACCTCAAGTTATCAACTGAAGATATGCAACTAAGGTTGGTGCACCTCAAGTCTAAAGCTTTGTCCTTGACCCTGCTGGACCAATCAAAGGACAGACCGTGGAGGGAAAATCGTTACTGCTGGTCTGATGGAAGATCTTGTGGCGGGAAAATTTTTCCCTGGCTTTCATATATATATTGAAGCTTCCTCAACTGAAGAAGCTGCTGCTCCTATTGCCACTACCATCACTCTCGCCCAGAGAAAGTGCCACGCCCTTAAGCATCTACGAAGAGCATCCGTGCGAACCACGTGAGAGCAGCCCAGCACCTGTTGATCTCAGTCCAGTGCTGTAAAAGAAGAAGGAAAAGAAAAGAGAAGCCTTGAGAGAGAGAGAGCAGCCCTACAGTCTACCTGAGCTTGAAGAATCATATCCTCAGATCTGAAATTTGTAGTTGCAGTCACCAGCCTCCACATCATCATCCTAAGCTTCAGCTAGTGTTCATTCCTTTTATTTTGTTGTGATTTTTCCACTGCACTTGTAGTGAGTTTTATTCTGTGGTTTTGTTCATCTTGAACCGTCCCTACCGGCCTTGTGTGTAGGAAGACAGACGGAGGTGTACTTTGA
Source organism: Amorphophallus titanum (assembly GCA_024336825.1). Lineage (NCBI taxonomy): Eukaryota > Viridiplantae > Streptophyta > Magnoliopsida > Alismatales > Araceae > Amorphophallus > Amorphophallus titanum. The sequence continues at coordinate 16,879,078 of JANBPO010003090.1, forward strand.
TCTGTGGAGAATCGTCCCTACCGGTCTTGTGTGTAGGAAGACAGATGGAGGTGTGCTCCGGTCTGTGGAGAACCGTCCCTACCGGTCTTATGTGTAGGAAGACAGACGGAGGTGCACTCCAATCTGTGGAAAACCATCCCTACCGATTTTGTGTGTAGGAAGACAGGCGGAGGTGTGCTCCGATCTGTGGAGAATCGTCCCTCCCGATTTTGTGTGTAGGAAGACTGACAGAGGTGTGCTCCGATCTGTGGAGAACTGTCCCTACCAGTTTTATGTGTAGGAAGACAGACGAAGGGTTTTCCGTTCTGTGGTTTTGGGACATGCATGTCCCCGGTCAAGCTGTGTGTCAGCAGGAAAGCCTCACCAGATTTGGTGAGGGGTGGACGTAGGTTGCGGGGTTGCAACTGAACCACCTTAAAATCCATGTGTTGTGGGTTGTGCATCTTGTGTGATTGTTCCATTTTCTCTATCCCCATTCACAGGTTAATGTGCCAGGTTCAACATATGTAATCTTGGTCATCTCTATCGCACACTCAAGCTTTGTGGACTGCGCTATCTGCTATACACACCGTTTATTCCTTGCGATGTACTTGCATCCCCTTGGCTGCCTGTTGCACCTTTGCATACAGGCACTAGGGAGCATTCTCCAGCTAGCTCAGTGGGGTTTCAAGCAAACACCTTGTGCACACAGATCGACATGTGTAGTCTTTGGACCGCGCTTGACTGTCTCCATTTGAGCTATTCCTATTCAATCCACTGTGCTTTGTGTCTAAGTGTTTTATTTGTTTTATAGGAGTGGTTTATGGTTTTGGTAACTAAATTTTAAATAGGCCAAAGTTTTTGATAGGATCTATTCAACCCCCCCCCTTCTAGATCTGATTTCACCACGTGGGACCCAACATGACATAGGGCCATATGGGTCTGACACGGGGACTCTTTTTTTGACAGAAAATAGTCATTTCAAAATAAAAAAAAACAAATTTTATAAAATCTCACGCCACTCCCTCTCTCTCCTCACTTTTCTCTCATCTCTCTCTCTTCCTCCCGATTCTCTCTCCCTCCCTCACACATTCTCTCTCCTCTCTCCCCTTTTCACTCGGTTCGCGGTCCAAACAGATCCCGGTCGACGTGTGGGAGGTACCAACGGGACGGGCTCGACGCGAGGATCGTGTCGGTACCCTTCATCCCTCGGATCGTGGAGCGTGGAGACACGTGCGAGTGGAAGGACGGCGTGGCCCCCGTCGCCCGATCTGCACTGATTCGCTGCCTTCGCGGCGCAAGAGATAGGGGAACAGACTCCTCGTCTCGCCAAAAACCCATTGACGCCACATGTGTCGCCATCCGTCGCCATCTTCATCATTTTTCGTGCAAATCTTATTTTAGATGTTTTTGGGCTAATTTTTTGATTTACGTTTCTCTCTCGATTTCTAGTCCATATGGCCGCTAATCGAAGCAAGGAAGGTACCGTTGGATTGGTCGCATCGCGAGGATCGCGTTGACGCCCATCTTCTCTTGATTCGCAGAGCTTGGAGCCGAGTCGGGCCGAGAGGCATCGCGTCGCCCTCTCACCGGGCATCAAATCGTCAGTTTCGTCGTAGTCCAGGTAGGGGGATGGACTCCTTGCCTCGTTAGGACACCACTGGTACTACATGCATCATGGTCCGGTGCCCTTTGCCTCGTTTCTCGTGCATATTCCTATTTAGTCTATTTTTAGTCTTTAATGCTTGAAATCGTCTCCATGGGCATCGTCTTTTAATTTTGATGGCATGCGTAGGTATAAAATATTGTTGTGGCATGGTATGGCATGGTAGGGTAGGTTAGAATCATGTTTCCTCACGTCCCCTGTTGATTTCAGTCGATCGGGAGGGGGTTTTAGTTTCGAATTCCAGAATCTCAAAACCCAGGTGACATAACACGCATGCTCCTGCGCGTTATAGTCATTTGAGGCGCCTGCAGAGGTGCGTTATGTTCCCTTATGGCAGACTCCTATAGGTCCGTTATTGTCCTTTAACGCTCTGACATAGGTGCGTTATATCATGCATGAAACTATGAGATTTCTGTGGATTTTCAAGTTCGGGTGCCTTTAATGCACCTCGTCTGGTACGTTATAGCCTGTCTGCTGTGTTGAAGGTCTATTGCCTTTAACGCCCCTGTCCCTGTGCGTTATATCCCCTAGTTAACTGTAGATTCTGATTGTTCTGGTGGGCATAACGGTCCATGGGAGGCGCGTTATGCTACTATAACATCCCACCCTTGGTGCGTTATAGCCCTTGTCTATTGTGTTGTGTGCTTGTTGACTTTAACGCCCCTATCCCCATGCATTATAGTCCTATAGCGCGCCTGCACTGGTGCGTTATACTCCGATTTGACTATGGATTCTTATGAGTTCTGTTGAGTATAGCGGTCCTGCCTTGGTCCGTTATTGTATGTAACAGGGTGGTCATGATCCATTATGTACTTGGAGATTTCAAAAGCATGTTTATGTAATTTCTAATGCATCTCATGATTCACATGTGCCATGTTTAAAGTATTTTGTACACTGTAGCATTATTTTACATCCCAAAAGAGTAGCTTTCTCTTTCCTTGTGATGCATTGCTGTGGACTAGTGGACCACTACAATTACTTATGATTCTCGTATAATCCCACAACCGCGCTCTGATACCAGCTATAACGACCCGAGAATCCGATTACCGGGAAGGCCCGATAACCCGAGACTCGTACTGCCACCCACGAGCCCGAAGACTCGGAAGGGTTAAAAGGATGGTGTGGAGACTACACAAGTGTCACAAATAATTATAGAAATTAAAACAGTTATATAGTAAGCAGAAAATTAAACTAACATTTTACAATTTACATGGTCCACAAGATAACAATGAATAATAACAACAGTAGTCCACAACTAGTATAGAGACAAGAAAGAAAAGCACAGCTACACAGGGCATACCCCGGCTCTGACCTCTGGCACTAACGCTGGGCACCCGAACCACGCTAAGCCTCAGACGCGCTCCCCTGAAGTCGCGCCTCACTTGAAACACGGTAAAAACACACAGGGAATGAGTCTCAAAACAAGGCTCAGTAGGGATCACCCGAACCCTACCTTGTAAAATGGAAGACTGCTACACTAGCAGCTAAGCGAGTACCTCAGAAGTAGAAGCCCTACACTACAAGTACCGGACTCAAGGCGTGAAAACCCACACATGCACGCCATGATGAAACGACTGAAACTCACCGGTCAACATGACCCAAACCCAAAGGTCGAAGCAACTGAGACTGACAGTCTGTCACTCCCTGTCCAAAACAGAAGTACCTCCCACTAGAAGAACGATCAGATGCATCCACTGACATCTTATACCGCGTCACAAGTGTCTAGCACGAGACTCAGACACACACAAGTAACCACAAGTGAGTGACTAGTTAGGGTCGCACCTATCGATGCGTGTCCAATTGCCCCCAACCACGTGTGCACACATAGACCATGCATCCTAGGTCTGGCCTCTAACTAGTTTTCCCCTCAGCAGGACTCTGGCCAACGACGTGGGGCCTGATGGAAACCAGTCTAAAAATCATCCTCGAGGTAGCCGTCCCACCACTCCCAAGTGGATACCAGCACACGTGTACTGGCGGGCTACGACTAGTTGAGTGTCTCTGAAGGAGTAGACTCTCAAGCCATAGAAAATAACATCCAAACCTGACGAAGTACGGGGACCATCCCACGTACCAGCACTGTCGCATGGTGACCACAGTCAGAGAAGAAACGGGACTACCCACCGCGTGAAAAAGTCCAAGGCATAACGGACCCACTCTGGTGCATTATAGACTATAGCGGACTAACATAGGTGCGCCATGGTCACATGACGGACCACTTCTGGTGCGTCAAAGACCCAGCAAAAACCAGACTATAACGCGCCTACCCAAGGGCATTATAGTACTTAATGGACCAATGCAGGTATGTTAAGTCTCGAGTCACAAGAGGGAACATAACGCACACCTCGAGGGGCGTTATGTACATAACAGACCAGCCACGGTGCGTTATGTCACGAAGCGAAAACATACTATAACGCAATCCGCTAGGGGCGTTATAGATCTTAGCGGACCATCTCTGGTGCATTAAGTGGAAGGCAAGGGTGTTAAGCATAACGCCCCTTCCCTGGGGCGTCATATGGTCATAACGGACCTCCCTAGGCGCGTTATGTGACCAGGACCCCCAACGGTCAAAAACAAAACGGAGTGACCATGAAGTCACCAGATGGTAACTCCACCATCAAATCACAAGACATCTGGGAGACCGGGTCCTCGACACTCAGCATGAAATCCTCCGAAATAAACGAGTGCGATGCACCAGAATCAAACAAAACCCACACTGCACAACCCAAAATCATAACAGTACCTTTCACAATCTGCGACAATTCTACCTCAGCCATGGTCAAGTGAGTAATCTGGCCTCGAGCTCTTTGCCTGCCCACACTCGCTGACTATAGTAGTGGCGGATACTGCCCCTGCTGCTGTGGGTACTGCTGCTGCTGCTGAGGAAACTGGGGTGGCTAATGCGGCCGCTACGGATAGTCACGCGCCATGTGTCCTGACTGATCACACCTGAAGTAGATCACCGGCACCGTACACTGCCTACCTAGATGCGACTCGCCACACCGGGGACACCCCCCACAAGAACCACCGACTGACCCCTGTCGCTGAAGAGGTGCCAGCAGTTGAACACTGCCCGAAGAAGTCTATCACTGCTCTCAGCCCTCCTTCTTCTTTTGAAAACTCTTCCTGAAGAACTTCTTTACCTTGGCACTGAAATATGCAGAACCTACCACTGATGCCGCCGGAGTCGAAGCTCCCAAACTACCAGAAGGAAGCTGGAATGTGCTCTGCTGCTGGGTGGTTGTCTGCTGGCTGCGGCCTGACAGGGACTGCCCCTGGCTAATCGGTCCCCGAGTCCTCTACATATCCAGCTCCAAAGACGCCACTACACGAGAAGCCGTCTCCAAATTAGTGGCAGCGTTCGCGATCAAATGGTGCCTCCACTCCTACCTTAAGCCCTAAATAAACTACTCGGTCTTCACCCTCTCATGCTCCATGATATGAGGTGCATAACAACCCAGCTCAACAAATCGGGCCCTTTACTTCAACACGGACATGATGCCCTGCACCAGATCCAAGAACTGTCGCATCCTCTACGTGGCAATATACTCTGGGCAGTAAGCACACTCGAAATCACTAACGAAGTCGCTCCATAAGATATGCTCAAGGGGGTGAGACTGAAAGGATGTCTTCCACTCTGAAGAACACCACGCTCGAGCAATGCCTTGCAACTAGTTGCTGGCCAACATTACCTTGTCCTCAGCAGTACACCGCATGGAACTGAACACCCGCTCCATCTCATTGAGCCAACTCGGAGCCAAATTAGGGTCTGGCTGTCCGCCATAGCAAGGTGGATGGAACTACATGAAATCCCTCACTACTCAACCTGGCCCACCCTTGGTCAATGAGCCCTCACCAGCCCCTCCACCAAACTGCTGAGACATGAGCTAGTACATGCCACGGAAGAAATCCTCGGCCCCCGAAATCCTTACAGTATCTACTACCTCGGTGGCCGCTGGTGGCACTCTGCTCAACTCCTCTTGCTCCTGTTGGATCTCCTGCTAAACCTCTTGAACCTCTGCCAACTGTCCCTGCTGAGAGTGAGTCCTCCGCCTCGGCGCCATGCTCGCTGCTGAAGTGAAAGACAGAAAACACAGAAACGGCAAGGTCAATAAAACACACGATGCCTGATGCCAGCATCAACTGTACATCATCGCTGTGGACTAGTGGACAACTACAATTACTTATGAATCTTGTATAATCCCACAACTGCACTCTGATATCAGCTGTAATGACCTGAGAATCTGATTACTGGAAAGGCCCGATAACCCGAGACTCAAACCGCCACCCACGAGCCCGAACACTCGGAAGGGTTAGAAGGATGGTATGGAGACTACGCAAGTATCACAAATAATTACAGAAATTAAAGTAGTTTATATAAGAAGCAAGAAATTAAATTATATTTTACATGATACATGGTACACAAGATATAACAAAATAAACAATAATAGTCCACAACTAGCACAGAGACAAGAAAGAAAGTGCAGCTACATGGGGCATACCTCGGATCTGACCTCTGGCACTAACACTGGGTATCTGAATCGTGCTGAGCCTCAGACGCACTCCCCTGAAGCCGCGCCTCGCTTGAAACATGGTGAAAACACGTAGGAAATGAGTCTCAAAAGAAGACTCAGTAGGGATCACTCGAACCCTACCTCATAAAATGAAAAATTGCTATGCTAGCAGCTAAGCGAGTACCTCGGAGGTAGAAGCCCTGAACTACAAATACCGGTATCACGACATGGAAACTGACACACGCCTGCCACGGCGAAACAACCGAAACTCAATGGTCAACTTGACCAAAAACTTGAAGGTCAAAGTAACTGAGACTGACAGTCTATCACTCCTTGACTTGACAGGAGTACCTCCCACTAGAAGCACAGTCGGCAGCATCCTCTGGCATCTTACACCGCACTGCAGTTGTTCGCCTGGCACGACACCCCTGGCGAAGGCAATGACACCATACAAGTAACCACAAAGCAAGTGACTAGTTGGGGTCACACTCGCCAGCCGTCCAACTACCCACAACCACGTGTGCACACGCAGACCATGTGTCTCAGGTCTGGCCTCTAACTGGTTTTCCTCTTAGTCAGACTCTGGCTTCAAGACGTGGGGCCCAATAAAAACTAGTCGATAAATCATGCTCAGGGTAGCCTCTCCACCACTCCCTAGTGGGACCACTAAACGTATAAGTAGGCTATGACTAGTGGAGGGTCACTAAAGGAGTAGACTCTCAAGTCAACAAAAAATAATGTCTGAACCAGACAGGGTACAAGGGCTACCCCTCATACTGACACCGACGCACGGTGACACAAGCTGAGAAAAACACCTTCCGGGGCCACATAGTACCACGACACCTGGCCTCGACACGATGCCCAGCACCTGTTAGACCACGGGTCAGTATGCAGACCGAGGTCCATGCTCTCGGGACTCGAATTGGCCAAAGAAACAACACCGATTAGGCCAGCCCCTTGAACGGTCCACTCTGGGCTACTCAGGGACATGTGGCCAGCCACGGGCCACCCCAGGGGTTGGACGGTCGAGAATGGACCGTCCTTCTCCTGGTCCAAACGAAACACACGCTGTCCTTCCCAGGCCGTACAACCATAAAATGGTTGACTCCACACCACTCATGGGAGATGGGTGGTCCACGCCGGCCGTCCATCCACCCAACAGCGCAAGGCATGGGCAGCTAGCCCCTAGCCACTCGGGGAAGGACGACTAGGACCTCGCCGCACAATGGGATGAGCGGACCCACCCAGGCCGCATATCCCACCAATGACACAAGTGATGGACGGCCAGCCCCTGGCCACCCATGGGGACATACGGCTAGCCCTTGGCCGCACACCCCGAGCACTGTGCAATGGTAATAAACAAATGGTCAAAAACCCACGGGATAGGCAGTTGGCCTTTGGCCTCTCATAGGGATGTGCGGCCACATGACTAGCCGCGTACACCCCACTATGCTCCGAGTCAAAGGGCAGTCAGGCCAGGGCCGCGCATGGGATGAACGGGCCCTGGTTTTACCGCTCAACCTTTACCGGTGCGAAAACGGTGAACTCGTCGGATTTCGCCATTTTTGGCCCAAAACTCACCCCATAGAGGGGCAAACGAATGGAAATGAACCTCCAAGCCCCCTAGCATGATTCTACGCCCCAAAAATATGGAATTGTAACTTAAAATGGCGGCTCGGGCCATCACTCCCCAAGGCATGCTCGACCCTTCCCGGTGCGAAAGAACCCCCTCTCGACCTCACCTCAAAATACAAATCGTAGGGAAGGAACGCAAGAGGGTAGGGATCATCACCCTACCTTCGTTCCGCATCAAGGCGCGCTAATCCAAGCTCAATCCGCGAAGAACGTCATTAAGAACCTCCATTCGCCACCCTTCCTACGAACGCCGCATGCCCGCACAATCACCTCGCCATCTCCCACGTCATCACGCCGTCGCCCCGCCGCCATTTGCAGCCGGAAGGGAGCACGTCCCGATCGAACGAGAGAGAGAGAGAGAGGAAGAGGGGGCCGCGGTCACGGCATGGGGAGGAAGAAGAAGAAGGAAGAAGAAGGAAAAAAAGAAAAAGAAATGTGGGTTATATAGAAAATCTAATTTTTTTGAAAAATACCTAAAAATAAAAAATCTGTACTTGGTTCCCTATTATCAGGGCCTTGACGCCTTAACGAGGGAGTTCTAGCCCTCGTCTCCGCTTTGTGCTCTCGCGCCCACGTGTTGACTTCTCGCACTAGTACGGTACACGAACCGTGTCGTAGGACCGTGAATCGGATGAACCGAGGCTGAGTGGGGTCATGGGACCACCAAGCTGGAGGGAGGGCGTGGCCCCCAATGAGGTTTGCCCTCCCTGGGGCCCATGGCCGCCCCTAGGGCGAACTGGCCCCGGGTGAGGTCGTAACCCTAGGGGATGGCCCCCGGGGGTCTTCTTGCATCGTTTGGGGTTGTCCTTTGATGGACTTTGGACCCCAGGAAGCTGGAATGGGCCCGTGGGGGCTACCGTTCTTTGAGTTGTCGTAGCCGCCCGCAAGGTGTTCGGGTAAATGCCCGACACACCCCCAGATCGCCGAACGGCTTGAGTAGGTGGCCGAGGGGCCGCATGCCGGTCCTTGGGTTGACGACGGTTGCTCGCGAGAGCTAAGGGGAGGCACTTCGTGACTGTGAGCCATGCCTCGGGCTGTGTGCCGCGTTGTACGGTGGGTTGGTTGGGTAGCCTCGGGTTGGCCCGAGTGCTAAGGTTAAATGGCTTGTTACCATGTGTCTGAGTGTCGGGGTCGACCCTGGCTTATCGGGGGTCATTGTAGGACCCAGTTAAGGTGCTAGAACAACGGATCGGCCCGTGGTTTGGTGTAGAAGGGCTGGAACATACACGCCCACGAGGTGTTCGACGGAATGCCGAACACACCCGTGTGAGCCATATATGTGTACGGTGGGCCTCCAAAGCCTGTGGTTGACTTAGTTAGGTCTCCCTTTGACTATGGAGGGTTGGCAGATGTGTCTCTGGGTGGGCCCTTGGCCCCTTTTGCTGAGTACCACGTGGCATGGCTCACCGTCGGGGCGCCCCCGGGTTAGCCTGAGCGATGATGCAGGATACAGGCAAGGCCCGTATGTGAGTGGCCGGAGTTGATCCCAGACAGTTGCTGGTGTCACCGCGTGTGGCGTCAAGCTGGTCAGGGCCCTTGTAGGGACCTGTGGGGCTGTAGGGAGGGCCAGATGGCCCATGCCTAGAAGGTGTTCAGTAAAATGCCCAAACCCTTATTTCTCATGATTTTGTCAGGGAATAGCCCGGGTACAACATTGCATTAACACACATCCGAGGCCAATGCCAGATGCATCGGTATATACCTCGAATTTCTCTCCTTCAATAGGCAATGCTAAGACCGGGGCAGTGGTAATTTGATCCTTTAGAGTTTGGAAGCTTTCTTCACAATTATTAGACCATACATACGGATTCTCCTTTCGCGTCAGCTTGGTAAGAGGGATCGCAATCTTGGAAAAATCCTTGATAAATACCGATAGTAACTAGCCAGTCCCAAGAAACTACGGATCTCAGTAGCATTCATGGGTCTCTCCCAATTCTTCACTGCCTCTACTTTTGATGGATCCACAGAAATTCTATCCTTCGAGATCACATGCCCTAGGAAAGACACCTCCTCGAGCCAAAAATCACATTTGTTGAGTTTGGCATAGAGTTGATTACTCCTCAATATTTACAATGCGATCCTTAAGTTCTCCTCATGATCCTCCTTGGTCTTTGAATAGGTGTTCAAACGACCCTCCATTGTCATTTTTGATCATGCATGCTTAGTTTTTTTAGGGGGACGGGGTTTTTGAATTGTTAGGGGACCGGTTTGGGGGCCTACAGAGGGCTTCCGCCGGTGGGAGGGCCGTCACCGTCGTCGGGGAAGACGACGGTTATGCTGTCCTCGATCACCCGCATGACAATGAACATGCGGCCTACATAAGGCCGCACAAACCACCTGCGGCCCAGGAGCGGCCGCACCAACTTCAATAACCAATGTAGGGAAGGCGGTCAATAGGTTGCCGCACAAAGAACATGCGGCCTACATAAGGCCACACAAACCACCTGCGGCCCAAGAGCGGCCGCACCAACTTCAATAACCGACGTAGGAAAGGCGGCCACTAAGATGCCGCACAAAGAACATGCGGCCTATTTTAGGCCTCTCCAACTTCATAACATGGAGATCACGAGCAGCCTAACTCTGGCCGCACGTGATGATGTCTGGTCCTATTAGGACCGCCCATATTGCAGAAAATGGAATTTTTTTTTTAATTTTCTTATGTTATGCATGAATGTTATGAAATGCAAACTCTCAGACTGTGGGAGACAGGTGAGAGGAGAGAGACGATGACTTACAGGTGGGACATATGAGAGAGGTGAGGCACGTCGACTTCACTAGAGAGACGATGTGAGGGGGGAGAGGCATGCCAACTCTAAGAGACGACGTGAGAGGAGAGAGGCACGTCGACCCTGCGGGAGAGATGACGTGAGAGGAGAGGGGCACGCCGACCCTGCGGGAGAGATGACGTGAGAGGAGAGGGGCACGCCGACCCTGGGGGAGAGACGACATGAGAGGAGAGAGGCACGCCGACCCTGCGGGAGAGACGACGAGAGACGAGAGAGGTACGTCGACTCTGCGAGAGAAGAGAGGTATGCTGACTCTACGGGAGAGACAACGTGAGGGGAGAGACGCACGCCGACCCTGCAAGAGAGACGACGCGAGAAGAGAGAGGCACGCTTGACGAGAGGAACGAGGGCGAGTAAAAAGTAAGAATAGCAAAGGGATGGGCAGTCGCCCTTAGGCCGTACAGGATTTATACAGTCACCTTTAGGCCGTATGTATCAGTTGGGCGGTCCGTAACCGACCGCAGGATGTAATGGGCATTGGCATATAGGCTGCACGAATCCAGAGTTGTGCGGCACATCATTGGCCGTTCAAAACAGAAGGGCAGTCTATCGTTAGACCGCCCAACTCACTACGTAGGCAGTCCGATCGGGACTCTCTTGGAGAGTCCCGACCCAAGGTGTTCTACCTCAACTCGACCCAAACACTATCCAAACCCCTTCTAGGCTTATCCCAACTCAATTCTAATGGGTTTAGACCGCTCGAACGAAGATCTACATAAGAAAGGGGGGGCCAAATTCGTGACTCATTGTTCTCCTCTTTCTCTAGCCCTCTAAATCTTTGTTTCCTTTGCCAAAACATCATGAAAAGGGCTCTAGGAGGGAGTTCCATGGGAGGAGCGAGCTACGAGGGACCGAAGCCGGCCAGAAAGGAGCGTGAGGCGCTTCAGCGGCTGGCTACAATTCCTCGCCACCTTAGTTCTAGTCCTTCGAGAGAGGTGTGCTTGTGATTTTATTTCAACTTTTTTATTATTATTTATTATTATTATTATTAATTCTCGTAAAAATTCGATAGCATCTCCCTCAGACCCAGATGCAGGAGGAGTAAAGCGGGTACACGTCCACAGGAAGTGGCGTGCCCCAAAATAAAAGATGCCCACCGGAGTGATAACACCTTGGTGAAAGCCTTGCGAGGTACAGGGCGGGATGCGCACGCTCTCGGTAAAGCATTAGGCAGGGAAATCAAGTGGCAATCAGAATCACCAGATCAAAGGAGAAAGAGGGGGAAGGCACCGCCGGATCGAAGGCACCGCCGGATCAGGGGACAACGATCCGTCGCTGGATCGGAAGACAGCTAACCGCCGCAAGATCGAAGGAGTCAAGATGCCGCCGAATAGAGCATCAGAGAGGCACCGCCGGATCGAAGGGGCAAAGAAGTGCCATCGGATCGAAATAAAGGACGAGTGCCACCGGACCGAGGGAGGAGATGGGTGCCGTCGGATCGAGGGCTTCACCGGATCGGATGGTAATGTACGTGAATACGGTTGAGTGACCGGTCCAGGCATTTGAAGAGGCCACTGGACGGGGCTGCCAAGGGGTTGCCGGATGAGGCTACCACAGAGCTGCCGGATGAGGCTACCACAGAGCTACCGGATGAGGCTGCCAAGGAGTTGCCAGATGAGATTGCCAAGGAGTTGCCGGATGAGGTTACCCGGCAAGCCACCGGGTTGAACGGATGGAAACGCCACCGAACCCAGGATCCTGGGACGGCGAACGGGCTGCAAGGGAGAGCCAGCCATAGGGCTTCATGATGGCAAGGCCGCCGTATCGACGAGGAGATCGGGGCAGAAGAGACATAGGCTAACAGAGAAGGTGAATGTGACTAGCCACCGGATGGCAAAGAGAGTTGGGGCTTCTGGCTGAGGTTACAAAGGGGGCCGCCGGTTCGGGCCACTTGGACACCAGGGTGGTATGGCCAACGAGTGGAGAACACAGGATGCCACCGGAAGGGGTGGATAGGAGATTGAGGGTTGCACCACCTGGGTGGATACAGAGGGTCACCGACTCCTCTGTCTGAAAGGAAATGAGCCCGCTGGATGGGGGTCGAAATCCTCCTTCAGCTCGGATATAAGAGCCTTCACGGTGGAGAGAGGGAGAGGAGAACCTGGAGGTAGACGATGGGGGAAGACGCCCAGAGAACCAACAAAATGGCCAAGATGTCAATGCAAAACATGGATGCCTGTGGCTCCTCACTCTTTTCCAGCTAGGTGAGCACGAAGGCCCTTACAATGCTAAAGAACCAAAGGCTGAAAACAAACAAAACCAGTGAGAGAAGGGAAAGGAACAGTGGGAGATGGGGAACATGGTACTGGGAGAGCCGGAGCATGAACTCCTTCCCCTCTGGCTCTCTTGCTCTCTGCCCTCTTCCTCTCTCTTCTTTTACCTTCCTCTTCTTCTCCTCTTCTTCTTTTTCACCAGAGCTGGTGTGACGACCCGGGATCCGAGTACCGAAAAGGAGCTGACGCGACTCGAACCTCAGCCCGCCTCCCACGAGCCCGAAGACTCGAAAGGGAAAAAGGGATGGTGTGAGGGCATGTAAGAAGCTAAGTAACTGCAGAGATAGCACAATAAATAACTAAATAATAATATGGACCATAGATGGCCGCACAAACTCATGTGGTCTATAGTAGGCCGCACAACACTCGTGCGATCCATGGGTGACCGCACGAAACCAATGAACCGACATAGGAAAGGCGGTCCCTAGGGGGCCGTCCAAAGATCATGCGGTCTTAATCGGGCCGTTCAAACCTCGTGCGGCCTAGGAACGGCCGTACAAAACTTAGAAAATAGCACATGAAGAGCGGCCATTAGGGTGCCACACAAAGAACCTGTGGTCTGTACTGAACCGTACAAACTCCCAGCGGCCCAGGACAGGCCGCCCAACCCCCAGTCATAAATGGTCTAACCTTCGCCGTATATGGTGATGTATGGTCCCATGAGGACCGCCCATCTCGCAGGAAAGAGACCTTACTTTTTCCTTTTACTATTATTATTATTATTATTATTCTCCCTTCTTCTCCCTTTCCTTGAATTAATTTATTAAGCACTTGAACAATGGGTGAATGATGCAGGGGAAGCGTAGGACCTGCATCTCATGGCTGTAGCTCCGTACAGTGTTCTTGGCACTACCGGACTTCCAGCAGGAGCGGCTGACTGTCATGGGGTTCACCCCATTCCTGAGTATTGAGGTGTGTTGATTTGACACACCTCTACTCTACGCTCTGCACGATCACTGGGATCCAGCGAGTCGGACCTTCCTCTTCCCGTGAGGGCATATGGTCCCCACGCTGGACGATGTGGCCAGGCTCACTGGCCTACGTGTGCACGGGCTACCGGTTAGTAGGACTACCTTTCCCGACTACCGGGGGATGGCTCGGAAGCTACTGGGCCTAGAGCTTTGGCGCCCCGAGAGGTAGTCGACCCTCCTCCCTAGGGTGAGTCTGCAGGACAACCTAGGGCTGAGACAGGCGGGTATAGCAGTTGGCGAGGAGCCGGAGCAACACTTGCAGTGCCTGGTGGACCTAGCCAGACGGAGAGTAGCCACGCAGCTGGGAGCAGAGGCCGACCGAGTGCTGTGACATTTTCTAATGCTGATGTTCAGGTGGCTTCTCTTCTCCACGCGGGCGGACACGATGAGCTATCGCTTCCTCCCTTTCCTCGAGGAGCTCGACCACGTAGGCGACTACGCCTAGGGAGTGGCAGTCCTAGCCTTCCTCTTCGACATGCTGAGTTCGACGGCGTGTCGGACCATGCTCAGGGGCTTCTCCCCATTACTCCAGGTACGACTCTTACCCTAGTTTTGACCACATGACTTCTACATGTTTCCTTAAATGCTGACGTACTACTATGATGTAGGTTTGGGCCTATGTGTACCTACGAGCACTAGGCAGAGAGGAGGAGGCCTGTACTGGGCTTCTCTCGGTAGCACGGAGGTAGGTAGCACCTCGAGAGACCGACTCCTTGAGGCGACAGGTCAGGGAGCTACAGGATGACATCGATGCTCTGTCGTATGCCTCGGTATGATTTTAAACTCAGACTATGTGATTAAATGCATTCCTACATGATCATGATGCTGATGTAGTTTTCTCATTTTTGCAGGTGCGGTGGACACCTTATAGAGAGGAGGGCCAGGCGGACCAACCGTGGGTGGTCGGGGCCCTCGCCTTTGCCGGCCGAGATGTGTGGCTTCACTGCATGAATGTGGTGGAGCCACTATAAATAAAAAACCAACGTTTTTAACCCACGCCCCCCTTCTCTCTCCTTACTCTCGATTTCTCTCTCTCTTTTCCTCTCTCTCCCTCAAACGCTCCCTCTCTTTCTCTCCCAATCACACTCGGTTTCGGTCGAAACGACGTCGGACCGGGTCGTGGGAGGCGCCGTTGGAAAGGGCTCGATGCGTAGGTCGAGGTGGTACCCTCTATTCTGCGGTTCGGGGAGCATGGAGACGAGACAGGCTGAGAGGAGCCACGACACCCCGTCGTCCGATCTGCATAGTTTTACGGGCTTCGTCTCGATCGAGGTAGGGGAATGAGTTCCTCCTCTTGCTAGGAGCATTTTGACGCCTCATGTGTCGTCGATGGCGGATGTTTTCACCATTTTCTGTGCAAAACCCTATTTGGGAGATTTTAGGCCTAATTTTGGGGTTTTTCTTCTCCTCGCTCGGTTTTAGTCCAGACGATCGCTGATCGAGGCGTGCAAGGCGCCGTTGGGAAGGTCGTGTCGCGAGGATCGCGTGGACGTCCTTCTTCCCTCGATCCGCGGAGCGTGGAGGCACGTGAAGTCGGGAGGTTACCGTTACCCTCGTCGTCCGTTTGGCATCAGATCGGCTTCCTCGTTGTGTCAGAGGTAGGGGGATGGATTCACCTCCTCGCTAGGATCATTTTCATACCACTTGCACGTCTATCCACGACCGTTTGGCCTAGTTAATGTTCATTTTTAATTTTTCCTAAGAAGTGGTAAAAATGTGTTAATTAGTGTTTTTAATTGTTTATGGGCATGTTAATTGTATTTTCCAGCTTCTATTGGCTTGCATGGATGTATGGCATAACAAGTTTTACGTTTTTTCCAGGTTTTGTAAGTGAACCCATCGATTCCCATCGACCGGGACGTGGTTCGGTTTCAAACCGCACCCGCTCGTCGCCCAGATCGCATGGCAGTCACACTAATGACCGTTATGTGTTTAACGCACCGCATCTGGCGCGTTATGCCGACACAGCGGACCACCCCAGGTCCGTTATGCTCATGAACATGGTAGATACGTGGTTAGTATAACGCACCCTTCCCTGACTGTTATGGTCATGGGTTTTCTGTGAATTTTTCACGTTCAGGTGACTTTAATGGACCCCCATTAGACCATCATTTGACCACTGACCGGTCGTTGACCGTTGACCAGTAAGGCGATTAGCATGGCGGTGTAGGGTAGATCCGTTATTGTTATATAACGCCCCTTACCTTGTGCGTTATATTGTGCATTAAAACTGTAGTTTTTTGTTGATTCTTGGCCTTCGAGTGACTTTAACGGACTCAGACCCATGCGTTATAGTCTCATAGCGCACCAGCCTGGGTGCGTTATGCTCTATGGTTTCTGATTTTAACTCGGGTGAGTATAACAGGCCATGGGAGGTGCGTTATACTCAGCATAACGCCCCATGCTTAGCGTGTTATGCCCTGCGTTTCTGGTTGCATTGCATTATCCTCTTGAGTATAACGCACGGGGGTAGGTGCGTTATACTGAACATAACGCCCCAGTGGTGGTGCGTTATGGTCTACATGTCTGTGTGCTTGTGTTCACATAGGTGTTCGGGTGAGTTTAACGGATGGAGGGAGGTGCGTTATGTACCATATAGCATTCTTTAGCGAGAAGCTTAATGATGCCAAACTGCGTTACTCCACTTATGACAAAGAATTTTACGCAGTCGTCCAAGCATTGAGGTATTGGAGGCATTATCTTTTACACCAGGAGTTTGTCCTCTTTTCTGATCATGAGGCCTTACGATTTCTCCATACCCAGAAGAAGCTGAACGCTCGCCATAGTCATTGGGTGCAGCATCTCCAGGAGTATACCTTTGTGCTTAAGCACAAAGCAGGGGCGGAGAACAAGGTGGCCAATGCGCTTAGTCGTCGAATGATATTGTTGTCCACCATGATTGTTGAGGTGGTAGGGCTAGAGAGGCTGAAGGATGCCTATGTTGATTGCTCAGACTTTGGTCCTATCTATGCCATCCTTCAGTCCGGTCCCTCGTGTGATTATAGCGAGTTTGTGCTATAGGAGGGTCACCAATTCCGAGGTGACAAGTTGTGCATCCCACGGACTTCTGTTCATGACTTTCTCACGTGGGAGATGCATGTGGGAGGTCATGCTGCCCACTTCAGTTGGAACAAGACCATAGAGGTGGTTGAGCATAGATTCTATTAGCCTAGCTTATAGAGGGATGTTACTCGTATCGTGGCCCATTGCCGCACTTGTGCTATGGCCAAGTAGAGGAAGTAGAATACAGGCCTCTATACTCCCCTCCCCATCCCAGATAGTCCATGGCAGGACATTAGCATGGACTTTGTGTTGGGATTGCCCCACACCCTCCGAAGGCATGACTCTATCTTTGTGGTTGTAGACCGGTTCTCCAAGATGGCATTATTCATTCCTTTCTCCAAGACTTCTGATGCCTCTAGAGTTTCCCGTCTATTCTTCTCTCATTGTGCCTCCAGGTTTGGACTCTCTCGTACCATAGTGTCGAATAGGGATGTACAGTTCACTAGCTACTTTTGAAAAACCCTATGGCACTTGATGGGCACCCAATTGAAGTTCTCTACTACATATCACCCCCAGACCGATGATTAGACTGAGGTTGTCAATAGGAGTTTGGGGGATCTTCTTAGGTGTTTGGCCCAAGATCGAGTTAGGGGTTGGGATTTGGTCTTACCCTTAGTAGAGTTTGCCTACAATGATTCGGTCAATAGGTCTACAGGCATGAGCACCTTTGAGATTGTCACTAGTCGTAAACCTAGGAAGCCTATAGATCTAGTCCCATCTCCCATCCAGTCCTGTGTGTCTGAGATAGTCGAGTCCTTTGCCGATCAAATTAGAGAGTTACTTGAGCATGCGTGCCGTCACATTGAGTCCAGCAACGCACGATATAAGGAATTGGCTGATGCCCATAGGCACCACCGTGAGTTTCAGGAGGGTGATTATGTCATGATCAGGGTCAGACCTGAACGGTTCCCCTCAGAAGTCGTGAAGAAGTTGCACGCTCGCGGTGCTGGTCCCTTTCGGGTAGTGAGGCGGGTCAGTTCGAATGCATATGTTGTGGACTTGCCAGAGGATTACGGGATTAGCTCCACTTTCAACATCTCGGACCTAGTCACTTATCGGGACCCAGCGGTGATACCCAGTGAGCCATTTGAG
This sequence comes from Amorphophallus titanum, assembly GCA_024336825.1. Lineage (NCBI taxonomy): Eukaryota > Viridiplantae > Streptophyta > Magnoliopsida > Alismatales > Araceae > Amorphophallus > Amorphophallus titanum. Next base: position 16,897,057 of record JANBPO010003090.1, read on the forward strand.
CCATCTCCACCCATTGTGAGTGACACCACCCTAGAGTGTCCACCTCCAGCCTTGTTACCTCAGCAGCGAGAGAAGTCGTCAGGCTACGACTAGTGGCTCCATCACAAGGAAAGTGAAAGCTACTCACATGGGATGTAGAAGAATGTCACAGTGCATATAAAATAATTTAAACATGGCTCACATAACACATGAGTTGAATAGAAATTACATATGCATTCCTTTGAAATCTGCAGGTATATGACGGACTGGATCGGTGCCGTTATATACCATAACGGACCATCTCATGGCCGCTATGCTTCACAGAACATAGATAATTCTCAGGAAACCTAGACGATAACGCACCTCAACAGGGGCGCTATAAGACTATAACGCACTGGCACATGGGCGTTAAAGTCAGCAAGCAATACAACGTTGGGCACAGGGCTATAACGGACCATCATGGGGACGCTATGCACTACATAACGCACCTCTCGTAGACCGCTATACCTTCCAGAACGTCTAACTCTAAAGAAAATCATGGAACATAACGCACCAATACAGGCACGTCAAACATTGCACGACACATGGGAACTAGGCCATTATACACAACGGGCCTACAACGTAAAACAAGAGACTATAACGCACTACCTAGGGCGCGTTAAGCTCACCCGAACGATAAAATCCACAGAAAACTCAGACACTGTTCACATAATGGTCCACTAAGGACACGTTAAACAGACATAACGCACCAGGGGATATGCGTTATATCACCTGGGTTACGCGACTCCGCGAACCGGAATCGAAAACCCGTCCCGGCCGATGGAAATCGACGGGGAACGCGACGAAAAACAAAACCTGTAAATCCACACGACCCATACCATCCATACAGGCCTAAGCATGCTTCTAGAAATTAAATACGATGCCAATGGAATTAAATTAGCCAATTATATATTAAATTCCACAATAATTAAGCTAAAATGCATTAAACGGGTAAATGCATGAATTTCAATGCATCGGGCGTCGGATCACGGCACAAGTGATACCGACAATGTCCTAGCGCGATAGAGATTCCATCCCCCTACCTGGGTGATGGCAGAAACGACGATCCGAATGTGAATGGGCATGAGGGAGAGACGCCACCTCGCGACCCGACTCGTCCACGTCATGCGAACCGAGAACCTGAGGACGTCAACGCGATCCTCACGACGCGAGCGTTCCAACAGTACCTCTCCGGCCTCGATCAGCAGTCATCTGGACCACGAACGGAGAGAGGCACGCAAATTGAGATCAACACTCCAAAATCAACCAAAAGGAGAAATGCACAGAAAATGAGGAAAAGGACGATGGATGGTGATGCAGAGGGCGTCAATGGATTTCTGGCGAAATGAGTAGTCTGTTCCCTTACCTTTTGCACGGTGAAGACTGCGAATCGGTGCCGAACGGGCGACGGGGGCCACGCTGTCTTTTTACTCGCACGCGTCTCTACGCTCCACGAATCGCAGGAAGAAGGGTACCCTTGCGATCTACGCGATTAGACCTTTCCGTCGGTACCTCCCACGCGTCGATTGGCGTCCGATTGGACCACGAACCAACGAAATGAGATGAAGGAGAGAGAGCGTGAGAAAATGAGAGAGAGAGATTGAGAGAGAGAGAGTGAGATCGACGAGAGGAGAGAGAGAGGGGTGGGTGGGTGAAGATATTTGTGAAAATTTTGATTTTTCAATGAAATCAAGTTCCGTGGGCTTTCCATTAGGTAGGTATGCAATGGATATGATGGGAAGTGGGATCTCTTGGTCCATACACTTAATGTCATTGGAAGGTGGATAGTGCATAGGGTGACCCGAAGGTGACTCTAATATAAGCGCGCCCATGGACTAGACTCGTAGAGACAAGTCTAAAACTTGCTGAATCGCTTGTCATTGGATACCACTTGATGTGACACCACTAAGGAGCATGCAGCAACTATGCGGAAGATCCTTGGACCTATTTCGCAAACACAATCAAACTAGAGCATGGGGTTGCGAAAATTACCGAATCACCGATGCACACACGATCCCGAGGTGACTCGACGATGCCGAGTGGAGGTGGTGGATCAAGTCCCTAGCTGGTAGGTTGCCAGCAGGGCTAAGCTGGCTCTCCTAAGGGTACGAAGCCCCCAATTCATGGGCTGGCCGGGTGCCAATTGGGGCACTAGGTCCCTCTCTCACACAATCCATGGTGACCGCTTAGAGGTGGAACACTCCGGGGTCGGGTGCTCTCTCTCTCACTCAACGGAGCAATTCTGCGGATATTATATGAACAAGTACTAGAAAATGAGTAAGGTGTAGAGCTTACCCAGTTGGTTTGAAGAAACTAACCCCGTTCGGAGACGAGGGCGACCGGGGAAGTGTGGGTTCCCCGCACACTATGCCAATGTCGCTTCCCCTGTTTAATAGTACATGCACTACTCCCCGCACAGGAGGGTTGGACAAGGGGTGGGGAAAGTGGATTACAACAAAAACTACCTCCACACAGGGAGGGGCGCTAAGCCTGCCAGGCGGGGTGGGGGAGAAGACTACTAGGGTACCGACAAGGCCACTCGGACGGTTCAGCCTACTTCTGGAACAATCAGACTGACAGTCACTATTGATGCTACCACAGACTGTAACGGACTTGGAAGATGCCGAAACCAGTGCCAATCCTTCGCTGATTGGTCCAGGAAGGCTCCTGAATTTTCGAGGAATCGTCCAGTGTCGTCGTTGGTCATGGCTGGCTCTGGAATCGGGTTGCTCTGCTCAGACTAGGACTGCTCTTAGGTCACAGCAGTAGGTCGACGACACTGTCACGAACACTCCCATAGTCGAAATGGTGCAGGACCAAGACGGACGCGTCCATGAATGAGTCCTCTTCGATCTCCAACCAAGAAGGACACCAGAGGAGGCCGGGGCAGAGAGATATGTCTAGAAGAGTGGGAGGGGGTCTGGACGGATCCTGACTGACCTGATCTGCTACCTTGGAGTAGAAAAATCGGAACGAGCTGCTCCGAGCTTCAATCGGCACCCCGCTTGTTGCGTTGGACAGGTGACTAGTGGGACTCCACTCCGGATAAATGGCGCGCCAAGGGAAGCTGTGGTGTGGTCACAGGAGCTTCTGTAAGTTGCCTCTGGTTACAGGCCGGACGGGTTTTGTGCAGTAGTGGGAGATCAGACCTCCCGGACAGCAGGGAAGTCGAATGCAGGCGAGACCACCACAACGACGAAGCTGTCTCGGAGAGCTTTCCGTTGATATATGGTACGTCTTTAGATGATGCCAAATGACTCCGAGACAGGATCTGCAACTCGGGCCTTTGCTGCTGCCTGCAAACTAGACAGGCGTCGTGTCGTTCCTAGTAGCGTGGCTAGGGCGGTTCGTGTCTGGTGGTCTCTCGATCGTGTGATCGAGACGTCAGGTGCGTGACTTGGTTGTCCCCCGACGGGAGACTAGGTTGTGTTTTTCCGTTGCCAGTAGGAGTAGCTGTAGAGCCGAGGTTTTACCGGCCGCCGTAGCCCCGGAGCCGATGACGCCTGTCTTGTGTCAAGGGGTTAGAGAGATAGAAGAAAGAGAGAGACAATAGAGAGAGATGTAGAGAGAGAAAGAGATAGAGGTGGAGAGGGTTAATAAAATTAAAAAAGATAAAATGGTGCACGGTGTCTGTGTGTGTGTGAGAAGAGAGAGACAGATAGTGGGAATAGAGAGGGAGAGTAGAGACGAGAGAGGGAAGAGAAGAGAGAATGAGAAGAGAAGGGATGGGAGTGAGAAGAGAGCGGATGGGGGACGGTCGATAGAGGGAGATGAGAAGAGAGACGAGAGGAAGAGGAAGAGATGCGAGAGGGAAAGATGGGGAGTGAGAAGAGAGAAGAATAGAGAGAGGGGGGAAGAGCAGAGACGGGAGAGAAGAGAGACAGAAAGAGAGAGAGGGATGTGGTGGGGAGGAGAAGGGAAAGAGAGGAGAGAGAGGAGGGGGGAGAGCAGAAGGGGCTGAGAGGGAGAGAGAGTTTGGGAAGAGGAGAATGAGAGAGAGAGGGATGTCTGCGAACTAGAGGGAGAGGGAGAGGAAAGAGAAAGAGAGGGGGAGGGAAAGAGGGAGGTGAGATGATAGAAGAGGGGGGCGATGCCTTCAACTGGCGATGCCCTATTGATGCTTAAAAATTGGCATCAAGAGTAATGAGCCTCACTATGCCAAACAAGGACAATTAAAAGGAGATAGCTCAAAAAAATGATATAATAAGAAGAAGCCTTCTAGGTGATTGACAATAGATGCGTCGACGCACACATGAAGGAGCCAGCTGCCTAATTAAGGTGATGAACACCCTGCGTCGACGCAACTCGCTGAGTGCGTCGACGCATACTTGAAGAGTGAAGAGGCCTTAGGCCACCCGACGGCTCTCCCATGGCACTTCATCTGGCGACGCTCAAGGGCTTGAACCGACGACCTTCAAGGGTTGATCTGGTGGCCTTCGAAAGCCCCATCCGGTAGACAAAAGAAACCCCATTGGCGGCCAAAAAAGGCCCCATTGCTCCCTCATTCGACAGCTTCAAAGGCCCATTGCTCCCCTATCCGGCGGCATCACATCCGGCGGCAAGAGTATTCTGCCTACAACGCGAGGGAGAGGAACACGCCAAGGGGGCATGCTCTCTATGGCACTAGGAAGGAGGCTTCGCCACGTATGCATGCCCATGCCCCCTGTGGTACGAAAAGGAAGGATACGATAGGTGCCCGTCACTGTGCGACGCGAAGAGGAAGGAGATGTAAAATGTTCGTGTGCGGCGTGAGAAAGCTATGCACGTCAATAGATGTGCAATGACAATGAACAAAAAAAATAGATAGTCCATTCTTTTTTCTGAAGAGGGGAAAACCCTTCCGGAAGAAAGAAGCCTCACGTCCCCCTATATATACAGCCATCTGGCAAAGAAAGAGGAAAAAAAGAACAAAGAAGTGTCAGGGGGCGAAAGAGAGATGAGACGACAGTCAACCCCGGCACCATAAAGTTCCAGCCAATCCATACGTAGAATCGCGTCGTAGTCGGCCAACTGTAATGCATAAAGTCTCGCTGGTAGTTTCTGACCACTGACCAAAACTGGAGAATTTTTCAGGCACAGAGGAGTGGACATGTAATCCCCAGACGGTAACTCCACGAGCATTTCACAGGAAACTTCATTCACCGGCCTTTCGATACGAGCAATAAAATCCTTGGAGACAAAAGAATGGGTCGCACCTGAATCGAAAAGAACACGCGCTGAGCGATCATATATCGAAACCGTACCTTCGATCAGATTAGACGCCAACGCCTCTGCCCGAGTGATGTGAGTAACTCTGGCTCTCGGCGGACGGCTAGCTGTAGACGACTGCTGAGAAGGAGCGAGAACTGGTAGGTGAAACGATTGAGGTTGAGGCGGCGGAGGAAGATGAAACTACGGCTGCTGCGGCTGAGAAGTCTGCGAGAACTGCACTGTCTGCGGCCTCAACAGATAGTTTCAGGAGATGTGCCCCGACTGATCGCAGCGATAGCAGACAACCGACAAGGAACACGGCACACCCGGGTGACTGCCACCACACTTAGAACATAACCTCAGCTGAAAAGCAACAAAATCCTGACGCGGTCAAACAGAGGAAACGGACTGCTGACTCGGATTAGAAAATGTCGACTGATCGAACCTCTTCTTCTTGGATTTCTTAAATCGAAATCCCTTGCTCTGAGATTGCGGAACGGAAGTACCATTGGCAGCAGAGAAAGCAGGAGAAGCTCCTGGAACAGACGACTGGTGGAGCGGCTGATGCTACACAGCTGACGGAACCATCCTAGTCTGAGGAAGTCCTCGAGTCCTCGCCAACTCTAACTCTAGCGCGACGGCGGCTTGGTACGCAGAATCTAACTCGGTTACATGGGTAGTGAACAACGGTAGGCTCAACTCTGTTTTCAGTCCGTGTAGAAACTACTGAGTCCTCACAGTCTCATCGGCAAAGATGTGGGGTGCATACTGGCCCAACTCAATGAAGTTATCTCGATATTGCAGCACTGACATCTCGCCCTGCGTCAGCTTCAGAAACTGGTACATCTTGGCTAACTTCAGGCAGGCTGGAGTATAGACATGTTCGAATGCAGCAACGAACTCCGCCCATGTGATCTATTGAAGTGGACGGGACCGGAAGGCAACCTCCTACTCCATGGTCCACCACGTGTGTGCAGTACCTTGAAGCTGATAAGAAGCTAACATGACCCTTTCATCCTCGGCGCACTCCATACATTCGAAGACGCGCTCAGTGGCATCCAACCACTCCCTCGCTGCCTCCGGGTCTAATTGACCCACGAATGTCGGAGGATGGAGCAGCAGAAATTCTTTCAGCGCTCATCCATGACCACCAGGAAACTCCACAGGCGGAATAGGAACAGGTGTAGCCTGGGCAGAAACCGGTACAGTAGGAGCAGGTGAAACGCTAGTCTCATTCTGAGGAACTGGGGCTCTTCGCCTAAGAGGCGGCATCTTGAATCTTGTGAAACACGACAACGGAAAACACATCAGCAATCACAAGAAACACCCTAAGCCAGCAACGAACGACTCAAAGGGACTTGCTCTGGACCAATGCAATGCCCCCCAGCCGCGGGTGTCGCGAGCGAGGGAGCAGCAGCGCGGGGCCCGCAGATGTGTTTATTTCATTATAGCTGTTACAAATGGGGCCCACTTTGTTTAGAGGCCCACCACATGAGACTGAGGCAGCGAGCAGCCCTAGCTGACATGAGTCGGCGCCAAGGTTTAACCAAAATAGGCTGCTGACCATGATGAATCAGCGCCATGGATTGAGGTGAGTCAGCGCCAGGTTCCGTCTTGGGTGAGCCAGCCCCAGGCTTCGCGGGCATTGATCGGGGTGGGCCAACAGTGCCGTTTGACCACTGGTGAGTTGGCGCCGGGGGTGTTACCTAGTTCGGTGCCCGTCTTGCATGCCGGTGAGTCGACAGCAGGGGGACCGCACCCTATGGGCCAGTGAGTCGACGAGGGTATGCGTTGACTCATTTCCTCCTCTCTCCCTTTTAACCTGTTTGAAGGGTTTTTCTAAAACCCTATTCTCATTTGTTTTCCACCTCGACGACCACTGTGGGCTTCTCCTTCATCTTCTCCGAGCACGGTGAGGGTGCCACCTCCCCCATTTGGGCAAGGCGATCGGCGATGAAGCCTCTCCTTTTCTTCTTCTTAGCGGACAACGAAGGCAGCAACGACGGGCTCTTTCTCTCACTTCCCATTTTGTCCTCTCCAAGCACGGTGAGGGTTACAGTGCCGGTAAACCCTCCCTCTTCTCTGAGCATGACAAGGCGTGGTGGTGAGGATGAGTCTTATTGCAGATCCCATCTCATCCCATGGCTCCGGGGAGGTTCCTAGTAGGCTAGCCCTCGGAACCAACATCCCTCGGTGTCCATTCAACCTAAGTGTATCACCTACGGCTCTATTTTTAGGGATTGTCCCACTCTAGTGTGTGGATGTGTTCCCGTGTTGAATTTGGCACGTTCCCGACGAAGGGGAGACTCTACTGAAATTTCTTCTGCTTATAGAAATATTTTTTGATTTCATTATCCTCTCATTCTCTCACCCTCTCGGCTCCGGCTGTAGATGGAGGCGACCGTGGGCCACGTGATGACGCCGGGAAGCTATTGAGACGTGTGGTGGAGCGAGGATCAGTGCAGTTTTGGTGCGATCCCGAACGGTGGATTCAAAGCTGGCGGTTCAGTTCGCGTTGTGGTTTTCAGCGCGGTTTTGTCATCTCGGTGCTCGGTTTCTTCGGTGGAGGTAGGGAGACTGATTCACTACTTCATTTGCATGTTCTCCCAACTCCTGTGCACAGTTTGGTGCTCGATCGAGGGAGATCAGGCCGATTTAGTGAAAACCATAGTTTTTGGGGATTGTAGGGTTTACCGAAAAATGGTAACCATTCTAGGTAAAATTAGCGTCAAAACGACCGCTGGGATGTCAGGATACAATTCCCGTAAGTTTCGTGTCGATCGGTTGTCATTTGGGGCTGGTAGGAGTCTGGGAACCCCAGTGACTCATTTAGGGTCGATTTGTCGGAATCGCCCTGATCTCTCGTTTTAAAGCATGCATACCCCATTTTTTGACCCCAAGAGTGTTGTATCGTCATGTGGCTTTATTTCCTCTGCGCTTCGGCATGAATGGGACGTGGAACAGGCCGATTCAACCGTTCCCCTTTTTTGCTCATCAGATTTACGTAACGGTTGTACCAAAGACCGTCACCTGTGTGATGCTCCCACGATAGATCGTTACGTCTGTTGGTCATTTCACATTCTTCGAGACTAGGTTGGTGTGACGGACCAGCATAGGACTGTCACATGGCTTTAATATGCCTATGGTGGTGCGTTACGTCTTGGGTGTGACAGACCAGCATAGGACCGTCACATGCCTGTAACGCACCTGGCTTGGTGCATTACGTGCTGGTGGTTTCCGAGGACTGTGGCTATTAGTTCCTCGACGACCGTGTCTGCCTCGAAGATCAGGTCAGTCGGTTAGCCCTGACAGACCTCTCCTTGTGCGTCACATTGTGTAATGCCCCTATCCTAGTGCGTTACATGGTTCGTGTTAGGCTTTTAGGCCCGTTTGCCCTGACGCCCCCCATCCTGGCACGTCAGGTGGTGTAACATGCCTTGGTTGGTGTGTTACGTTGCTGAGTTTTAGTTTTAGGCCAGCTGGCCCTGGCACACTTGTCCTAGTGTGTTAGGCTAGTGTAACGCACCTATATAGGTCCATTACATGCCCTTTCATCCGAGTTGTGGTCCGGTTGCCCTAACGCCCCACCCTTGGCACGTCAGAGCAGTGTAACGCCCCTATAGAGGTGCGTTACAGTCCTGTTGTGGCCGTGATTGCCGTTGTTCAGTTCTGTGTCTGTTCGTGTGTCCGTCTGTCTTAGGTTTGCATTCTAGGGCGGTGTCTGTGTGTCAGTGGTTTCTGGACCGGTCAGTTTAGGTGACTGGGTGTGGTCTTTTCCTTGACTATGACAGTTCCCTAACGACTTGATCTAGACCTGCCAGTGTCTTTGTCTCTAGTCTTGCAGCGGCTTTCCTTGACTGCCGGGTTCACCTAGCGGTTGAGTGATAGTTCGCTCTGCCCAGAGTGTAGTCGTTGTCCACCGCTCTAGTTTCTGCTTGTCTTGGCTTGATCTCGTGGTTTGCCCATGACCCGTGGGTGTCCGTTGACATCCTATGAGGGCAGTGACCATGATGGGATGGCCAGGAGTGCTTGTACATGCTGTGTGTGCCTGTGTGTTTGTGTCGTGTCGGGTTTCGGTCAACCCGGTGAGACCAAGGGTTGACACGTGACCTTGTGTGTGTCTCGGCGGCTTTATCCAATTCGAGACCATGTTTCGGGATGCCTCGAGGTATCATTTTACCTCGTTTTATGTGTCCAGATGCGCTGAGAGTTCTTGGTGTCCGCTCAGGTGTCCGTGAGTCATTTCCTGTGGAGCGTCATTTCCTCTGGCTTAGGAGTAGATCGATTGGCGGCTTATTCCGCTGTCTGTGATGATCTTGCCTCTGAGTTGTCTGACTCAAGGATCGTTACGTGAGTAGGTCTAGTTGCCATGTCCTGAGTTATCGGCAGTGGTTGTGCTGCCATTGGTGCTTCAGAGTGTGTGCGATAGTGCTCTCTTGCATGTCTGCACTTCCGCACTCGTGTTTTGAGTCGCTGTGTCTTGTGAACCTTCACTAGTCGTAGCCTTACGACACGCTTTTGCGCGATGGCTCTTGTAGCGGGGCACTTTCTCGGTTTACGATTCTTAGGCTAGATCCGTGGGCCCCTCATCAACCGTAGCATCCTTCGGAGGGGGAACACTAGCTAGAGGCCATGCTAAGACGATAGCCAGTGTGTGCACACGTGGTTAGGGGCTTTGCACTTGCATTGTTAGACGTGACCCTGACTAGTCGCTCACGTTATGGTACTATTCTGGTTCAAACAGTGTCTTGATCTCGGCCTAGTCCTTACGGTAGGTGACGTGGACAAGACGCTAGTAGGTGTAGTATAAGACGTCAGTGGATACAACCGGCTGTTCTTTTGGTGGTGAGGCACTCCAGTCACTTGGCATGTGACTCTCTGCGGTTCTCTTTGTGTTTTCTATGTATCGTGACCTTCTGGGTCAGTACTCTAGCGGCTACACTCGAGGTCCATGTCCTGTCGTATGCATGGCATTCTGGTCATGCATAGGACAGTGTGCACGATGCTCTAGTCATGTTGGCCATTGTCTGTCTAGGCTTTGTCAGTTGTTCTTGTAGGTCTTCATTTGGAGCCTGGCGTTGTGTCGACAGTTTGATAAGCTTCTGACTTTTCCTAGTTCAGAGATCACCCTTCTGTCTTTGTTTGGTGTAGTGTCTACTTGGAGAAGTTTCAGGGGCCGAGGTTAGTTCAACAGTCATACTCGTCTGGTACGGCTTCTTCCCCTCCCTTTTAGCTCCCCTAGCTCTTAGCTTGCTCCCTACTTCTGCACCCCTTTCCTTTACAGCTTTGTAGTTTAATTTTCCTGCTTTACTGCACCTGTTGTTGCCTATTGCTTACTTATTGTTTACCTACTATTTTAGCATGTTACTGCGTATTTTTTAGTGGGGATCCGCGTGACTCATACTGAGCCAATGACACAAGGCTCACCCCTGCTTTTCCATAGGGGTGCTACCCAGGCCTCTGAGGTAGTTTCTCATGGCCTGCTCGATCCCTTCCCACTCCTGGTCGGGGAGAGTGGCCGGTGGCTGCGTGTCAGTGGCGCTAGCATGATGAGTGCAACTTGTAAATGCTGGGCGGTCAGCATGGTGACGGCGCCTGCGACGTTGGCGGCGAGCATTTTCGGGTAGTGCTGGCGCAGCAGCTGCCAGTTGGTGGGTCGTGGCCGTCACCTCGACCCTTTCATCTCTTTGCCCCCTTCTGTGGTGGGCGCAGCTAGGCCCCGCCTGGGCAGGTGCCGTGGGTTGGGCTTCCTTGGGAACCCAAACTTGTTTCAGCTTTGTCGACTTGTGAGCCGACGTGTCTCTCAGTGCTGCTACCAGACCGGCGGGTGCCATCTTTTCTTTCATCTTCTCCAGTCCTTGGAAGGAGTTACGTACTGGAACGGCTGGCACGATAGGGTCCGGGATCACTTCGAACCTCTGTCCATTCAGATGGAATCGGATGGTTTCGACAGTCATGGACTTGCTGGAGCTAGAGATTCGACGCCCCATAGTAGCGCCAGCAGTGTTCCTTCGGAGCCTCCTCCGATGGGATGCTAACCCTTGGTGCGATGGGCCGGCAGTCTGGTGCACATGGTGCATGTTGCAACCCAGCGTCCTTGGCGGGACGCTGTTGTTGTTCCCGGCCATACCTCGGCCGGCAACAGCTTCAGTGACTCCCTGGATGGGAGTGTTGGGCTCAGGCTCATCGGACGCCTCCACGTCTAGGATGTTAACGAAGGCTACCCCCAGGAAGTTGGGGAATCCTATGACCGGAGGGAAGCTCCCGAAGGAAAGTGGGACGGCGAGATAGCCTTCCCGGATGTGGCTCTCCACGACTTGCAGGCCAAAGGAGACCGCCATTCTCGAAGTTGAAATGTGATTTTCCTGCATTTGTAAAGATGAAACAATCAGCATTACAAGAAGGGGGGCCGCAGGGCCCCTAATTTTGGCAAAGAGATGAAGGGTGGATCGGTCCCACCGGGCATACAAGACTTGTGGACGCACTTTTCGTTGAAATTAGTTACTTTATTCGTTCGTTGGTTTATTAAGTGCGTGGACATGCCAGTCACCGATGTGACGATTTATTCAGGTTTCACAAAAAAACCCGTGGTACGCTCGATCTGACTTCGTCAGGTGATTGTGCGGTTCGGGTCGGGACCAAATCCCGTCATGCCATAAAGGTCACGATATCATTTACATCCCCCATACGGGGGAACACCCTTGATTAATTGTCGAAATTAGGGGCCCTGCGGTCGAAAGAAATAATGCTGACTGTGTAGGAAAGAGGCAGGAATAAATCACACAAAAGCCTGTTCTGGGACACGGGTAATCGGACATGTTAGTCATTCATAGATCCTTTCATATTCAAACGGGGGTCCGTGATGAAAATGTGGTGAAAACTGAGATAAATCCGTTCAAATATCTGTCGGGTACATGGCAATTTCAATGGCGACCCGGAGAGGGTTCAGTTCGGTAAACGGGTCCGGTTTAGTCAGAATGTCGACCCGGGGTAAGGTCGGCTTATGGCTATCTCGAGGTAATTCCCAAGGCTCAAGGCCGGCTTACAGGGGTGGCGTTATTGTTCCTTCCTTCGGCTCCTTGAGCTTCCCAGACGCCGGACCAGCAGCAACTCTCCTTCTCAATCTCTTCTCTGTAAAATTCTCTTCTCTCCCTTTAGCTCTTTGACGAGAGCGGTCTTTATACCCCTGGGGACGTTGACATGCGCTGACGATGGGAGTCAATGGGGATTGACCCCAGTCTTGTCTTCGGGTAGGGGGGGTGCCTGCGTACCTGGACTGGGCATTGATAGCTCAGAAAAGTATTAGCTGCCTTCAACGTGATCATGCTGCGCGCCAAGGGTCGCATGTAGTGACCGGTGTGTTTACTGCCGGTGGCACCGGTCCAAAGGCTGCAACATGTCACGAGGTGAAGAAGAAAAGGCGTTGCACTGGGTGGAGAGCTTGGCAGGTGCACCGGGCAGAGGACGCTAGGAGCACGTCGGGTGGAGGGTGCTAAGCAGTGTACCGCTGGAGTGGCTCCAGGAGCGTGCCGGGTGGAGGGTGCTAGGAGCGTGCCACAGGAGACCATTGAGCAGTGTGCCGCTGGAGTGGCTCCGGGAGCATGCCGGGTGGAGGGCGCTAGGAGCGTGCTAGGTGTGGCCCGTTCGGGGGTGTGCCGGCTGGAGGCCACCCTCGGTGTGTCGGGTAGGACCTCTTGAGGGTGTGTCGGCCAAAAGGGGTACTCGAGGCATTTCGGCTGAAGGCCATTTGAGGCATGCCATCTGAAGGCCACTTGGGGCATTTCACTCCCCCAGGCTCTCTCAGCTCCAGCTCGCTCGTGTTTTTAATAAGTGACTTGATCCGCCAGTCTGAACATAAGTTGACGGTACGTACTCTTCGCAGTAGTTGTGATTTGTTGATTTTCTTCAGGGACTTGGGGATTGTGAGCCTCCTGGGGTATTCTTCACCCCAAAGACCCAGAGGTGGGTTCATGGCAGTGTATAGAGTCAGGAGGGCATCTTGCCTTTCCCATGTCATTTAATGCACCCCTGCAAATGTGATGACTTGTTAGACGGTGGCAGTCCCCGGAGTCTAGGGCAATCTGTTTCCCCGAGTTTTCTTTCTTCAACTCTAGCGTTGGTGAGGGGCCGGAAGGGATGTGCAAATGTATGATTTTACACATCCACACCCCCAAGACTGACAAAGAGAGCGAGAGGGCAAGACAGAGTGGACTTGAGGCCCGGGGGAGAGGGGGAGAACACAGGAAAGAACATGGTGGTCAGGTGAGAAAAAAGATCCAAACAGGGCCGCTACCCTCTTGGGTGGCAATCTTGTAAAAGGCCACTAAAGGTAGACGATGAAGAACTAAGAAGAGTCAGAAAATAGTCTCCTCAAGACCGCATGAGGGAAGAAACGGTCGCGTCGTGACCGTTAGGAGAGCGAGAGTAAAGGCAGTGAAGAGAGGGGACAAACGGTTGTCTGACGATCGCTAGAGGAGCCTAGCGGTCACGCGATAGACCACAAGGGTGAAGACTAAGTTAAATCCGAGTGGGACTCTCCGGAAGAGTCCCAACCCGTGGATAGGAGCGCCCAAACTGCACTAAGACCCAACCTAACTCAAATTGAGACCTCCTAACCTTAATCCTAATGCACAAGGACTACAACCAAAGCCCTATAACTAGGAATACACTATAAACTCGTAGCTCATAGAAAACTTGACTTCCACGTGGGATAAGTTCGCAGGTTGTAGGTTCGCCCACCACATGCTCGACCATGTGACTGACCTGGCAAACAAATGGGAGTGTTAGCTATTTGTTGTTATGTGCTGACTACATGTCTCAGGGTTCATTTATGTGCATAAGCAAATCAACATGCAAACATGCACAGACCTTAGGTAACATAAAACAAGATAGGCACAGACCATGGGTATGCACAATAAGAGATATGAACTGACCTTGTATCGCACAGGGATGAAGTGTGCACCGACCTTTTATCACACAAGAAAGATGTGCACGGACCTTGTGTCGCATGAATGCAATTTAGTGCACAAACCTTATATGCACAGTGCGGAACCTGCACTGATGTTATATGTAAACAAAAAGAGTATGCACCGACATTATATGCTGAACAAGAGAGTGTGCACCAACCCTAGTAAGCAGACCAACCAAATATGCACCGACCTTAGACGCTGATCAACAAAATGTGCACCGACGTTAGACGCTGGTCAACAAAATGTGCACCGACATTAGATGTGCACCAACTATATGCAGACTGTCTAAGTATGCACTGACCTTCTATCGACGAAACAAGAATGTGCACTAACTCTGTATGCTCTTAAGGTAAGACATGCACTGACCTATATATGTATGTTACAAAACAGATGCACTAACCTTTATATGCAAGAGACAGAAGCGTGCACCGACCTTGTGTGTGGTCACACAGGATGTGCACCGATGTTGTTTTACCTAAATGAAGATTGTGCACTGATGAAACATGATGTAACATGAACGATCTCCATAGTGTCTGGCATCATCAAAGTCATATCAAAACAGCACATAAGCACATGATGACTTATAGTGTTTGCTATCATCAAAACCACAGGGATGCAACATGATCAATCGACGGCAAGTCCCCAGCATGTTGGATACACAGTTGGACGAGTACAAGGTCATCACGGCTGAAGAAACATACACGCCTGATTGGAGAGAGCCTCTCCTGCAGTTGTTCAGGCATCAACAGCTGTCGAACGAAAAAGAATAAAGAATGAAGCTACTCAGAATAAATGACTCTTATGAGCTCAAGAGTGGAACTTTGTTCTAGATTATGACAGATGCCTGCAAGAAGATCCTACACCACTGCCTGTCTATAGGAGAGGCCTGGCAAGTAATGCGGGAAGTACATGCTGGAACAGCCAGAGCACATCAAGCTGGGTCGAAGATGAAAGTTGAAATCAAGAAGCTGGGCTATTATTGGCCCACTATGTTTGATGATTGTTGCAAGTTTGTAAAGTCATGCCAAAAATGTCAAAAGCACGTTGTAGTGCCCAAAAGGTCTCTAGTGCCGCTTCATCCAACAATTCCAAGTTGGCCTTTTGCACAATGGGGAACTAATGTGGTTGGACCTCTCCTGGCATCCTCTGCCAGGTGCAAGTACATCTTCGCAGTGACTGATTATTTCTCCAAATGGGTGGAAGCCATTGCACTCAGGGAAATGAGTGGAGAGTTGGTCGCTAGATATTATGTGACACCACCTTGGGGGTGATAGCTACAAGACCGAAGACCCTCGGACCTAGCAAGCAAGCAATGCGCGGACCGGTGACTTCACTCAAGCGGACTTACCCGCTTTGTGAAGGTGTATAAGAATCTGAAATGACTGCAGTGGTCCAGAAGGTCCATGAATGTCCTGTACAGTCGGCGACTGACTTAGGGTCCGTGTGTTTTATTGATTTACGATTACTTTTCTTGATGTCAGGTGTGTTATGGCGCCGTGGAGGAGGACTCGTTCCCAGCAGGGAGAGTCGAACAGTGGTCCAGAGGAGCAAAGTAGAGCCACAGTTCTAGAGGGTGCAGATGGAGGTGCGCGAGCTCCAGGGATGGACGATTTCTTCTGAGGCATGTTTGACTATGTCTTCCAGTAGCGACAGCAGGGAGACCAGCAGCAAAGAGGCGATACTGGCGAGGGTTCGTCATCTCGAGGTGGTCCTGGTCGGGTGCTGAAGGAGTTCTTGTAGTTTCAGCTGCCTTCTTTCGGTGGGCAGCCAGATCCAGAGGTGGTCAAGGAGTGGCTAGATGATTTGCAGAGGATCTTCAGTGCGATGGAGTGTGCTGAGGAGGAGCAGGAGGTGTTGGCTACGCATCGCCTTCAGGGAGCGGCCCAGACTTGGTGGACGTCAGAGTGGGAAGCAGTGTTCCAGTCTCGTCCCCTTCGACAGATCACTTGGTAGGAGTTCATCGTGGCGCTCGAGCGTGCCTTCTGTCTATCTTTCATCAGGACGCAGAGGCTGCATGAGTTCATGGAGTTGACCTAGGGTGACATGCTAGTGATGTAGTACCGTGACAAGTTTGTTGAGTTGGGCCATTATGCCTCTCACATCATGGCAGATGAGGAAGTGAAGACCGATCAGTTCATTGGTGGTTTGAGGGTCGAGCTGAGGTGCCATCTTCTTGCATCAGGTTTGACTACTTTGGATGCGGCATGCAAGGCAGCGTCGGCGTTGGAGAGAGATTTGCAGAAGATTCGAGTGCAGGGTAGTGTTGGTCAGGTGCAGAAAGGTTTTGGTCAGTCGATGGAGGTTCAGCAGTAGAGTACTGTCTAGCTCTCAGCAGGTGGTTCCGTGGCAATGCAGTCTGTGACTCCTGTGCCAGAGTTGTCATCCTTTAGCTCGAGACTCAAGAAGCTACTCAAGGAAGCTGGTTTTGGCAGGAGGCGACGGAGTGGCAAGGAGTCGCAACAGGAGTCGATAAGCAGTGCCCAATAGCCGGTGGCTTTGTAGCGTTAGAGTTCGGTGAGTGGTTCTCGGGACGGGTGTCCTAGGTGCAATGGTTCTCATCCAGGAAGATAGTGCTCAGTGCCCGTGGTTTGCTTTAGGTGTGACTAGCCAGGGGACATGACACGTGACTATCTGCAGAGACCGAGTCAGCCTCCCGGGTTTCAACAGTAGTAGTAGTTTCAGCCCCAGCAGATGCCATCACAACCGCAGTAGTACCAGCGATAGGAGCAGTTTTCTCAATTGTCTCGATCAGCTACCATAGGGAGGCAGAGATCCTGAGGCAGAGTGACCCACATGACCAGAGCGAAGGTTGAGGCGTCGTAGTTGGTGGAAGGTACTCTTTTGATTTTGGGTTGTGCGGCTCGTGTTTTGTTCGATTTGGGTGCTTCCCATTCATTCATTTCGGAGGATTTTACTCTGAGCGTGGAGGACTCGGTGACCGAGGTGTCCTGTGACATGGCGGTGGAGTTACCTACTGGCGAACGTCATGCGGAGTTGACAGGGCTCCTTACAGCAACAATCAAGGAGCGAGACGAGGCTCGACGGGCCTTAGCCCTTTTGGTGAGTTTTCCAAACTGATGCATTACTATTATGCTGAGACATGACTGACCTGGAGTTTTGATTGCAGTGGGGGGAGGCGGCCCAGAGACAGGGGGCCGACACTCTGTCTACCTCTACAGCCCAGACTCCAGCCGACCGAGCAAAGTGGGAGGCAGAGTTCCAGCGGATGGTGGAGTGGGCCAAGGCGGCTAAGGCAGCGCTTGCCGAGCGGGTACGTCCTACACTTTCCCTTGTCAATTATGCTTTTATACTAAAATGCAGTTGACTAATGGTGAATGCATGTGTGCAGGTGGCAGAGCTGACTGCCACCATCTGCGAGGGTGACCAGTTGCGAGAGGAGATCACACTGGCGTAGGACGAGGGTGCCCATCTGCGAGAGGAGCTGGCGCAGAGTTACGGCCTGAGAGAGGAGGCGACTGGCTTGCAGGGTGAGCTAGAGTAGAGCCTCCACTCAGGGGAGGAGACAGAGCACCTACGTCCTGAGCTAGAGCAGAGCATTCGCTTGAGGGCGTCGGCGGAGCAAGGCCAGGCTGAGGCACAGGAGGAGGCAACCCACCTTCAGTAGTAGTTGGCACAGGCTAGACCATCAGACTTAGTGGAGATGACGGTCCTTCGTGCAGAGGTGGAGCGACTCCGAGCTACGGCCTCGGAGCTGGAGCGGTACCGGCAGGAGGCGTTCAAGCTGTGCGGCGAGTTGCGGGCATACAAGGAGATGAGCTGTTCTCGCAGCGGGATGAGCGGTAGTCATGCGGCCCCAAGCGGGAGTCAGGCTACTCAGGACTCCGTTGGGCTTTTCCTTGCGACCTCCTCTCAGTGGTAGAGGAATGAGGAGGAGGACCGGTGCCGGCGAGGAGAGAGGGAGGAGGGTGCGACCTCTACGATGGGCCCGCCATAGAAGAGGCAGGTGGGAGGAGGTTATAGCGACAGGCCAGAGGGGGCGGCCTGATTTTGCTTTGTACTCCGGCACTTGTATATGATGTGATATGATAGTGACCTAGTTTGCTTTTCTTTTCTCTCTTTTTTTTCTTACTTATGTTATGCATGAATGTATGAAAATGCAAATTCTCGGACCGTGGGAGACAGGGGAGAGGAGAGAGGCGACGACTTACAGGTGAGACACACGGGAGCGGCGAGGCACGCCGACTTTACGGGAGAGATGACGTGAGACGGGAGAGGTACACCGACTCTATAGGAGAGACGATGCTAGAGGAGAGAGGTATGCCGACCCTGTGAGAGAGACGATGGGAGAGGAGAGAGGTACGCCGACTCTACGGGAGAGACGACGCGAGAGGAGAGATGTATGCCGACTCTATGGGAGAGATGATGTGAGAGGTACACCTACTCTATGAGAGAGATGATGCGAGAGGAGAGAGGTACACTGACTCTGCGGGAGAGATGACGTGAGAGGAGAGAGGTACGCCGACTCTACGAGAGAGACGATGTAAGAGGAGAGAGGTACGTCGACTCTACGGGAGAGACGACGCGAGAGGAGAGACACACTTGACGAGAGGAATGAGGGCGAGCATCAAGCAAGAATAGCAAAGGGATGGTCATGCTTGCTACTTTTCAACTTCAGGGTGCAGCATTGATGTGGTGGAGTTCGGAGTGGGAAGTTACTTTTCGTTCTCGACCACTTCGTCAGATCACCTGGACAGAGTTCGTTACTACCTTCGAGCGCACTTACAGTCTGACCTGTCTTTGTATGGATAAGATGCACCAATTCCTAGATTTGGTTCAAGGCGAGATGACCGTGCTGCAGTATCGGAACAAGTTCATTGAGTTGGGTCGGTATGCACCGCATATTGTCGCTAATGAAGCCTTAAAGACTGAACAATTTCTCCGTAGTTTAAGAGTCGAATTGAGAGTGCCACTGCTTGATACCCATGTAAATGTCATGGACGATGCATATCAGGCAGCAGTTGCGGTTGAGCTTGATTTGGCAAGGTCTGCAGGGTTTTCTCAGTCCAGTGTTGCTTTGTCGGTTGTACCATTTCAGTGGTCTTTTCAGCCATCAACGCCTGGAGTTCCGTCATCGTGCCTACGTCTAGTGGCACTTCAAGGCCAATGTTTAGAAAGTCAAAGAAGCGATTTAACCATCAAGCATCTTCGGGTTTTGTGCAACAGTAATCGACGTCTCCTGATTCTGTCCAGCAGTCTGTTCCTTCTCCTCAACATCGCCGAGAGTTTCCCATGAATCAGCTGAGACCATGCCTAAGGTGTGGTGACAGTCATCCTAGTGTACCGTGTTCCTTACTGGTAGTCTGCTATCACTATGATCAACTGGGTCACGTTGTTCGAGATTGCCCGATAAAGTCTGTGCCGGCACAGTTCTCACAGTTCACCTAGCCATAGTAGTCTCAATTTCATCTTCCTGCACCACCTCTGCCTCAGCCATCTTATTTGCAAGTTCTAGCTTCTTCACAGCAATCTTCTGCAGAGCCGGAAGCCGAAGAGCCGGGTTACTCACATCACTCGTGAAAAAGTCATTGCGTCCAACCTCGTAGAAGGTACGATTTTAATTTTCGGTTGTCCAGCTCACATTCTATTTGATTCAGTTACTACACATTCATTTATTTTCGAGGATTTTCTTGCTCATCTCGGGGAGCTGGTAATCGAGTCGCCCTATGAATTGCTCGTTGAGTTACCGATCGGAGATTTCATGTCCACTCCATTTTGCTTAGAAGATTCTCCTATTATCGTCAGTGACCGGCAGTTGCCAACGAAGTTGTATGCGCTACAGTTGGCTGATTACGATGCGCTTCTAGGCATGGACTGGTTAGAGCGGTGTGGTGCCGTGGTTGGCTGCAGATCCAAGAAAGTCTACTTTTAGAGAATGCGATAAACCAAATAACCAAGTAACAAGTCAAATCAGAAGGAATATTCAAGAATGATCAGAAATGTAATATGACCTTTCATGAATAAGAATGTAACAAGAATGTACTAGTAAGTCCACAAGATTGTCATCCAAGCATCTTTTGGTATGTGCAAGTACTTGGTGAATTTCTGTGGAATATCATGTAGCAAGCAAGAAAGTCATGTAGAATTTGATCCCGTAGATTTTGCCTATTTATAGAGAAAGTATTCCCAGCGCAATGCGACACCAGTAGCATCATACCCCATGGTTTATAAAATAGTATGTTTTCGACAATCAGCCGAGGGGACTAGCATAGAGCCCTTCTGAAGCTATGGGCGTCTTGGAGCTTCAACTCCCCGAACCATCCCAGCGCTAGCTCATGCTTAAATCTGACAGCCAGGCAGTCCAAAAGGAATGGTTCTTCTATGTAACCCCACTTTAGCGGAGCCAAGAACAAACTGGAGCGGTGCTGCTCGCCCTGAACCCGGCCCACAGCCATGTCCCATTTGGCTGGAGTAAAATCGGGGGTTCTCACTAATTTGTCTTCTGTCGGCAACACGGCCTCCAGCCCCAATACGGGTTCCCACTCACGAGCTTCGCCCACCAAGTACATCGGAATGCTTCTGGGAATAACATGCTTGGCCTGCATGTGCACTGACCCTGCACTGACCTTGCCCTCTGCATATTCCTTGACTACACTGACTTTCCCCGCACGTGCAGTGACTTCATCCCATGTACACTAACTCGGCCTGCATGTGCACTGACCCTGCACTGACCTCGCCCTCTGCATATTCCTTGACTACACTAACTTGCCCCGCACCTGCACTGACTTCATCCCATGTACACTGACTCGGCCTGCATGGGCACTGACCCTGCACTAACCTCGCCCTCTACATATTCCTTGACTACACTAACTTTCCCTACATGTGCACTGACTTCGCCAGCATGTACGCTGACCTTGCCCTCTGCATATTTCTTGACTACACTGACCTTCCCTGCATGTGCACTGACTTCGCCAGCATGTACACTGACCTTGTCCTCGGCATATCCCATAGGTGCACTGACTTGGCCTATACGTGCACTGACCTGGCCAGCGTGTACGTCGACCTTACCCCGCATGTACACTGACCTTCCTTCAGCCTCTAGCCCCATGTGCACGGACTTTGCCTGCCCATGCACCGACTTGGCCTTCATCCCCTGCATGGACCCTGCTCGTACGTCCCCCGACCTTGCACAAGTCCTGCACGGACCTTGCACTGACCTTGTCCCTAGCATGCATGGACTTAGCCCCTTCACCCAAGACCTGCATCCGTGCATATGCACGGACTCCATCTCGCAACCTGAACACCCGCACGGACTTCGTCCGTTAACCTTGTACTTTTGCATAGACTTTGTTCTAGGACCTGCATCTGCATGGACTCGACCCAGATCTGCATGGACTTAACCTGCATCTGCATGGACTCGGCCCAGATCTACGTGGACTTCATCAAACATGCATGGACTTTGTCCTTTAACCCCGTGCATAACATGCACGGACTTTGTTCTTTAACTCCGTGTATAACATGCACGGACTTTGTTCTTCAACCCCGTGAAGAACATGCACAGACTTTGTTCTTTAACCCCATGCATAACATGCACGGACTTCATTCTTCAACCCCGTGCACAATGTGCATAGACCTTGTTTCTCAACCCCAAAACTTGCATGGACCTCGTCCAAATACGCATGGACTTTGTCCCATCTGCATGGACTTCACCAAAGCCTGCATGGACTTCGTCCCTTAACCTCGTGCATAACCTGCATGGACTTGCTTGAAATCTTGCTTGGACTTTATTCTTTTGCCCAAAAACCTGCACGGACTTCGCATGCATTTTTACATCCAGAAACACGCATGGACTTTGTCCCATCTGCATGGACTTCACCTAAACCTGCACGGACTTGCCCCAATCTGCACATGTTTAAGCATTGATGGTTATTGTAATAAAACTTGGAGTCTTCTTGATCAATAGAAGTATTTCTTTTCATAGCACATATGTAATTACTTAGTTTAGCATATTGGTATTATTTCTGGCTAATTTTTGACTGTACATTCTGATATTCCGCATCGGGACGTGACAGTCAGGCTCCACTACGGAGGGATCTAACCCCGGCATCTCTTTGTACGTCTAGGCGAAGCAGTCTTTGTATTCGAGCAGGAGTTGCTTGTAGTCCTGCCTCTCTGCTTCGGTGAGGAGAGCCTGAGGAATGTCGGCTGAGGGGCTCCATCTTCACCCAGATTGATTTCGATGAGCTCGTCGATGGTTGCTTGGCCACCATCCTCCAGCTCAAGAGGTGCAGGCTGAAAGTCGATGAAGTCTTCATCATCAGTGTCGACTTTGTACACCCGTGGGTCTTCAGAGCCACCAGTTGAAGCAAATGGGACTGGAAGGCTGTCGCTACTGGGTCCGGACAGAGGTAGTCCCGGGCCATCCATGTCGGACTGGCAGCCATCGATTGGCATCCCAGAGGCTTGGTTGGGGTTATCTGCCAACACTGGTGATGCCTCACGGTCTTTGTTCTGGGGACCTTCCTCATGGGGAAAGCATAGCGAACTAGGTTCTTCAATTGGCTGAGAGGCCGTAGGGGTCTCCTCTATCTTGACATTCTCGTGGACAAATGAGGAAGCCTAAGTGCAGGAACTGGAGTACTGGTTCTGGCGTGAAGTGGAATCAAGATCTCCTCTCCCTCATCTCCTGAGCTGTCGAACTTAGCGTTGGTGACAACCGGGTTAGTGGCTGGCTGCACCGGTCCTATGGTGTGGACTGCGTGGTAGAGACAGAAGTCCGGGTCTTGGTCATAGCTGAGACCTGTAGTGTCTTTCTAAAAGAATGGGGGTTGCCCCCAGACTTGTGAGGGTGTCCAGAGGTTCTGGAAGTATCTCTGTTGTGCAGAGCTTTGCCACAGAGGAATGTGCTACTTGAGGCACATCTCTTGGATGCGAGGTGACAGGTCACCCAGAATTTGGATAGCTTCAGGGGTGTTGACGACTCATCTGGACTAGCCGAAATCGTCTTCTAGCGGGGCTAGAGGGGCCATGTCTCCTTTGTGGAAGATAATGTACTTACTCCTTCTAGCCCTTTTCTCGAACTGGTGTTGCAGCTTGTAAGTGACGATGAATGTCGTGAGCTGCTCGACCATGTGCTCCTTTGAGGCACGCATGAGCTGGATGCAGTTCGGTAGCAGACATATGCTCTTATTGATCGCTCGGCTAATGAGGTTAGCCTCAAAATTGACTTTGCACCTCTCAGGGTGATCTGTGGTTGACTTGGCACTAAGGCGCAGCCGGTGAAGCTTAGCCTTCTCCTCATCAACTAAGAAGGGGTCGTCCTCCTCCTCTTCTGAGAGTCAGTCGTTGCTCTTGCTCTTAATCACGGGAAAAGGGCTGATTCCTTTGAAGTAAAGAGCTGTGTCGGCCAGGTTGCATTCTGTTGGGGTGAACGGAGACAGGTCGACGAAGACTGCACATTGTTCCCCATCCTTGATGTATTTGATACACTGATGGAGGGTTGAGGGGATGACCCAATTTTCGTGGAGCCAGGGCCATTGAGTAATTCTGTCAAAATAAAAGCATAATAAACACTCACCTGATGGACCTGTGCCGTGGTGGTGGATCCATGAGGGAGAATTCCCGCCTGGGAGAGGAGGCCAGTGTGGGTCTGTAACATGGTTGCCTACTGGGTAGATATCTCCTCTCAGATATGCCGCTGCAACTGTCGCTACCAATAATCTTCCATCGTCGATTGTACTATGTCTCCGATGTCAGTGGCAGAAGTACTGGGGGTAGGTGGAGGTATACCAAAGGCACTACTACTAGTTTGGGCAGGTACTGAACTCGCACACGATGATATCACCGCGCTAGAGTCCAGGCTCTCCCCAAAACCATATAGCCGGCCTTTCTTTGGTACACCAGCTGCTCTCACCCATTCCGCCGGATACAACTCCAGCTGCTGCGCGTCTCCCTCCTCGTAGTTCTCTGTCAGAGCTCTGCTATATGTTTCATACAAATTGAATAAAATAACTAGTCAATTTCATATGCATCAATCTGATTTAAATGAACGGTAGAAGTTGCATATGTAGATAAACTTACCGCTACTGAGTGAGCTCTCTCACTTACAAATTGATTTGTTCCCTTCTTTTTGTGTGTTCTGTCAAACACCTTGAGGAACGATGGAGCTCGATTAAGCTCCACAGCCTGTTATACAATTCATAGTAAAAAAATGTCATATATATTAACAGATAGTAAGAAGATAAATTGAAACTTTACTTACTAAGTTTTGTTTATGAGCCACGAAAGAGACGGACCCACCCATATGTAAATTTACGCCCAGTTGTGACGCCCTGTTTACTTTGGCTTTTGGGGACTTTTCTATCCACTTGGGGTCGGCAAATTTGTCACATGTTATGTCCCAATCCTCCTTCCTCATCCATAGAGCACGGTGCTCCTTCCACAGCTGTCGATCTTCACTCCCACAAGCATTTTTTTTAGCTTTTTTATGAGCCGCATGTACTTTCTTTCGATAATTTGTCTGCACAATAGACACCCAGGCAAAATGACAGCGCGTCGTGTCATGTCCACTCGTGAATCGATAACTCTACTGTAAATAAAATAAGTTTCACAATTAGTATATTGTTGTGAATTACGTTTGGAAAATAAAACATTGAATAACGTAATTACTTACTAAGAACATGTCGAACAATGAATCGCGGATGCCCATCAGAAATTCATTGAAAGAGAATGTTGGCCCGGGCACATGTGTCATTACTAGATCCATAGAATGACGGACAGCATCGAAATGTTCAAATTTAGAACTGCAATTACAAATGTCAAAATATTCACATTAGACAATTGAAGCCTAAATAATGAATGTAATAACCTGATAAATTTACCTGGAGATCCAGCACGGGCGACGTCCATTATGGGCAGTGCCTCCCTCGTGACGATTGCCGGCATCGTCAAGTGACTGAGTGGTGGGGGTGTGCCCTGTACAAGTGGGAGGTGGTGGGAGGGCACTAGGACCTGTAAGAATTAATTTTCATAAGTAAAATAAATATTTTACTAAAAATTAAAAAATACATACCTACAACGGGAGGTGGTGGGGGTGGCGCATGTGGTCGTGGTGAGACGGGACTGTGAATTGTAAGAATTAAATATCATAAGTAAAATAGATATGACGGGACGTGTCCTCCAGGGTCTCTCTTCGGTCGAAATCGTTATTGTTGCTGGACTGGCAGGGACATATGGGCGTGTGATTTTGCACGTCCACAATTTTCGGTATGATTAACGAATTTTTCTGTTTACTATATATTTACTAGTCATTTCAAGATGCCGTCTCGACGTCAGAGAGTCCCGGTTCCTCAGGAAGCGAGCAGTGTCCCTCAGGATATTCCTGCTCTGGCTCCCGTTGTTCCAGCTCAAGAGGATGCATCTGGCAGTCGCGGACGTGCATTAAAGGAATTTTTACTATTTCATCCACCGACTTTTGAAGGCCAGACCGATCCAGATGCCGCCAGAATATGGTTGGACGCCACTGAGCACGTGTTTCGCTCCATGAAATGTGCGGAAGATGAAAAGGTGATGCTCGGTACTTTTCAGCTCCAGGGCGCGGCGCTAACATGGTGGAATACAGAATGGGAAATTTCTTTCCAATCTCGCCCACTCCAGCAGATCTCGTGGGCTGAGTTCGTCGCCACTTTTGAACTCACCTTCAACCTAGCTTATCTCCGAATGGATAAAATGCATCAGTTCTTACAGCTTGTCCAGGGAGGAATGTCAGTGCTTGAATATCGGAATAGATTTATGAAATTGGGCCGTTATGCCCCCCATGTACTTACGAATGAAGCTTTGAAGATAGAGCAGTTTCTTCGTGGCCTCCGTGCTGAGTTGAGATAGCCGCTGATCATTGCCCGTGTGACGAACATGAATGAGGTATATCAGGCGGCAGCAACGTTGGAATTGGATCTGGAGAGATCCCAAACTTCTTCTCAGGCAGTGTCGGTTCAGCCGACAGTTCAACTTCCATCTGGCTATCTGCCTCCTGCTCCAGGTTTCTCTTCAGCCACTCCAGCAGCTAGTGGTGCCGCTTCTTCAAGCAAGTCCTAGTTCAGGAGATTCAAGAATAAGAAGAGATTTAAGAAGCGATTTGACCAGCAGGCTTTGTCTGGTGCTACACAGTAGTCAGCCCTTTCCTTCCAGCAGCATCAGAGTTCTGTAAAAAGCCAATTCAAGGGTTGTGCGCGGTGTGGTGGCAGCCACCTAGGCAAACCATGCTCGTTGCTGGTGGTGTGTTTTCGGTGTGACCAGCCAGGTCACATGGTGAGAGACTGTCCGTTGCGAGCAATTCCAGTGCAGTTCACTCCAACAGCTCCATCCCAGCCGTCTCAGTCGCAATTCAGGCCTCCACTTCCACCACCGCCTCCATCTCAGCAGTTCCAGCAGGTTCACCCACAGGCTTCAGTAGCATCTTCTTTCCAGTCCTCTGCAGCTGCTAGCAGAAAGTTAAAAGGCAAGGTGACTCATATTTCGCAGGCCGAAGCTGTGGCTTCCAATCTTGTCGAAGGTACTATTACTATTTTTGGTTGTGCAGCTCGTGCTTTATTTGATTCAGGTGCTTCTCACTCTTTCATTTCTGAGGATTTCATTGCATGTGTCGAGGAGCCCATGATTGAGGTAGCTTGTGATTTAATTGTTGAATTACCATCTGGGGATTTTATGGCTACCCCGTTATGTCTTGAAGACTCGCCTGTTGTGGTTAGTGATCGGCAATTGCCGGCGAGACTATATGCTTTACAGTTGGCAGAATCTGTTTTATCCACCTCTGAGGGCTTCCGTGGATCCGACAGGGTGATGAGCTTTTCCTTCATACATAAGTCAAAGAACATCTTGATATGCTCTTTTCTGAAGGAGTAAGGCGTCTTCATACGCTCTGCTAACAGAAACGCATTTGCCTTGGTATCAGGCTTCTTACCATTGCCCTTTGACTTTCCTTCCCCCTTATCTCCATTCGTCGAGGAGAAGTCCACGGCATTCACCTCCTTGCCGCTAGCCAGACGATCTTTGGAGGATTTGCCTTTGACAGTAGTATGTGTCGAATGATCGGCGAAGAACATTTCAATCTCTGCCACCACCGTGTTTAGTTGGTCGAAACTTCTGATGTTCGAACCCAAGTGTTTT
The DNA here is from genome assembly GCA_024336825.1 of Amorphophallus titanum. Classification (NCBI taxonomy): domain Eukaryota; kingdom Viridiplantae; phylum Streptophyta; class Magnoliopsida; order Alismatales; family Araceae; genus Amorphophallus; species Amorphophallus titanum. The sequence continues at coordinate 16,924,356 of JANBPO010003090.1, forward strand.
TCACTAACCTCTGCTGTTAAGCCCCCGCGGCATATGGTGATCGCGTCTTCAGGGGTTGGAGGTTTATCGCAGTGCATACTGACGTCCCTTCACCGTTTAATGAAGTCTAGAGCGGTCTCACCCTTCCTTTACTTGAGAGCGCAAAGCTATGCCAAAGAGACCTTGCGTTCGGCAATTTAAAAAAGGTCGACGAATTTCTTCTGCATGTCTACCCAAACAAACATTGAATTGGGCTTTAGCCCGGAATACCACTGGAAGGCAGTGCATGTCAGAGACATGGCGAAGTATCGCAGCAGGTATGCCTCCTCCAGCGCCAGTTCGCCCATGGCCGTCATGTAATAGGCCAGGTGTTCATGTGGCGAGCCCTGCCCATTGAACTTCTGAAGTTTCAGGGCTTTTGGGCAATCAGGTGGAAGCTTCTTGAATTGATGATGGAGGGATAGGGCAAGCTGTACAAATCAACGGTGGCCAAACTCTCACCATGTTAAGCGAACTTCGCCTCCACAATCCGCGCGATCACCTGCCTTTGCGCCATGAGACTTTCCGCGACAAGTGGCCGAGGACCGTGCATTGGCTTCATGTGGCGGCACTTCAAACTCCACCGTCACCGGTAATTTTGCAGCAGTGACGAAAGCGTTGGGTGTGACTGGAGCGGGAGGAGCTTGTGGTTCCGTCCCAGTGGGTGCATGAACCTCCTTTTCACGCATTAAAGACTACAAGAGGCTCTTCAATTCTTGATTTTCTCGTCGGAGTTCTTCCAACGCGAGGCTCTGAGCCTCTCTTCCAAGATCTCCCTCGTGTCTGGGGTTGGTGTCCCCGTCGACGTTGTGGGCGTCTTCTTGGTGTTCCTCTTGGCGCGCCTGCTCGGGCTGGGATGTTCCAACGGCCGATGCCTGCTGCACTTGTGCGAGGACCTGGGAGACGGGTCTCGACCTCCTCAGATACTGGAGAGGCTGGTCTAGCTCCCCCGAGGTATCTTTCGGCTGCTTGTCGACGGAGGTAATATAACAAGTGAACACATTGACAGCGTCATTGGTCACCTGAACCATCCGTTTCTTCTTGGGCAGTTGTCTACCAGGCTTGGGTGGCATCCCTATCAGGATGTGGAGGCCTGGGTAGAGCAATCCTCATCCGTGTGCGTTGAACTGGCCCACGAAGAGGCTGGTTGCACCTTCTTGCTAGCTCCTCGGCGCTTCTGCCCGCGTGCGGCTGGGTCGAGGACCTCGGAAATGTCGAGGTCTCAATGCTCGCCGGACCCCACATCTGTTGCAGATACTACGTGTGGAAGGGCCCTTCCGCCCTTGCTTGCCTGATGATTCAGGCCTCCTCTTTGGTGACTCATATCTTTTTCATACGGAGCTGGCGCTCCTCAATTGGGTTGCCCCCCACCTTTGATCGGGGAGCTAGTAGCTTGGGTCGCTGCATGGGACCCTGATTCGCCGCCGATACGGCAGACTTTTTCAATCTCGCCCCATCCTCCTGGACTTGTCGGAGAAGCTTGAAGCGATTAGATGTGGAGATAGTCGAGACGTGTCGGTCCCGGGGCAAAATCGGCCCGCCTCCATCAAGTCGAATGCCAAGGTCCCTGATGAGTACTGTCTTGCTGGAGCGAAAGGTCGCCGCCGCTGTAGGCTTTACACCCTTGTGGCTACGGCGGTGCCCCCGTTGAGCAGGGGCGGCACTGGTGACGTCTGCCATAGGCGCGGCGTTGTTGCGGCGGCGACGCTGCCCCCGTTGTGTAGGAGCAGCACCTCTGAGGGTGGCCGCAGTAAAGCTTGGTCCGCTACGGCGGCGACGCTGCCCCCATTGAGCAGGAGCGGCGCCAACAGTGATTTGATTGACAGAGTAAACTCGGCCGTTTGCTTGGGCAGAAAGCCTGACACCATCGACCATTGTCGTGACAGCCGAGCAAACTCGGCCAACTGCTAGGACCGAGGGCCAGACACCCCCGACGGTCGATCTGTCGGCCGAGCAGACTCGGCCGATTGTTGGAGCCGAGGGCCTGACACCCCCGATAGCTGATCTGTCAAGCGAGCGGACTTGGCCGATTGTTTGAGCCGAGGGCCTGACACCCTCGACGGTTGTCTTCTTGACCGGGCGGACCCGGCCGGTTGCTGGGGCCGAGGGCCTGACACCCCCCACGGCTGGCTTGTTGACCGAGCGAACCCGGCCAGTTGAAGAAGTGGAAGGCCTGACACCCTCTGTGGTTGCTGCTGTAGGCGCGGCTGAATTGGCTTCAGCCACAGGGACCACGCCCAGAAAGAAGGACGAACTGACGACTGCTGGAAAGTCGTCGAAGACAAATGGGGTGGCCAGGTATCCAAAACTGGCATGGTAGGCGATCACTTGGGGGTCGTAGGTGACGACGGCCATCGCTCGTTGCTAGTGGTGGTGGTGGTGGTGGTGGTGCGTAGCACGAAAGGCGAGGCATGCGAATGCACAAAGAGCTCTCAACTGAGCAAGATGGTCGAGCCCTCCTCTTCCCGTCCTGTAAGAGAAAGAGAGGCAATCAGAACCTTGAAGAAAGTTTAGGGGCGTCTATGACAGAAAGAAGACAGGCGGGAAAGGTCCCACCGGGCGTGCAAGTCTGTCGGACACGAAATTTTCTAATCACATTGTTGTGAGTAGGTAGAGATGTTCTTTTTGAAATGAAACATCCCCCCACCTGCGGGGGTTCATTCCGTGGGTGTGCATAGTATCAGGCAATTTCGGTTCGGGTGCTGGATCTCTCCCCACTGACCGCAGTCAGTGTTGATTTACATCGGCCTGACGTCCGAACACCTTTGTTTAACTATTAAAGAAGTCCCAAAGTCCCTTCCGTGGGAGTTCTGATGTTGAGGGCTAGCTCATTTGGAGGGCTCACAACGACCACTCATTTATCATCGACCAATACATTGACTGAGTTAGGGTTTCAACAAAGACCCCATTAGGCAAAACCCTAAAATTTAGGAGTAGGAAGATGATTATGTAGAAGTCATAGGCATATCCAGAGTGACAGGAGATTTCCTAGACCCTGGAGATATTTGGGTAATTTTACGCCTCTGGGGGTATTTTGATATTTTTACCAGGCCTGGGGCATTTCTAGAATTTATGGGTCAAAAAGGCAATAGAACAAGGTCCATGACTTCCCAAGGCGTTGAAGCCATTTCTGGAGGGTTTTGAGAGCTACTACGCTATTTCTAGGTCATAAGGGGTACTTTGGTAATATTACCAAACCCTACGTGGACCAAAGGTTAGGGCGACACACGGGTGACGACGGGTTGAGCTGACGGTGTCCCCGAATTGAAAGAGTAGCAGGGAACTTTGTAGAAAGTGCCCACATGTCGATTTAGCCCCCAGAGGGATATATATGAAATACCCAGAAGTTGGGGGCGTTCTTATGAATTTTAGGCTGGTGCATAGAAGAAATATTCATGAAATATACCAAGTACAATTTGAAGTCCCAGTGGGTACAAAGTTGTCGGCAGGTTGTCGACTGTACATCATAAGAATTCGCACTAACGCAGGAAGTAGGGACGTAGCCCCAATTACAAAAGGTTGCAGGGTAAAACTGCAAAACAACAGGACTATTAGTTTCTCACAATCCCAGGGGGACATTGTCGTAATTCCTCCATCGTAGAGGCGGAACTACATGATCTAGCCCTCCCTGGGCGCGAAAACTTACAAACATAGCCCGTCCAAGGGCATAATTTTTTCCTGCTGTTGAGGTACCTTTGCTGTCATAACCCGCACTTAGGGACCCTGTGTGTGGCCTGTCCCTGACCAGCACCGGCGACCAGGGAATTCAAAAAAATTCTGACGTCACCCTAATCCAATTACGAAGATTCTCCAACTGGTCTCATCATCGAAAAAATTCGGGAGTGACTGCAGCAGCATCAACTCTGACTATCCATCCCCTATTCCAAAGTGTAGACAGAACCAACGACGTCCACCCGTTCGATCACACTTAGGCTTTCCCCTTCCCCGCCTGGCCGGCAGTCTGCCCCTCCCTACGTGGGGGTAGTTTTGGTTGTAATTTCAATTAATCCCTGCCCCGAGATCCCCCTCCTGTGAGAGGTGTAGTGTTGTACTTCTCTTATTTTCAGGTTAGAGCTACACTGGTGCAGCGTGCGGGCGCGTACCCACGCTTCCCCACTCGCCTCGTCTCCAACCGAGATCGATGTATTCACACCGATCAGGTGAGCTCCAGGCCACATCCCTTGCTGGTTTAGTATTACTTATTTAGTATTGCCTTTTAGCTTCGTCGGATGGTGAGTGAGCACCCGATCTAAATTTTCCATCAATTGAGTGCCCACCGCGGAGTGAGGTGAGAGCAACCACTTAAACCACGCCCTTGGCATGTTGGTCCCCCATGATTTGGGCATCCCTGGCCCTTAGGGGTTCAATCTTAGGCTAGCCAACCTCCGAAGTAGCGAGATTCTGTCCCGGACCCTCACTACCATCACCAAATTACCTACGGATACGAGAGTGCGCTTAGCGGGTGAGTCCACTTCAGTGAAGTCACCGATCCGTACATTGCCTGCTTGCTAGGTCCGAGAGATCTTCGGTCTTGTGGCTACCACCCCCAAGGTGGTGTCACATCATTTTCATGTTAGAACATCTCAATTTCAATTCATACAAATATATAGTATTTGGTCATCATCAAAACCCATCTTAGTTAAACATTTACTCAAGAAGGGGGTTCAATAGGATACAACAGTGATAGTCATACACAACACATAGACTCCAATGGGAGTCAGATCGGCTGAGAAACAGCGAGAAACGGGCAATTCTACAGAATTGACCCAAATGGAGTAACCGAACTTCCCGAGCTCCTAATAGTCCCGAATGACCGTCAATCGACACGAAACTAGTGTCAATGGAATGCAGACGTTCCAGGGAGTCGAACAGTACTAACTGTTCCAAAAATCGTCACCATTTTCAGGTGAAGCCTACAAACTCCCAAAAACCACAACGATCCTAAACTTGTTCGTTCTCACACCGTAGAGCATGAAACTACGAGGGAAGGTGCAGGAAAGGTAGGTGGTCCATATCCCTACCTCTGCTGAAGAAACCATGCGCCAAAGCGACTAATCCACGCTGAAAATCACCAAGAACACGAATGGCGCCTTCTTGGAATCCACCGAGGGATCGCGCCACGCCACGCTCAAACCGCAGCTCTATCCCGCGTCCCGATCACTCCATCGCGTCCTCGTCTCAGCCAGCTCCACAACGGTGTGCGCCTCGAGTCGAGAGACCCAGATAGGAGAGAGAATGAGAGAGAGAAAGAGAGGTGAGAAATGAGGAGGAGAGAGGGGGTTGAGAGTTTAAATAGAATGGGGAGGTACCGACGAGATGGGCTCGACGCGAGGATCGCGCCAGTACCCTTCTTCCCTCGGATCGTGGAGCGTGGAGACGGGTGCGAGCAAGAAGATGATGTGGCCCCTGTCGCCCGATTGGCACCGATTCGCGGTCTTCGCCGCGCAAAAGGTAGGGGATCAGACTCCTCATCTCACCAGGAATCCGTTGACGCCCTCTGCGTTGCCATCCATCACCATCTTCCTCGAGATATTGGGGTTTATTCTCAGTTTGCATGCCTCTCTCGTTTCTTGGTCCAGACGGCTGCTGATCGAAGCCGGACAGGTATCGTTGGATTGGTCGTGTCGCGAGGGTCGCATTGACGCCCACCATTCCTCGATTCGCGAAACGTAGAGTCGAGCTGGGTCGGGAGGCGCCGTTTCTCCCTCTCGCCGGTTCATCGTCGTATCGTCATTTTTGTCGAATTCTAGGTAAAGGGATGGATACCTTATCTCGTTAGGAAACTGTCAGTACCACTTGCATCGTGGTTCGACGCCCGTTGCTTCGTATTTCATGCATATTCCTGTTTAGTGCATTTTAATTCATTTTTAGCCTTTTTATGTTGAAATCAATTCCATGGGCATCGTATTTCATCTCTAGTGGCATGCTTAGGTTCAACAGGTTTTGTAATCCGCCGCGTCCTCCATCGATTTCGATCGATCGGGAGGGGTTTTCGATTCTGACCTCCGGAGTCACGAAACCCAGGTGACATAACGTGCCTACCCCGGTGTGTTATGGTCATTTAACGCACCTTCCCTGGTGTGTTATATCATTCGTGTCTGAGTTTCCTGTGGATTTTCATGTTCGGGTGGCTTTAACGCACCTGTCTGGGTGTGTTATGCTCCCCGTGTGTTGAGTTAAAGGTCCATTGCCTTTAATGCCCCTGTCCCCATGCGTTATGTCCTATATGACACCCCTGTTGAGGTGCGTTATATGTCGTGGTTTCCTGTGGAGTTTAGACGTTCTGGAAGGCATAACGGCTCATGGGAGGTGTGTTATGTTCACTATAATGTCCCACCCTTGGTCCGTTATACTCCTCATCTATTGCGTTGTGTGGCTGGTGACTTTAATGCGCCCGTTCCAGTGCATTATAGTCCTGTTGCGGGCCTGCCCTGTCGCATTATAGTTCCATTTCCATGTGGATTTTCCAAGTTTTGTGAAGCATAGCGATCCTTCCGTGGTCCGTTATGGTATGTAACGGGGCTGTTCCAGTCCGTTATATACCTGGATATTTCAAAAGCATGCATGTGTAATTTCTATGCAACTCATGTTCCGTGTGCACCATGTTTAAAATATTTTATACATTGTGGCTTTCTTCTACATCCCAAGAGAGCAGCTTTCTCTTTCCTTGTGATGGAACCACTAGTCTAGCCCGACGACGTCCGTGTCAGCCCACTCGGGAGAGGTGGCGGGGTATTCCCGTTATACAGTTTGTAAGCTAGTTTTCGTGGGCTCACTTGCATAGTCAGTAGCATACTACTGGGAGGGAAAACTAGCTAGAGGCGTAGCTCAAGGTGATGGGTTAGTGTGTACACACGTGGTCAGAGGCTTGGACTGACGCTGACGAGCGTTACTCTGATTAGTCACTCGGTGCGGTACTGTTGTGTCATCGGCCCTAGATTTGGTTTAGCTTAACCCCTTTGGGAGACCCTCTGGCCTTGCTGGCCCTCTACCAGCAAGGGACCAACCCCCACATCCTCCCCTCGGCATCACCGAGTCATCCACGGGTTCGGGGTGAGTGCCGTGTGAGTTAGTCGCCGTCTTCGGCTCGTTCGGGTTGCATAAGTGCTTGTTTGCCTACGTCCTAGGTTGTGTCACATCACCCTCCCTCTCTCATTTCTTTCTCTTCTTCTTCATCTTCTCTTCTCCTCTTCTTATTCTTCCTCTCTTCCCCTCCTTCTCTGGTGCTGTGGGAGATGACAGGGCCATCGATGGTGCCGGGTTGGGAAGGCACAGGTGTGCCACTCGATGGGGCACCGTGCATGCCGGGGAAGCCCCTTTGGGCGTGTGCCGGGTAGAGATCTTCGCGAGCGTGCCAGCGAAGGAGCCATGGAGCCGTGTGGGGGAAGAGCACACAAGGGGTGTGCCGAACATGTGCACACTTCAGGGCGTGCCGGTGAAGGCCACTACAGGGCATGCCGGTGAAGGCCATTACAGGGCGTGCCGGCAGAGGGCACTCAAGGCATGCCGATGAAGGGCTGCCTGGGCGTGCCGGGGAAGGCACTCGATAATGTACCGGTGAAGAGGCGCTGAGGCTATGTCGGGTAGAGGTCCTGGGGAGTGTGCTGGAGAACGATGCCAAGGAGTGTGCCGGGGGAGCATCCAGGGGGTGTGCCAGTGAAGGAAGATTATCTCGACCCGAAGGAACACCCAGTGCTGCCCTTGGGGCACACTGTGATTTTGTTGGGGCCATCACTCCTTGTGGACGCGCACCCGTGTTTTTCCCTTGCGTCTCCGGACTAGGGAAAATTCTGCCAAAATTTTGTCAGAAATTATCGGGATCTTATTCATTTTGCTTGTAATAGAGGCCCCCCTTATAGTTTTTCACTTCTTTTGCCTGTGGCCTGCTCTGATCTTTTGTTTGTTGCATTTTACAGATAAATGGCTGCCCCAAGCGACCCTTTTGCTCTTGCCACTGCCAGTGCCGGACATGTTCCTCCGGCTCCGGTGCTGGCCATCACCAGGCTCACTATGGAGGACTTGGATCGAGAACATGCCGAGATAGCAGCACTAGCGGAATCCTCGGGCTCAGACACAGAAATAATGGACATCGAGAGGCTTGCTCAGGTCGAGAAGGGCTTCACCTTCGATCGAGCCACCGGGGACTATAGGGGGGACTTCCCGAAGGACAGGCACCTCATCCGCTTCCTCAAGCACTTGCGGTCTCGGGACAGGCGGGAGCTGCGGACCACGAAAGAGGTGGAGAACGCAATCCTATAGACCCGGGATAGCTTGCTACACAGCATCCTCAGGAGCATCCCGATGTATCTGGTAGGGGAGGCCCCGGAATGGGAACCCACGCTGGGGCTCGAGGCCATGTTGCCGGTGGAAGACAAGCTAGTGTGAACACCCCAGTTTACCCCAGCCAAGTGGGATATGGCTGCCGGTGATGGAGGCATCACCCCCACCTCCCTCTGGCTCGGGTCGTCCACACACCCGAGATTGGTTTGAGCTCGAGCTCCACTTCACATGGGTCCAATTATCTATTTTGAGCATTTTATTTGAGTCATTTTGATGGTAAATTTTTGGCACAAAAATCAGAATTTGTAGAAATTAGAAAATTTTCCTAATTTCTTTCTATTTATAACCTTCACACCCTCTTTCCTCCCTCATTTTCTCTCATCTCTTCCTCTCTCTCATTCTCTCTCCTCTTTGGTCCATTCGGTGCAGGGTGCAAACCGATGCGGAGCTGGCCGAGACGAGGATGCGATGGAGTGATCGGGACGCGTGATGGGGCGATGGATTGAGTGTGGCGTGGCGCGATCTCTCAGTGGATTGCGAGGAGGCGTGGTTCATGATTCGGCAATTTTTGACACGGTTTAGTCACTTCGGTGCACGATTTCTTTGGTGGAGGTAGGGAGACGGATCACCTACTTCTCCTACACGTTTTCCCTATAGTTTTGCGTCATTCGGTGCTAAAACATGCGAGTTTGGGCTCGTTTAGGTAAACTCGTAATTTTGTGGAGTTTGTAGGGTTCGTTGAAAAAAGGTGATAATTTTTAGATCAGCTGGTGTCAAACGACTCCCTGGAGCGTCAGCGTTCCATAGTCACTGATTTCATGTCGATTGGCTGTCATTCGGGACTGTTAGGAGCCCGGGAAGTCCAATGGTTCCATTTGGGTCAATTTGAAGAAATCGTCTATTTCTCTCTATTTCTCAGCCAATTTGACTCCCGTCGGAGTCTAGATGTTCAGTGGTGTGATAGTGGTTGTGTCCCCTTCATTTCGGAGCGAACAAAGGCCACGATCGGGCCAATCCCATGGTTTGTTCGCCATGACGCCTACACGGTTTAATAGTAACCGTGTAGGGCTTAGCGCGGCTGGTTTTAAACTGTTTAGTCTAGGTCGATTTGGCGTCTGCGCAGTCGCAAGACAGACCGCCCAGTGGATGGCGCGGCCAGGTGTGAGCCGTCCAGTCCACTTGAGCGGCTGGTTCTCAACCGTGGTGTTTTCCCTTTGTGTTGAGCAGCCAGGGCTTGACCGCTTAGCATGGTTGACCTTAGGTCAACAGTTTTCTGGCAGTTCGTGGGGTGATTTTCCCCCAACCGTCCAGTGTCCTTGAGCGGCCAGTGCCTAACCATTTTGACCCAATTTGACCGGCTACTATTGTAGGTTGGTTGGAGTGAACGGCCTAGAATGGACCATTCTGTCTCCTTGGGTGGCCTCTTGTGGACCGTCCAGTTCACTGAGCAGCCCCTTGGTGACCGCGCAGTGAGTTGGGTTCGTTGTGTTGTCGGTTGGCCGTGATGGCTTGTCCCGTGTCCGTCTGTCCGTGTGTGTGTGTCCCGTTTGACTAGCGTCAAACGTTTAGGTTGATTAGGGCGGTGTCTCTAGCGGTCCTGGCTTGGATTGCTAGTGTCCGTGAGTCAGTCAGGTGGTCTGACTAGATAGGTCAGTTCAAGGTTGACTGAGTGCAGTCTACTTCTTGATTACTATAGTTCCTTAACGACCCAATCTAGGATTGCCAATGTCCTTGTCTCTGCATGCGTAGCAGCTCTTCCTTGACTGCTTGGCTTGCCTAGCGGTCGAGTGATGGATCGCTTATGCCCAAAGTGTCATTTTCCCGTCATTTCGATTTTTGCTTGTCTTGGCTTGACCTTGTGGTTTGCCCGTGACCCGTGGATGTCTGTTGGCATCCTATGAGGGGACATACTCATTCAGATTTTATGGACTTTGTTAGACTTCAATGGTGCAAATATGATCTTTCCTGTCACCATTTTTATTCATTACAGAACAAGCTTAAACAATTAAAGGATGCATTGAAACAATAGAACAAAGAGGTATTTGGTAACATTCTTCATGTTAAAGATGCTATTGAGGCTCATTTACTTCAGATGCAAGAAGCCTTTGACGACGATCCTTCAATGGAGAATCGGATGAATTTGTCTAAAGCTAATGCTGAGATGAGGCTTGTTCTCCATAGAGAAGAGATTTTTTGATTTCAGAAGTCTAGGATCCAATGGCTTGACAATGGTGATCGCAACACACAGTTTTTTCATCATTTCACCAAAGTCAGAAGACAAAGAAATTTCATCCACAAGCTGAAGATTGAGGGTCAATGGGTGGAGGATCAGATTGTTTTATTAAATGGGGCCATGGATTTCTTTAAATCTCTTCTAACCTCAAAAGATCATCGTATCAGTGAGTCCCTCCTTGCTGTCATTCCCAGGTTGATCACAGAAGACCAGAATAACTCCCTATGTTCCATACCCTCGGCTGAGGAAATCAAGCACATTATTTTCTCTTCCTCTGGTAACAGCTCTCCAGGTCCTGATGGATTTACTGGTTGCTTCTATACCTGTTGCTGGGAAATTGTTGGTAAGGATGTGATCTCAGCGGTTCAAAGCTTTTTTCAGGGATGGGGAATCCCGAAGGGTGTTACTTCCACTATTCTTTGTCTGGTTCCCAAGATTAAAAATCCCATCACATTTGTGGATTTTAGACCTATCAGTTTGTGTAATTTTATATGCAAGGTGGTTTCAAAAGTTATCAGTGATCATCTTCGGTGCATTCTTCCTTTGATTATTTCTGAGCATCAAAGTGGTTTTGTCTATGGTAGAAGCATCACTGATAACTTCCTTCTGGCCAAAGAATTGTTTATGGAAATTGATAGGCCAGTTAGAGGTCATAATATGCTCATCAAGCTAGATATGGCTAAAGCTTATGATCATATTGAATGGGACTTCATCCTTCGTGTTTTGCAAGGGTTTGGATTCTCGAACAGATTTAACTCTCTCATTGCTCAGCTTCTGACGAATTGTTGGTTCTCTATTGCTTTTAATGGCCATACTCATGGGTATTTTAAATCATCCCGGGGGGTGAGAAAGGGGGATCCTTTAGCCCCTGCTCTATTCATCCGGGCCGAGGAGGTTCTGAGTAGGGGATTAAGTTAGCTCTTTAATTCTGGTCAATGTCAGTTTTATCATCTTCCTCGTAATGCCCTTCCCATTTCTCATATTCTATTTGTGGATGACTCTATCATCTTCTTGAATGGTGGTGTATCTTCTGTCAAGGCTTTGCTGAGTTTTTTGAGGAAATATGAAGTTTCTTCGGGGCAGCTGATTAGCTCTAACAAGAGTTCATTCATTGTATCCAAACACATGCACAATCATGCTATATGAGAGGCTACGTCAGCTAACTGGTTTCCAATACAAATCTGACAGCATCACTTACTTGGGGATCTGATGGGAATCGAGTCCATGCATCCACATTTTATTTTTATCTTTATGTACTTTTATTTTTATTTATGTCCTTGCATAAATAGGTGTGCAATTTGGAAAGAAAAAAAAAGAAGGAAAAAAATCAAACAAATGAAGAGAAGCTATTTTAAAAAAAGTGAAGGTAAAAAAAAGAGATGACAAAAAATGAAAAAAATATATAAAAGAAAAGAAAATCTCAGACTCGGAGATTCGTCTCACGTCACCAACACTTGCAATGCCCCGGCCAGCTGCGTCACTATGGTATGCACCCCTCAGTATGTGAGGGAGGGGTTCAGCAAAAATTATTGATCGCAGTGCCAGCAGCATCTGCCTAACCAGTGCATCTGACGCGGCATGACCAACTGAAGGTACGGCCAGAAGGTCAAACTCGACTGCACTATCCACGGCTGCCCACAGATCTTCATCCACCACGGCCGAGGAGGACAAAAGAGTGGAAGCCAGGTCGCTCGAGCGCCTAACCTCAACGGACAACTCCTAGCCAGCCACCGCCAAAGGAGTAGGCAAGATCGTGGCCGAATCACCCGCCCCCGTTATCATGAGGGGCTGCTCCACCTCTACCGCGGCTGACTGGCCCATGTACTCTTCTACCTCCCCGGTAAAGTCTAGACCTGTTGTCGCTTCACAGCTCGGCAGGGCGAGGATCTTGCCCTTGATTGGAGGAAGGGCGTCGATCAAAGCTGGATCGGGCGTTATTGCCAAGGGACCCACGGCCCCTCCTGCTGGTGCCTCCTCCCGGGGAATGGTGATGCTTGCCAAGATCCCCCGCAGAAGTTGGGTCTCCTCCGATGTGGGGAGCTTCTGAAGAGGCGGGAGCGGGACCACGAGCTACAGACTGGCCCCTGATCACAAGAGAGACACCAGAGTCTCCGTGTCCAGCTCCCTGAGTGACCTCAGCCTGCCTGCCGCCGTAGGACTGATAGGTCCCCTCCATTTGGGGACGGCCTTGCAGGCCCTGGTGGCACGGGCTCCCGGAAGGACTACCTCTTCCTAAACATACAAGACAAAATTAGTCACTCACCGCTCGTGGTGAATTGCCTGGATCCTGAAAAGACGAAAGAAGAGCCCCGGGGCCCCCATGCTTACCTCGGCCACCGAAATTATGGTGCCTTCCGGCGCTATCTCCCCCTCCTCCAGGGGCTCGTCCGCCAGCACTGCAGCCTCCAAGGCCCCTTGGGGAGCATCATCTTGTTTGAGTCAAAGACAGATTAGCACCCCTGGGGAAGATTCGAGAAGGGAGAGCCTATGCTCGCATTTATTTATGCCCTCACCTTTCGTGGCACCTCGGTCTCTAGCAAGGGAATGACGGAAGTCCCGGCAACTGCCTCCTGTCGCAAGATCTCGAGTAAGGATGCAAGCTTGTCCAAGCCGGCATCGACTCCTTCCGGTTGGATAGCATGTGCGCCCGGGAGGTCTATCTTTGCGGCCTCCGGTTGAGCTCGCTCCTGGAATTTAAGAAGGGGCACAAACAGGGTCAGTGAGTGAACTCTGAAGGAAACCCTACAGAGGTAAGTTCACACTTACAAAGGCCTTCTCCACCAAGCTCAGGGAGCTGGCCAACAAAGGGTCCTTCAAGATCGGTTTGGGATGTTGAGCTATGGTTTTGAAGATAACTAAACTTAGTGTGTAATGCTATGATTTTGATGCTAACTACACTTCATGTGTGATTAAGTGAATGATGATAAGGCACTGCCGTGGCCCAACCTCGCCTTGAGCCGACATTCTGATCAAACCGGACCCATTTCATAGGCTGGATCTTTTTGACCCACCATTGAAATTACTGTGCATTCAGCAAACATTTGAACGGGTTTATCTCGGTTCCCTTCGCATCCCTATTACGGACCTTCGTCTGAACATGAAAAGGTCTGCAAGTGACAGACATGTCCGAACGCTCGTATCCCGATGCGGGCCCCTAGTGTGGTTCATTCCTTCCTATCCTTTTGCAATCAGTATTAATTCTTTCAGGCTGTAGGGCACTTAATTCTGGCAACTAATCAATGGTGTTCCCTTGTATGGGAGATGTAAATGACGTCATGACCTTCATGGCACGGTGGGACTTGGTCCTGACCCGAACCACACAATCGTCTGACGGAGTTAGATCGAGCGCACCCATGGCTCTTCGGAGCTCAAATAAATCTGGCATGCCCACACACTTAATAAACTTAATAAACCAATAAAAGAATGATTTTAACAAAAGTGCATCCACAACAGGGTACCTTCTTTCGGCCTCGTTGAGCACCTTGCTGGTGTAGTAGACCGGCCTCTCAACTCCCACGTCATTTTGGACTAGGACCGAACTTACAGTGGAGGGTGTTGCTAAGAGATACAATTGCAGTGCTTTACTCGGAACCGACTTTGATAACACCGGGGGCGAGGTCAGGAACTCCTTGACCTCCTCAAAAGCCTTCTGACATTCCTTGTGCCAGGCGAACGTAGCAGATGCCATTTTGGTCCCCTTAACAAGTTGAAGAAGGGTAAGGATCGTTCGACCGCACGAGAGTGTAAACGGTTGAGTGCGGCGATGCGCCCAATAAGACGATGTTCGTCTTTGATGCAAGTGGGTGGCCGCATGTCCAAGATGGCCTGGACCTTATCGGGGTTTGCCTCAATCTCGCACTGAGTCACCAGGAAGCTGAGTAATTTCCCTGATCTAACTCCAAAGGCGCATTTGGCGCGATTGAGCTTCATGTTGTACTTGAGGAGGGTGCCAAAGGTCTCGGCCAGGTCAGTAAGATGATCCTCAGCCTTCGACGGCTTGACGACCATGTCGTCGATGTAGGCCTGGATATTCTGACCGAGTTGTCCCTCGAATATTTGGTTGACCAGCCTTTGATATGTTACCCCGACGTTCTTTAACCTAAAAGGCATCCGGGTATAGCAGTGCACGCCGAAGTCGATGATGAAAGCGGTCTTCTCAATATCCTCTAGGTCCATCCGGATCTGGTGGTAGCCAAAATAGGCATCCAGGAAGCTGAGCAGCTCGTTGTCGGAGGTTGAATTAACGAGCTAGTCGATGCTCGACAGCGGGTAACAGTCCGTCGGTGTGGCCTTGTTGAGATCAGTGAAGTCCATGCACATTCGCCATTTTCCCGAAGCTTTAGGTACCAGAATGACATTGGCGAGCCATGTTGGGCAGAGGACTAGATGGAAGAGACCAGTCTCCTTCACCTTGGCGAGTTGCTCCTTGATGATCATCTGTTTCTCTAGGGCATGCTTTCTCATGCCTTGTTGGGTGGGTTTCATCGCGGGGTCGAGGTTGAGCTTGTGCATTACAATCTCTCCATGAATTCCAGGAAGTTGCTCATCAGACCACATGGCGTTCTTCGCCGACATTCGTGAGCTGGGCTATCCGGTCTGGCTCGATCCCACAATCAACCTCGGTCATGTCGGGTCCAGGGAATGGACAGGCAATGTGATGGCCGCATTCGAAAGGACTGACCAATGACGGAAGACCGCAAACTCGATGAGGCGGAAAAGGTGCTGCGCGAGCAGGCCAAGGCGCTCAATCTCAAGGTCGATGCGCGATGGTCCGTCGATACGCTGGCCGAAAAGGTGCAGGAAGCGCAGGCCGCTGCCTCCGCCGACAAGTCCGCAGCGATCAAGGCCAAGGCCGATACGTGGGTATTCCTGCAGCGCGACGCCTTCCCCGTCGAAGACGAAAAGCATCTGGCGGGCGAAACAATCTGCGTCCCCAAGACCATGGCTGAATACTGGTACGAGAACAACGTTGCCCGTCCGGGCAAGGCGCCGGTCGATGCCTGACCATCGCGTGTTCTTCGAACACGATCCTGAGATCGGCCGCACCGTGTGGTTGGTCTTCGATGAGCGCGGCCAGTTGAAGGGAGCGCACGTCGAGCAGGAAGTAGACGACATCATCGCCGCCAATATGGAGGCGGAGAAGCTGACGCACGGTCAGCGTTTCGGGGAATGGAACAGAGCGGCGTCCGTGCCGCTCACCTTCCTCGAAAAGACCGGGCTCGGCGATGCGATCGATGCCGGCGACAGGCGGTACGTCTCCAAAGTTCTCAACGATTCCGACTATCTCGGCTTTCGAACGAGCAGAGGCAAGGTCTGATGGAGAGGCTGACGTTTCTTGGAATGCGAGGCGGCGCGCGTCTCTACGAGTTTGCCACCAACAACGGAACCGCTTGCCGATTCATCGTCAGCGCCGCTCAGGTCGCCGTCGCTGGATGCGTTGTCGAGCCGCTACAGGATGCCGTGGCGCGAGCTCGCCTTCGGCTGGAGCGCACCTGATGGCCCAGATCACCGACTATACGACGCTCGTCGCCGCCGTTCAGGATTGGGCGGAGCGTTCCGACTTCGATGCCGACGAGATTATCGGACTTGCGGAGGCTGACTTCCGCATCGAGTTCGGCCCAAACTTCGCGCTCGAGACCGCCGGCACGACACTCACTTTTGCGAGCGGGGCGGCCGCGCTTCCTTCGGGCTTCCTCCGGCCGCTGGCGCTGACGCATTTGACCTATGGGCCATTGACGGAGGGGACGCTTGGGCGCGTGCGTGAACGCCGTGTCTGGGACTCGTCTGGGATCCCCAACATCTATGCCGGCACCGGGGCGAGCATCCTCGTTGCCCCGTCCTACGACGGCGATCTGACACTCGACTATGAAGGGTCGCTGATTGGACTGTCAGGTGCGAACGCGACCAACTGGCTCGTGACCAATGCTCCGCAGGCTTATCTCAGCATGTGCAAAAGCTACGCTATGGCGCGCGCGGAAGACTATGCGCAGGCCGCGACGCTGCGAGCACTGGCGCTCGGCACGCTGAACAGTCTCGGCATTCAGTCGATGGTGGCACAGCTCAGCCGCGCATCGGTACGCATTCCAGGTGCTACGCCATAATGCCTCTGTTCCTCCCATTCCGTCCCGACGCTGGGGAGCTTCTTTCCAGCGAAGTCAGCGACGTGTTCATGACCACGGGCGGACATCAAAATGACTCAAATAAAATATAAAAGCTACATGACATGACTCAAAGAAATGTAAGATCACGATGGCACATGACGACGATCCATCTGGGCTTCGAAAAATGTGGAGGGGGTAAATGATGTCCCCTTCAGTCAGGGAGTTCTTGTTCGCTGGTAGTGGGTCTCCCTTGGGGATTGGGATCCATTGGGGGATTTGAAGAAGAAGGATCGGAGTGACAATGGGTTCCTCTACGCGTGGACATGAAGTGTTAGGTGGGCAATGCACGGGTGTGCACCTATATGCGACTTAGTGTGAAAGTTCCCATAGACTAGGCTTGTAAGAACAAACCTATAACCTCTCTGATACCCTTTGATGTGGCACAACCCACAATGGTGAAGCAGGGACACAACGCACCTTGGACCTAACTTGCAAGCATACATCAAAGAGTGTCGGACTCACTTGAATAGGCTCACTTGCACGGTGCGCACTATCTCCCGAGGGAAAATCGGTGATGGCGGCGAGGGTCCGGGGTGGGATCTTATCGTTCTGAGGACTATGCTATGCTTGGGATTGCCCCTCAAAGAGGGGTGGGGTTCCCAGCTTCGTAGGTGATTGGCACGCCGAGGGTGTGAGAATGGGGGTAGCACTTGCAACTCACTCCACGGTGGGCACACAATTAGTGGATTACAGAATGGGCACTTGCCTCACCGTCCGATGGGCATCCAGAAGCGATACTAAAATAAGCAAAGTCAACCAGCAAGGGAAAAACTAGGCACTTATCTGATCGGTGTGAAAACATCGATTCCAGTCGGAGACGGGCAAGCGGGGAAGCGTGGGCAAGCACCTGAACGCTATGTCGGTGTCGGTTGACCTGAAATTATGGAGTTACAGCACTACGCCTCTCGCATGAGGGGTGAACACGGGGTAGGGGTTTACCAAATACAGACAAACACTACCTCCACATAGGGAGGGGCCGTCAGTCAGCCAAGCAGGGTGTGGGAGTAAATGGAAGAACCCGGTTCTGTCCTGATCAGCCTACAAGGACAACAGGCTAGAGTCATGGGCGCCACGGACATCTTCGAACGCTGTAGGAGGTGGGGCAGGTACCAAATCGATTAGGGACAAGGTGGCAATTAGCAGATGAGGCTGGGAGTCATCTGGGGGCTGGTCCGGGTTGCTGCTACTTCATCTTCACGAGCTACCCCGTTTCAATTTGGTCAGGGATGGGGTGACAGGGCGATGATGTTGGGGCATCCACAGGCTTGTCCAGATGTGTTTGGAATTGAGATTAGTGCTGGAATGACTGGGACTGGTCCAGGAAGCCACCGTAGAGTTTAGGGCCTGATCAGGGAGCGTCGAGGGACGCTATAGCTCCTGGATTAGGACAGGTCTAGGGTGCTCTTGCCTGACTCAGATTAGCAGCGAGCAATTTCAGAAGTCGCCACAGACTCTCCTGAACTCTGATGGAGATGGGACTGGTGCTGACGCGACCGTGGGTGAGGTGTCAATGCTCAGGAATTGACGGGACCTCTTTTTGAGGTTAGGGAAGAGCGTAGTGGTCTGGGAAGTAGAGAGGGGTCTGACCTAGTTCTGGGAGGGACAATCTGCGCTCGCAGGAAGAAGGCCGGAATGGGGTGCTCCAGAATCGGAATTAGCTCAAAATGGCCACGACCCGGCCTCACCTCGGGCCGACATTCTGATTAAACCGGACCCATTTACCGAACCAGACCCGTTCCGGATCATCATTAAAATTGCCGTGTACTCGGCAGACATCTGAACGGATTTCTCTTGATTTTCACCACATTCTCGCCACGGACTCCCGTCTGAATATGAAAGGGTCTATGAATGACCGATATGCCCGGTTGCCCATGTCTCGGCACAGACTCATATGTGATTTATTCCTGCTTCTTCCCTTCACAGTTAGCATCATTTTTTTTGGCCGCAGGGCCCCTAATTTCGACAATTAATGAAGAGTGTTCCCTCGTATGGGGGATGTAAATGACGTCGTGGCCTTTATGACACGATGGGATTTGGTCCCGACCTGAACCACACAATCACCTGACGAAGTCAGATTGAGCGCACCATGGGTTTTCATGAAACCTGAATAAATTGTCACCTCGGTGACTGGCACACCCACGCCCCCTCCCGACTTCCGAAACTGCACCGCTTCGCCGGGAAAACGCTTCTCTTCGCCGCGCTTGCCGCCGCACCCGTTTGCGCCCAAGACATCACGAAGAATTCGATCCTGCAAAACAAGGCCGACCAGCAGGACGTCCGCCAGCACACAACGGTTTTGGCCGACCAGATCCAGAGCCTCATCAACGAGCTCACGGACAACGGGATCACGGGCGATGACATCAAGGTCCTCACCACGACCAAGGCCGTGCTGAACAACCTTTCCGCGCAGGAAATGCAGCGCGTCCTTGCCTCGCTGCAGAAGGCCGGTGACAACGCCGGCACGAAGACAGGCGAGCAGAGCCTCGTCGATGCCTACGGCGCGCAAAAAGGCATCGTGCTCGAGTTCAAGCAAATCCTGAAGGAGTATGAGCAGCGCCAGGCCGCCGACATCCTGCCGGCCAAGTTCAAGGACCTCACCGACCGCCAGACGCAGGTCATGTGGAACACCGCGCAGGTCGCGACCGATAGCGCCGGCAAGAGCCAGCAGGAGCTCAACACGATGCAGCAGACCACGTCGCAAATCGTCCAGACCGACCAGAATGCGCTGGTCAACGATGTTGCCACGGCCAAGCAGATGCTCGACAAGGCGGCGCAAAACGCCACCGGCGACCAGGGACGCGCGATGCAGCAGGCGCAAAAGGACATCGACGACGGGAAGCTCCAGGCCGCCCTCGACAAGGCCAACGACGACCTGGCGAAGGGCCATCTCCTCCAAGCCACCACCGAACAAAAGGCGGCCCGTGACATGCTGCGGCAGGTGGCCAAGGACCTCAACCCGCCCACGACGACCGTCGATGCGCTCTCCGACAACGCCGCCAGCCTCAACAAGATCATCGAGGAGCAGAAAGACCTTCTCCTCCAGACCAACGCCGCCGCCGGCGTAAAGTCCCACCCAACCGGCCTCGACGCGAAGCAGGGCATTCTCGTCGACAAGACCAACTCGCTGCAGCAGGACATGCAGACCTTGAACCCGGCCGCCGCGGACTTGGTCAAGGACGCCATCACGCCCATGCAAATGGCCCGTGCGGCGCTGAGCCCGCGTGGCCAGTTTAGTCGCGCCGCCTCCAGTGAGCAGGACGCCATCGACAAGCTCCAGCAGGCTGCGGACCAGATGTCGAAGCAGGTTGCCGACGCGCAGAAGGCCGCCGAGGAGGCCTCGAAGGACTCAACCCAGAAACTGCAGCAACTCCAGCAGCAAATCCAGCAGGCCCAGCAGGCGCAAAAGCAGGTCGCGCAAAACACCGCGCAGGCTGCCAACAACCCGACCGCGCTTGCCCAGGCGCAGCAACAGCAGAACCAGGTCCAGCAAGCGACGCAGAACATGCAGCAGACTGCGGCACCGCTGTCGCTGCCGGCGGCGCAGGCGCTGGCCAACGCGCAACAGGCCATGCAACAGGCGCAACAAGCCCAGCAGGCGAACGATGCGCAACAAGCGCAGCAGGCCCAGCAACAGGCCCAGCAGGCTTTGCAGCAGGCGCAGCAAGCGGTCCAGCAGGCCGTCGCGCAAAATCAGCAGCAGGCCACCGATCCCCAGCAACTCGCACAGGCTGCAAATCAACTCCAGCAGGCGCAAAACGATGTCAGCAACGCGTTGGCCGCCTCGCAGCAACAGGCAAATGGGCAGCAGGCTTCACAGCAACAATCCGGCTCCCAGCAAAGCGGCCAAACCATGCAGCAAGCCCAGCAGGCCCTCACCCAAGCCGCCCAAGCCACGCAGGCCGCAGCAGCGACGCCAGGTCTGCCGGATGCCGCGCAAGGCGCCATCAAGGATGCTCAGCAGTCCATCGCGCAGGGTCAGCAAGCTGCTGCTAAAGGCAACGCGCAAGCCACCGCCAACGCGGCATCGGCCGCACAGGCTTCGCTCGCGCAGGCACAGGCCGCCGTTGCCGTCGCGCAGGCCGGCATGACACCCTCGCCCTCGGCTTCGCAGAGCAGTGGCCAGATGATGGCAGGCCAAAAGCCCGGTCCGCCCAAGCCGGGCGACGCGCCCCCGTCCGCGGACCAGTCGTCCCCGGACGGCGCGCAGACGCTCACCGGCGGCAGTAACCAGAAGGGCGCTTTGCACGACACGACCGGCAACGGCAAGTTTATTACCGTGATGAACCGCGAACGCGCCGCGATCTCCGAGACGCAAGCCGAACCGCGTCCGCAGGAATATTCGCCGATGATCGACCAGTACCTGAAGAACCTTTCCGACCAAGCCACGGCGGCCTCGTCGCGGTGACGTCATGCCCGGCTTCTTTTTTGTCTTCCGCCGTCCCGGCGTTGCGCTGATCGCGGTTGCGCTGGCTCTCCTTCCCGGCACGGCGACTCGCGCCGAAGAGAAGGCACCCTCGCCGGAGGACACGGTCAAGGTCGACAAGAGCACTGAAGCGGTCATCAACGGCGCGCTGAAGTATCTTGGCTCGCAGCAATTGGCCGACGGTTCATGGACCGGCGACAAAAGCAGCCCGCAGTCCGACAAGTGGGCTGTGGCCATGACCTCCTATGTCATGATGGCCTTCATGGCCAACGGCAACCTGCCTGACGCCGGCCCCTATGCCAAGCAGGTGAAGAATGGCATGCAGTTCCTGCTCGATTCCGTGCAGGCCGACGGCACCTTCCGCACCGGCGACCCAGGCCATTACATGTACTCGCATGGCCTCGGCACGATGGTGCTGGCGGAGCTCTACGGGGAGACGCAAAGCCCGTTGATCAAGCCCAAGCTTGAGCATCTCGTGCTGCTCATCGTCCACGGGCAAAATCCCGAGGGCGGCTGGCGCTACCAACCCGGCTCGCGCGACGCCGATCTTTCCGTCACGGTGCCGCAGACTGTCGCCCTGATCGCGGCCAAACGCGCGGGCATCGCCGTGCCGCAGGTCACCATCGACCGAGCCGTCGCCTATATCAAGAAATGCGCGGTCGGGACCACCGGCGAGTTCTCCTACCAGGCAGGGCGAGGCGGCGGGAGCTATGCGCGCGACTCGGCGGCGATTTACGCCCTGCAAATCTCCGGCCTCTTCGATGACCCGTTGGTCACCGCCGGCTCCGGCCGCGTCATGCAGGAGATTAATCGCAGTTCCGCCGCGAACTGGCGTGTGCAGTGGCTGACTTACGGCAGCTATTATGCGGGCGTGGCCCACTACTTGATCGGCGGCGGCACGTGGAAGAATTACTACCAGACCTTCGGCCTCCAATATCTGCTGAAGCACGTGACCACGCAGGGTGACATGAGCTATTGGGACGCCAGCCTCGACGGCAATGCCAAGGGCATCGGGCCCAATTGGTGCACCGCGGTATTCACAACCATTCTCTCGCTGCCGTATGGCTACCTTCCTCTTTACCAGCGATAAAAGGCGCAGCTGCGGAAGATCCCTCGCTGCGCTGACACTCGCACTGTTGCCCTTCGTTCCACTCGCGCACGGCGGCAGCATCATCACGCTGACGAACGGCTCCGAGATTTCCGGCAAGCTTTCCGTCGCAGCCGGCGCAATCCACGCCGAGGGGCCATCGTCCCCGCCCGACACGTCGCTGACCGATGTCCTGCAAGCCACCTTTGACGACGCGCCTTTCACGCTGAACGTTTTTCACGCCGACAAAATCAACCAGTTGCCGCCGAACTGGAGCGCACAGAACATAGGCGACGTCGTTTCGCCCGGCTCCGTGGCCGTAAAGGACGGCACCTTCACCGTTATCGGCAGCGCGACGGACAAGCATAAGGACCGGGAACTTGATCATTTCTTTTTTGTCGGCACGCCTTGGCTGGAAAACGGCCAATTCACGGCGCATGTCGCGTCAGTCGAAGCCCAAGGCGATTCGGCCATGGCGGGACTGATGTTCCGGGATTCACTTGACCCGAAAGCGCTCTCCTGCGCCGCGCTGCTCACCACCGCGGGCCAGATTCGTCTGCCAGGGCGCCGTGAAGCCAAGCACGACGAGTGGGGCGAAGCAACCAATGGACAGGCCCCGCTCTGGCTTCGCTTCACGCGCGAAGCCACCCATGTCTTCACGTCGACTTCCAGCGACGGCAATGACTGGAATATCATCTCTGAATCCTCGTTCAAGGAACTGGCCAGCCCTCTCGTCGGCTTTGCGGGCCGTGGTGTGGGTGACCGGGGCGTCCCGAAAGCCGTGTTCGACCACGTCTCCCTCACGCCGTTGCCGTCATCCGCGCAAGTCCTGCCCGCGGGTGTTCTGTTGCAGGGAGGCTCGCTGCTGGTGGGCCGCATTTCGCGCCTGGATCTCGATCCGGCCGCGGGCAACAACAACG
Source organism: Amorphophallus titanum (assembly GCA_024336825.1). NCBI lineage: Eukaryota > Viridiplantae > Streptophyta > Magnoliopsida > Alismatales > Araceae > Amorphophallus > Amorphophallus titanum. The sequence goes on from JANBPO010003090.1 coordinate 16,947,478, forward strand.
GTGAACTGCTCCGTGGCGACGAGAAATTGACCATCGACCGCTCTGCCATCGCCGCCGTGGTTTTCCTGCCGATCACGCGCGCGCAATTGGCGGAAAACTGCACGAAGGCCGGCATCGTGATGCGCAACGGCGACACGATGGAGGCCGACGTCAGCGCAATCTCCATCTACGGGGTCTCGGTCAGCTCCGTCCTGCTTGGCCTGACCACTTACAAGCCCGAGGAAGTGCGCGCCTGTTTTCTCGCGCCCCTGCAAAACAAGCCGGCGCCCTTTGAAGTGCGCTTGCGCGACGGCTCGATTCTCAACGCCACGGCGATCACCGGCGATGCCACCGGCGTGGGCATCACCGATGTCTCCGGCTTCGACCTCCGCGTCGGCCCGGACGAGATCGCGCAGATTCGCGCCGGGACCTCGGCGACACAGGATCTGGCCCAGCTCGCCTGGAAAGCCACCGGGACCAAGGACGCTCCCCCGCCACAGGTCGATTCGTGGCTTGGCAAGGACCAGCAGCAAATCCTCGAAACCGATCCCGGCACGGCAATCGAATTCCCGCTGCCCGGAAAGTTCCGCGCCTTCGGTGTGCAGGTCGTGCTTTCCTCCGATTCCCCGCCGAACGCAACCGCGGTCATCCACTTCCTCACCGACGGCCACGAGCTGGCCAAGTCCCCGGCGTTGCTCGTTGGCGATTCTCCGCGCTTCATGGAATTGTCGCTGCCGACCGCAGCGCATGTCACCGTGCAGGCCGAATCGATGTTCCCCGGCACGAAGGTGATCTATCTTGATCCGGTCGGCATTCGGTAATGATCATGACGCTCGCCCTTCTGCTCGCTGCCGGCCTGCTGGCTCAGTCCACCAACGCGGCCCCGCCGCCCACGGCGGACAACGCGACCACCGCGGTGGGACTGCGCGAGGTCGCGCCCGGCATCCTCGATTATCACGGCGTGCGTCTCGACAAAAAGAACCGCCGCGTCTCCTTCGACGCCACGGTGAACCAGCGCGAGGGCCTGATCGAGTACCTGCTCGTTAACGACAAGGGCAAGGTGCATGAGAGTCTGCTCGCGACCAAGGCCGCGCCGCACGACATCCATCTCGCGCTGCTGCTCGTCGGTCTCAAGGAAGACAAGAAATCGAACATCAGCGAGCCGCTGCCACCCTCGGCCATCGACTCGGCCTACCTGCACGCGGCGCCGAAACTCAAGGGTACGCCGGTGCGCATTTCCCTCGCATGGAAGCAGGACGGTAAGCAGCAGCAGGCGGCGGCGGAGAACTGGATTTTCAACCTGCACACGAACAAACTCATGTCGCCCGGCCCGTGGACCTACAACGGCTCCCTTGTGGAGGACGGCCAGTTCCTCGCCGACTCGGAACTCTCCATCGTCGCGGTCATCACGGACCCGACCGCCCTCGCCAACAATCCGCGCGAGGGCTACGATGACGACCAGATCTGGCAGATCCAGACGAAGACGGTGCCGGCGATGGACACGCCGGTCGAGGTCACCATCACCCTAGCCGACAACAAGCCATGAATCGCGACGGCGTCACTGATCTTTATTTTGCCGAGGCACGCTCGCGACTGATCGACCTCGCGGCTTTTCTGGACCGCGTGGAACGCAGTGAAGGTGTGGATGATTTCCGAATGAGATCGCTTCGCGCGGCAATGAAGGAACTCAGCTCCTCAGAGCCGGAAAAGGCGAAGAAAATCCTGATGCTGCTCAGCGACCCAACGACGGAACCAGTCGCGCAAGCGGGCGAGAAATCAGCCTGTGGCGCGTGGCCCGGCTTCTAAGCGCACGCCCGTTCTCCCATGCGTTACATCGAGCCTCATGCCCACATGGTCAGCCGCGTCACGGACGACTACACGGCGATGGTCACGGCCGGTTGCCGCGCCGTGTGCGAGCCCGCGTTCTGGGCCGGCTTTGACCGCGGCTCCGCCGAGGGCTTTCACGACTACTTCTGCCAGCTCACCGAGCATGAGCCCAAGCGCGCCGCGCGTTTTGGCCTGCCTCACTACGCGTGGCTGTGCCTCAACCCGAAGGAGTCGGAGAATCTCGCGTTGGCGGAGGAAGTGCTGGCGATCATCCCGGAATTCCTCGACCGGCCCAACGTGCTCGGCATCGGCGAGATCGGCCTGAACAAAAACAGCCGGAACGAAGTCGCGGTCTTCGAGCGGCAGGTTGAAATCGCGGTGAAGCACAACCAGATGATCCTCGTCCACACGCCGCACCTCGAGGACAAGTGGAAGGGCACACGGCTGATCGTCGATATCCTCAAGCGCACTCCGGGCCTTAATCCCGCGCGCGTCATCATCGACCACGTCGAGGAGCACACCGTCGCCGCGGTGCTCGACGCCGGCTTCTGGGCGGGCATCACGCTTTATCCCACATCGAAGTGCACGCCCGCGCGCGCGATCGACATGGTCGAAGTCTACGGCACGCAACGACTCTGGCTCAACTGCGCCTGCGACTGGGGCCACAGCGATCCCCTCGCCGTGCCGAAGACCGCGCTCGAGATGAAGAAACGCGGCCACAGCGAAGACGCCATCGACCGGCTCATCTACGGCAATCCGTTGCGCTTCCTCGGGCAAAACCCGAAATTCCAGGTCGAAAAATCGGCGCTCGATTAATTCGCAATGCAGATCGGGCCTCATCTTCATCTCGCCTACTGCACCAATATCCATCGCGGCGGCGACTGGCTGGAGACGTTCGCCTCGCTGGAAAAATTTACGCTCGCGGTGCGCGAGCGCGTCTGCCCGGACCGTCCCTACGCCATCGGGCTCCGCCTGGGCGACCTGGCCTCGCGCCAACTCAGCGAACCGCGGGAACTCGACCGCTTCCGCCGCTGGCTGCACGAGCACCGCTGCTACGTTTTCACGATCAACGGATTTCCCTTTGGCCAGTTTCACGGCACGAAGGTGAAAGAGCAGGTCTATCGTCCCGACTGGACGCATCCCGACCGCCTCGCCTACACCAACCGCCTTTTCGATCTGCTGGCGCAGCTGGTCCCGGAGGGTGTCGAGGGCAGCGTCAGCACGCTGCCAGGCTCGTTCAAGGAATTCATCACGACGGATGAACAACGCGCGCAGATTCGCGAGAATCTTTGGCGATGCATCGACCACATCGAGCGCTGCGCCACGCACCATGGACGCACGCTGCACCTCGGCGTGGAACCGGAGCCGCTGGGGCTGTTCGAGACGAGCGCGGAGACGGTGAGCTTCTTCGAGGAGATGGCGGCGCACCGGCCCGATGACTCGCGGTTAAGAAAATTCCTCGGCGTTAATTACGACACCTGTCATCTCGCGGTTGAGTACGAAGAACCGGGCGATGCCATCGCGACACTGCAAAAGACCGGAATTCGGCTCAGCAAGATTCATCTCAGCTCGGCCCTGCAACTCGCGCCCGATGCTGCTGCGCGCGCGTGGTTGCGCGGCTTTGCCGACGACACGTACCTGCATCAGGTCGTCGCGCGCACGGCTGACGGCTCGTTGCGCCGCGACCGCGATCTCGACGCGGCACTCGCTCAGCCAGAGGGCGATCGCGAATGGCGCATTCACTTCCACGTGCCGCTGCACGCGACAACGCTTTCGCATGGGCAGACGACCGCACCGCATTTGCTCGGGCTCCTCGACCTGCTCGCGAAGCAGCCGGAGCTTTGCCCGCATCTCGAGATGGAGACGTACACGTGGGAAGTGCTGCCGGACGAACTGCGCGCCGCATCGGTGGTGGATCAGCTTGTGCGCGAGTATGAGTGGACGCTCGCGCAATGGGAGTGCCGCCAATCGCCGGGCGATGGATTTGGCGATTGTTGGGCTGTCTAGCGCGACGTTGCTGATGGATCAAGGGCAGGCCGGAGGCTGCCCCTCCCCTAGAACTTGAAGCTCGTCGAGAAGATCACCGTCCGGCCCGGGCCGGGCACGACTTGGTGCGCGCCGACGAGGTCGATGTATTGGGCGTCCCACAGATTGTAGACGTTGAGCTGCACGGTGACGTTCTTGTTGATGTGGTAGGACACCATCGCCTGCTGCAGCCAGTAGCCCGGCGCCGAGTTCAAGTTGTTCACCAGGGCGTAGCGCTGGTCGACAAAGTTAAAGCCGGTGCCGATGGTGAAGTTCTGCGGCAAATCATAGGTGGTCCACAGGCTGGCCGACTGGCTCGGCGTGTTGGGGAGCGTATTGCCGGGTGACGATGTGGACGAGGGCGTGCCGGTCAACTGCTGGCTCCGCTGGTAGACGTACCCGCCAAAGACTTTCCACTTGTCGGTGATGTTGCCCGCGGCGTCGACCTCGACGCCCTGCACGCGCTCCTTGCCGTTCAATGCGTAGACCGTGTTGTTGGTCGGGTCCGAGAGTCGCGCATTCGTCTTGTCCGTGCGGAAAAGCGCGGCGGTGAGCGAAAGTTTCTCGTGGAGCAAATCCCACTTCGTGCCGATTTCGTAGGCGAGGTCCTCCTCCGGCGGCAGATTCACCGTGCCGGGCGTGAGCGCCTCGTTGCCCGCGCCCTCGGCCACGCCCTGGATTGTCGGATTGTAAGAAGTGCCGTAGCCCGCGTAGAAACTGCCGAACGGCACCGGCTTATAGACCAGCGCAGCGCGCCAGCTCGCCTCGTCATCGGTGCGTGCGAATTTCGATGGCGTCAACGGCCCACGGTCGATGTAACTCGAGTTGAGGTGATCGTAACGCACTCCGCCGGTCAGCTCCCATTGCGGCGTAAACTTGATCGTGTCGAACATCGACCACGCGATGTCGTCGAGCTGATTCGTTTGCGTATCGGAGTACGTGATCGCGCCGGGGTAATAGGCAAAGACGTTGGGATCGGCGAGACCGATGGACGCGTTCGGACCGGCCGCCGTGGCGAATGCATCCGTCTCACGGCTGATCTCCAAGCTGGTCACGAGGTCGTTCGGGATCTTCCATGCCTCGAACGGCAGCACCGCGTAGGTCTTGTTGTCGACATACTCGTCGAGGTCGCGTCGGCCGTTCGTTTCCTGCGTGGTCATGCCCGGCACGATCGGCGCATCAAAGCGCTGCGAGACATCGAGCTCCTGATACGAGGTGCGGTCATACCGCGTCTGGTTGATGACCTTGCCGCCCTCGTCGAGATCGTACTCGAAGGTGAGCGTCGGCATGTCGTGGATCGACTTCTCGTAGTCGCGATAATAGAAGCCGTACCAATTCGAGTACGCGGTCGGCGTGATCTTATTCGTCAGGCCGGTGGAAAATTCGCCGGCTTTGACCGCGGCGGCGCTGACAAAGCCGAGACCGTGATCAGGCAGGCCGCTTTCGTTGAGGTGCTCGTAGGCCAGCGTCACATGCGCGTCCGTGCCCAACCCCCAAGCGACCGAGGGCGCGAAGCCCCATTTGCCGTCATCGACGTAATTACGGCCGGCTTCCTCGTTGTACTGGTGAAAGGCATTCAGGCGGAAGGCGAACGTGTTGTCGCCATAGATGCCAAAGGGCTGGTTGATGTCCATCGACTCACGGTCGTAGGCGTTCGTGCCCACGCCGCCGGTAATTTGATAACTCGGCGCCAGCGTCGGCGTCTTGCTGACGACGTTGACCGAGCCGCCGGTCTCGCCATAGCCCTCGTAGGCCGAGGCCGGGCCCTTGACCACCTCGACCGCCTCCGTGTTGTAGGTGTCTCGGTAATAGACGCCGGTATCGCGGATGCCATCGATGAAAATATCGTCGCGGGAATTGTAGCCACGGATGGTCAGGTTGTCGCCCGCGACGGTGCTGTTGCCTTCGCCCGCCTGGAATGAGATGCCGGGAACGTTGGCCAGGACTTCGCGCAGCGACGTGGCCTGCTGGTCCTGCATGAGTTGCTGCGGGATGACGGTGATGCTCTGCGGCGTGTCGAGAATCGGCTCCGTATAGAGGGGGAGTGAGGCCGTACCGTCCTGGCTTTGATAGTCGCTGCGGTCCGCCTTGACGATGATCGGGCTGAGAGTGGTCACCGGCTTGTCGTCGGTCTTGGCCGTGGCTGACGGCTTCGCCGGGGCGGACTTTTGGGGAGGAGTCGCGTTTGTGCCGGGTGAAGTGGGCGTTGTCGTGCCGCTGCTTGCCGTGTCCGCCGCGCGGGCGCCGCCGGCCATCATGATTGCGTTCACCAGCGCCATGACCGACGCCGAGCTGTACCGAAGCATCTTCGATTTATCCATGATCTCCTCCTCGAGCGTGTCATGGGTCCATGACACGCCGGTAATGTTGCAGCATTCAACGCAACGGGAAACCAAAAGTTGTTGGAACTTTTTTGCTCGCGAAGCGTTGGAAAAAGAAGGCCCGCCCCCGCCGAACGTGCTAAGATAAGGCCAGTCGAACCTGGTTCCACGACGATTCCCGAAGCCCTTATGAAACGATCCACTTTCCTCAAAACGCTGGCCGGTGGCCTTGGCGCATTTGGAGTTGCGAGCCGCGATATTCACGCGCAAGCCCCGAACATTCCCGCGCGGGTAACTCCTGCCCCGCCAGCCAGGGATCGTTCGCTCCAGCTCGAGATCGAACCGGGTAGATACACAGCTCGATGAAGTCGACCTCTGCCATCTTGTTGACTTTGACCAAGACTTGAAGTTCCAGCTCATGACAGATGCGCCGCTGTATCTGTTTGACTAGAGTGGTTGAGGGAGAAATGGGTAGCTGATGCTCCGCTATGGAGGGGTCTAGCCCTGGCATCTCCTTGTATGTCCAAGCGAAGTAGTCTTTGTATTCGAGCAGGAGTTGCTTGTAGTCCTATCTTTCTACTTCGATGAGGATAGTGCTGACGAACGTTGGCTGGTGGGCTTCATGTTCACCCAGGTTGATTTCAAAGAGTTCGTCAACGATTGCCTGGCCACTGTCCTCTAGCTCAGGAGGAGTAGGTTGGAAGTCGATGACGTCTTTGTCATCGGTGCCAACTTCGTGTATCTCTTGATTTTCGAAGCTATCGATCGACACTAACGGAGCTAGAGGATTGTTATTAATGGGTTCTGGCTGGGGTCATTCTGGGCTGCCATTGCCTGGCTGATAGTTGCCGACTGGTGCCTTCGAAGCCTCATTGGGGTTACCTGCTAAAGTTGATAATGCTTCATGGCCATTGACTTGATAACCTTCCACATCAAGAAAGTACACTGCACTGGGTTCTTTGACTGACTGGGAAGCACTGGGGGCCTCTTCAGCCCCAATATCCTCACAAGCGAGTGACAAAGACTCGTTGGTTGAGCTGTGGCACTGGCCCTGGCAGGGAGCGAGATTAGGATTTCCTCTTCCTCATCCCCGAAACTGTCAAATTTGGTATCGACATTAGCTTGGTCACCGACTGGCTATGCTGGGCCCGCGACATTGACCACGTAGTAGACGCGAAAGTCCAGTTCTTGATCGTAGCCAAGTCCCCTAGTATCTTTGTGGGAAAATGGGGGTTTCCCCAGGACTTGGGAAGGGGTCCACAACCGGTGAAAGTACTCACACCGTGCGGAACCTTGCCATTGGGGAATATACTGCTTGAGGCACATCTCCCAGATATGTGGTGGCAAGTCATCCAGCACTTGGACCACTTAAGGGGCATTGTCGATTTGCTTGGACCAGTCGAAGTCATCTTCCAGTGGGCTTGAGGGGTCACGTCTAGACAATGGGCTTATCTCGACAAGACTTCTTCTTGCTTTTGAGTTGCCGTTTGTAGGTAACGACAAATGTGGTGAGCCGCTCAACCTTGTGCTCTTTTGATGCACATGGGAGCTAGACGCAGTCTGGTGGTAAGCATATGCTTTTGTCGATGGCTCAGCTAATAAGATTAGCCTCAAAGTCGATTTTGCGGGTGATCTGGAGTTGACTTGGGGTTAAGGCTTAGCCGATGAAGCTTGGCCTTCTCCTCGTCAACGGAGAAGATATCATGATGTGACACCACTCCTTGGACCAAAATTGTAAGCAAACAACCGAGTCGGTGGACCCACTCTATTGGGCACACTCGCGTAGCGCACACTCGTGCCCGTAGGCGAACCGGTGGTGGGGATGAGGGTCCGAAGTGGGACCTTGCTGTTCCGAGATTTGGCTTAGCTAGGGATTGAATCCCTAAGGGTTTGTGATGCCCCAACCAATGGGCGGCCAGCACGCCAAGGGCGTGGGTTGTAGGGTCGCTCTCTCAACTCTCCCCGCGGTGGTATAACGGGAATACCCCGCCACCTCTCCCAGGTGGGCCGACACGGACGTCGTCGGGCTACGACTAGTGGTTCCATCATAAGGAAAGAGAAAGCTGCTCTCTTGGGATGTAAAATAATGTCACAATGTACAAAATATTTTAAACAAGGCGCATATGGAACATGAATTGCATTAGATATTACACATGCATGCTTTTGAAATCTCCAGGTATATAACGAACTATGACTGCCCCGTTACACACCATGACAGACCAGGGAAGGACCGCTATGCTTCATAGAACTCAGAAAATCCACAGGAAAATGAAACTATAACGCACCAAGGCAGGCGCGTTATAGGACTATAACGCATTAGATCAAGGGTGTTAAAGTCAGCACGCACACAACGCATAGATAAGGGCTATAATGCACTAGGGCTGGAGCGTTATATGAACATGACGCACCTCCCATGGGCTGTTATGCCCACCAGAACGTCTAGAATCCATAGGAAACCACGGAATATAACGCACCTCAACAGGGGTGTCATATAAGTTTAGCGTATAGGGGTAGGGCCGTTAAAGGTAACGGACCTTTAACTCACACACAGGGACTATAACGCACCAGGCGAGGCACGTTAACGCCACCTGAACATGAAAATCCATAGAAAACTCAGACGCGGATGATATAACACACCTATAAGGATGCGTTAAATGAGCATAACGCACCGGGGGTGGCGCGTTATGTCACCTGGGTTTCGTGACTCTGGAGTTCAGAATCGGAACCCCTTCCCGACCGATCAAAATTGACGGGGGACGCGGCGGAATACAAAACCAACCAATCCTGCCAAACCATACTGACCATTCAAGCCTACGCATGCCACTAGAAATGAAATGCGATGCGCATGGAATTGATTTCAACAATTAAAAGATAATTTAATGCCTAAAAGGTTAAAAATTGAACTAAACATAAACATGAATGAAACACGAGGCAACGGGCGTCGGACCAACGCGATAAGGTATCCATCCCCCTACCTAGATGACGATGAAAATGACGAATCGAAGGTGAACCGGCGAGAGGGCGACGTGACGCCTCACGGCCTGGCTCAACTCCACGCTCTGCGAATCGAGGAAAGGTGGACGTCAACGCGATCCTCGCGACGCGACCAATCCAACGGTACCTCTCCGGCTTCGATCGACGGCCATCTAGACCAGAAATCGACAGAGGCACGCAAACTTAGAATCAACCCCAAAATCACCCAAAATAAGAAATACATAGAAAATGAGGAAGATGGCGACGGATGGCGATGTAGAGGGCGTCAATGGATTCCTGGCGAGATGAGGAGTTCGTTCCCCTACCTTTTGCGTGGCAAAGATCACGAATCGGTGCAGATCGGGCGATGGGGGCCACACCATCTTCTTTCTCGCACTTGTCTCCACGCTCCACAATCCGAGGGAAGAAGGGTATTGGCGCGATCCTCGCGTCGAGTCCGTCCCGTCGGTACCACCCACACATTGACTGGGGTCCGTTGGGATCGCGAACCCAGCGAATGCGGGTTGGAGGAGAGAGAACGTGTGAGGGGAGAGAGAGGGTTTCGATGGAGAGAGATAGAGATTCGAGGGAGTGAGGAGAGAGAAGGGTGAGTCGCGTGAGATATTCTAAAAATTACGTATCTACAGCATGTATCAAGAATGTACTTTTCATAACCATGAAGGTCATACTCTAGAAAGTCATGTAATTCAAGAACATATAAATTCACGTAGAGTCTCGTGATTTTCACCCGTCTATAAAAAAAGTACTCCTAGCGCAATGGGATGCCAGTATTCATCATATCCCATGGTTTATAGCATATTTCTGACAATTAGTCGAGGGGGCTAGAGTCGAGCCCTTGGACACAATCAGTGCCCGACCTGCATCTTCAAGTTATAGATCTAGCTACTTTCACGAGAAATAATCAATAAAGTAGGTTAATAATGCACCAATTCAAACTATAGTTTCATGATAACAATTTGATGCGGGACGGATGATGCGACCGGGCTAGGATGTACGACGGACTCGATATGCGGCCAGCACTAGCACGCTAAAGGCAAGCCGGGTGGTTGACCACCATGGTGTTCTCCGGGTGGAGACGCCTCTCAACAGAAACTCACTCTAGCCCAACGATCGTCCCTTGCGAGGGAAACGTGGGATCACAACGGTTAAGGAACCACTGTCGCCTAGGGTGGTGCAGTCCGAGCTCGGTGCTCGATTGGAGCTAAGGAACAGGCGCTCACAACTCACAATCGCGACAATTTGAAGCTAGCTATCGGCCCTAATCTCACAAACGTAGCATGATAGAAAATATACTAAATCAGCGATGTAGTGTAGGAAGGAAGTGCGTACCTCCACGACTAGTGCGTGGGGAAGAAACCCCGGCCGGATCCGAGAACCCCGATACACGACAATGAAAGAATAATTACAATCCACAAATCATCGCCCACTCCTTGCAGGGAGATAACAGGCTACAATGCTAATTTTCAGGGCTACTGGAACTCAGGTTGACGGGCAACACTCAAGGGAGCCGAGGGAGTCGAGTCGGGGCCGATCCGGGTGAGCCGAATGGAAGCCGACTGGTGCTGTCCGCGTAGGTCACCTGACGCAACAGACTTGCGGAGGCCGGTACGGCTAGATCCGGGGTCCGATCAGGGTGCTGTTTGTTGGAGAACGTCGACGACTGGAAGAGGAACACCTCAACAAAACTGCGCCTTTAGATCTGGTCAGATCTGGGTGTGACAGCTTATGCACTAAGCCTCTAGTTCTGCTCGCACAAAACTACACAGGTAAACAAATAATTATCGAAAAAATGGTTCCCGGTGTCGAAACGAGTCACTATTTATGGCAGAACATCGGCGTTGTCTGGAGGAAGGATCTAACCTTGGGGTTTGGTCAGATCTGTAAATAGGAGGGTGGGGCAGCTTCTGGGTCGAATCTGCACAGGGTGGTCTATGCAGTCCCATGAGAAACTCCGCCACTGCCAACACCGACCTCAGAATGACGCAAGCTTGACGGCAACGCAAAGAAGACATAAAATCCTATGACCATTCAGAATCTCAGATCCAGAGGATTTGAGAGTAGGGCCATAGAAATTTGTTCTCAGGAAACTAAGGATCTGGGACAGTAGACTCGGACAGAAATGCTCAACTTCACCGTCGGAATTGTTTCTGGAGATCTCAAACTCCGATTGACATGAAACCAGCACTGGATTCTTTCTGACTGGTAGGATCACCTCTGAGAATTTTTGCAGAACAAGGTGAAAGGGTCTTTTTATTTACTGACTGGACAAAAGGTCTGAGCCAGAGGTAGAAGGGTCTTTTTGTTGTCTAGCTGGACGAGAGGTCCGAGCCAGAGGTAGAAGGGTCTTTTTGTTGTCTGGCTGGATGAAAGGTCCGAGCCAGAGGTAGAAGAGTCTTTTTGTTGACTGGTCAGATGGAAGGTCTAAGCCAGAGGTAGAAGATGGTTCTTTTTGTTGTCTGACTGGACGAAAGGTCTGAGCCAGAGGTAGAAAGGGACCCCCTTTTTTTTCTGGTGGGAGGGAAGGTCCGAACCAAAGATAAAAAGGTCTTTTTGTTCTATGGTCAGAGGGAAGGTCCGAACCAAAGGTAGAAAGGTCTTTTTATTGACTGGTCGAACGGAAGGTCCAAACCAAAGGTTAAATATGGATGTTGACCCAACGGGATGTCGGAACCAACAAACCTCACTTAAACGGTATGTCCAAGACAAGGGCAGACATAAAATACTGTTGTTGTCTCGACACCATGTCAAAACCAACTAACCGGGAGAGACGTAGGGTCTGGGCCAGGGCAGAATATGGCTGTTGACTTGAGGGATAGCCAAAGTCAACCAACTTGGCTAAGACGTGGGGCCTAAGGCAAGGGAGGAATATAGGATATGTGTTGACCTGACATCGTGTCAAGGTCAACGAACTTGGCAGAGACATAAGGCCTAAGCCAATGGCATAATATGGGATAGGTGTTGACTCGACGTCCTATCGAAGCCAACAAACATGGAAGTGACGTGAGGCCTAAGCCAAGAGCATAATATAGGATAGGTGTTGACTCGACGTCCTGACGAAGCCAACGAACTTGACGAAGATGTGAGGTCTAAGCCAAGGAAAGAATATGGGATATGTGTTGACCTGACATCATGTCAAGGACAACAAACTTGGCAAAGGAGTGAGGTCTAAGCCAAGGAAAGAATATCGGATATCTGTTGACCTAACATTATGTCAAGGTCAACGAACTTGGCAGAGACGTGAGACCTAAGACAAGGACAGAATATGAGATAAGTGTTGACTTGACGCCATGGCGAAGTCAACGAACTCGGCAGAGGCATAAGACTTGAGCCAAGGAAAGAATATGAGATAAGTGTTGACTTGACATCCTGTCGAAGCCAACGAACTTAGCAAAGGCATGAGACCTGAGCCAAGGGTAGAATATGAGATAAGTGTTAACTCGACGTCCTGTCGAAGCCAACGAACTTGACAGAGGCATGAGGCCAAAGCCAATGGTAGCACATAGGAGAGGTGTTGACTCGACGGAACATCGAAGTCAAAGGGCTCTGCCCCGATAGAAGGTTTGGGGTGAGGGTTGACTAGAATGCAGACGTGTGAGAGGCCCAGACCCAGGGCTAAATATCAATGTCAACCTGACGAAGTGTCAGAGTTAACCAACCTTACTCAGACGAAAGGTCTAAAACAAGGGTGGAATGTGTAGATGAAGATGTCAACCCGACGTCATGTCGAAGTTGACCAACTTGGCGAAGATATGAGGTCTAAGCCAGGACAGGATATGGACGCTGACCCGTGGAGATGACGGGATCACCAAATCTTGCCCAGACAGAAGGTCTGGGACAAAGTGAAGAGGTCTTTTATTGGTTTCGTATTCAGAGCATTTACTCCATTGCACCTTGACCATGGGAATGATTTTGTTCCTTAGTGTACGAACCTCGTGATCAATGATCTTAAGGGACTTTTGCTCATACGTGAGATCCTTCTGAATCACCAGGTCTCCATGATCGATGATATGTGATGGATCGTGCACATACTTCTTTAACATGGATATGTGGAACACATTAGGAACTTTGGATAATTGAGGAGGTAAAGCGATGCGATAAGCCACTTCAACTCTTTCCAGTATCTCAAAAGGTCTGATAAATATTGGTGTAAGCTTGCCCTTAACACCAAATCTCCTTATTCTATGTCCGGGTGATATCTTGAGAAATACGTGATCTTCGACTTAGATCTCTTCTTCTTGTATCAGCATAAGCCTTCTGTCTAGACTGAGCCACTTGAAGTCTTTCTTTAATGAGTTGAATCTTATCGGTGGTATCCCTTACCATGTCTGGGCCTAATAGTTGTTTCTTGCCAACTTCATCCCAGCATAAGGGTGATCGGCAACTCCTTCCGTACAAAGCTTCGAAAGGTGTCATCTGTATATTTGCCTGGTAACTGTTGCTGTATGCAAACTCAACCAAAGGCAAGTGATCATGTCCGCTTCCACCAAAATCAATAATGCAAGCTCTGAGTATATCTTCTACCACCTGATTGGTTCTTTCGATTTGACCATCTATTTGAGGATGAAAAGTAGTACTAAAGTTCAGTCTCATCCCCAACGAATGTTGTAGACCCTTCCAAAAATGTGAAGTAAAGTGCTAGTCTCGGTCAGGCACGATCGAAATAGGAACTCCATGTAACCTGACTATCTCCTTAATGCATAAAGTAGCAAGAACATCAACTGACCATCGGCTCTTGATTGGCAAGAAGTGTGCCGACTTTGTCAAACGGTCGATGATGACCCATGTTCCATCATGTCCTCCTTTTGATTTAGACAGACCCATAATAAAGTCCATGTCGATATCCTCCCACTTCCACTTAGGAATATCAAGAGGATGTAGCTTACTGATAGGCTTTTGGTGTTCTGCATTGACTTGTTGGCAAGTGAGACACGAAGTCAACTACTTCTCGTTTCATGTTGGGCCACCAAAAGGTCCTTTTCAAATCTTGGTACATTTTAGTAGATCCTAGATGAATAGTATACATTGATCTGTGGGCTTCATCTAATATTTTCTTCTTTAGCTCTGGACAATCTGGTATACAAGTTCTGTCTCTGAACAACAACCTTCCATTTAATGCTATCTTGAAGTCAGATTGCTCTTCTATTTTACCCTTGATCTCCACTAAGGTTGGATCATTGTCTTGAAGTCCTTGTATTTTAGAGAGTAGATCTGGCTGTATGCTCATGTGGGATAGTGTAACATATCTACTTTCCTTGTCCATGCTTATATCAAGCCCAGTAAACTGTTCTAGCAACTTCCATTCCTGAATCATACAATTGGCTAATATCGCTCTTGGCTTCCGATTGAGGGCATCAACTGTAGAATTACCCTTTCCAAGATGATATTGTATTGTAAAGTCCAAGTCCTTGAGATATTCTAGCCAACGCCATTGTCTCATATTCAATTCCTTTTGAGAGAAGAGGTACTTGAGGCTCTTATGATCGGAGTATAACACCGCGTCACAAGTGTCTAGCTACCATGACCCGAGCCCAAGACTTAGACGCACACAAGTAACCACAAAGCAAGTGACTAGCTGGGGTCGCATCCATTGACGCGTGTCCAACTGCCCCCAACCACGTGAGCACATATAGACCATGCATCCTAGGTCTGGCCTCTAACTGGTTTTCTCCTACACCAAAATTTGTCTAAAAATCAACCTCAAGGCAGCCGTCCTACCACTCCCCGGTGGATACCAACACACGCGTACTAGCGAGCTACGACTAGTGGAGTGTATCTGAAGGAGTAGACTCTCAAGCCATGAAAAATAACGTCTGAACCCGGTGTAGTACGGGGACCATCCCACGTACCAGCACCACCGCACGGTGACCATAGTCAGAGAAGAAATGGGACTACGTGCCACGCAGAATAGCCCAGAGCCTAGCGGACCAACACTAGTGCGCTACAGGTGGTGAGGGACCAGCACAAGTGCGCCATGGTCATCTAACGGACCACCTCAGGTGCGTTAGGAACCCAGTGTAAAATGGACCATAACACGCCTGCACAGGCGCGTTACAAATCATGACAGACCGATAAGGGTGCGTCAGGGCACTCGGTGTAAAATCCACTATGAAGCACTTACCCTTGGGTGTCACAGTACCTAACGGCCTGAGACAGGCGCGTCAAGGCATGAGCCAAAATAGAGAACGTAACACACTCCTCCTGGGGTGTTACGTCACCTAATGGACAAGCTTAGGTGTGTTAGGTAACGGGACCAAATTGGCTATAATACACTCCCCTAGGGGCATTATAGCCTCTAACGGACAAGCACAGGTGCGTTAGGTGGATGCATAATGCATCTTCCCAAGAGCGTCACATCCCCTGACGGACCAACACTGGTGCGTCAGGCTATAATGACCCCCAACGGTGAAATTCCAACGGTCGAAACACTGTGACAGACTAGCCTAGGGGCGTCGCAGTTACGTGGCGGTCTATCGTAGGACTGTCATGCCCATGAAAGCCCAATCTCAAAATCAACGAAGCATAATGCACCTTCCTAGGCACGTTACACCCCGTGGCAGTCTCTGGTACGACCGCCACAGCGCTTCGGTGATGAAACGATGAATTCAACCTAAAAATACCGACCATGCCCCCATACCTCCATAAGAGAGGGGAAAATCAAGTGGAAGGCTCCCAAATAGCCCTTAGCATGATTCTACGGCTTCAGATCGGCCAAAACCATGGTAGATCACTAGATCAGATGATCACTCCCCAGAGTATGATTTTACCCTAACCCGCTCAAAGACGCCCGTCTCAGCCTCACGATGGGCTAGAAATCACGAGAATGAGACGCTAGACTGTAAGCATCGTCATCCTATCTCAATGGAGTGAAAGCTCCGACGAATCGATGCCGAAATCATGAAGAACGCTTTTAGAAACCCTCGTTCCTCCATGAAATCTCACGAGTTCCACACCACCGCGACTGCCTCGTCATCGCTGTCATCGCCACGCCGTCGCCCCACGCCGTCTGCAGTTGTAGGGGACGTGCCGCGTGATCGAGCGAGAGGGAGAGGGGGAGATGGGCGCTCATGGTGGGGGGGAAGGAAGAGGAAGAAGAAGAGGGGGGGGGAAGGGGGTGGGGCCCTACTTGTGGAGGGCCGCCCTCTCTCCCTATTTCTACAGAGAGGATCGTCGAGGAGACGGGTCCTTCTCTCGGTGTAGATTTGTTGGCTGAGACTTGTGTATTTTCTCAGCTTTTCTATCTTATTTTTGGGAGTGTTGTGATTATTTATCACTCATTTTCTTGTTATTTTGTTTATTTTTTTGTGTGTTACAACTACGGCCTTTGACACTCCGTGGGACGCTCGGAGCTTTCCAACCTTAGATATCAAGTGGCATGCTGTTCCTCAACCCCCACGACCCCTTATCATTGAAGATGTGGCCGCCTCTTTGATCAAGGCCTTGCAGTGACAAGTCCAGTGCGACCCTCTCCCCTTTGTTTAGGCTTTGAGGGTTAGCCTGGAGGGCTACACTCATGGCTATCATGGCCTGGGGTTTCCTCGAGAGCTGTGGATGGTGGCCTTGCTGACTTATGGCTCGCTTTGCACATCTTCACACTATGCAAGATAGCGCGATACAGACACTAGTGCTGATCCAATGGGAAGAAGCAAAGGTCGCCGAGTTGGAGGTGACTATGGCTGAGCACCAAAGCCTATTTGAGGTTGCCTAGGCATGCTGCCAAGAAGAGTCATCGCGCATAGGCAAAGTCGCAAGTCCTTCTTCGACTTGACTTCGGTCCAGGAGGTCCCCTCTTGATGTACTTGAAAAGTGACATTAATTGTCTGCTCAATAATTTCAAGTAGCAAGTCTTGATATGAAGATATTCTTGGGCTGGGGCTGAGATTGCTTACACCACTGTCGGGCTTGACTAGGCGCTCTGCTTTGAGTTACCTCGGCTGATTCCTTTAGAGTTCAACACCTTGGCCTTGTCTTTTCGACTGGTCTTTGAAGGGCTTGCTTGGAGCGGGCAAGGAACTACAAGTGCTGGGTATGGCCTTTTCGTGCCCCAAAGTTGGACAGACGGGTCGGCCGTGGCATCATGGGGAACATTGGCCACACTGGTTGGACATGGTCGCACCAATCTCTTGAATGGCACCTACCTCTTTTTTTTGGCTATTATGACTGGGGAAACAACATGGGCAGACTAGAGGTGGGACTCTTCTTGGGTAGCCGCTGAAGGGCTTCCTGACGAACCTGTCACCTAGATATCGTCCCTATCGTGGAGAACTCAAGAGTCTCCCTGTGTCCTCTTGGGAGAGTGGGAGTGATTCTAGGTCTTGCCATTGGCGTAGGCCTGAGGGTTGTTTTGCCGAGATAGTCAGGTTGACCTCTCGTGTATCGAGACCCGAAGACGTACATGACACTGCAGCCTGTATGGTACCGAGTGAACCTTGATAGATGTGAACCTCCAGACCGTCATCTTGCCCCCAATGCTCTTTTGAGTGCCTCAAAGTTTGTTGGGTTCGAGTTCGGCCGCCTTGCGGATTAGAGTGGCATGGCCCATTTCTGACTTTAGTGGGAGTATTTCTTGTTTCTAGAGAAGTACCGCCATATGATGAAGTTGCCGCATATATTACATGTGCTAAAAAATGGACTACATTTTGGGTCACTCATTTCATCATAACTTCTTCGATGTATAGTATTTTCAACCCTGTCGATCCTTTGTTATTTTCACCCCCTTCATTTATTCTCACTCCCTTCCATAGGGTAAGATCAAAAAGAAAGAAGAAGATCCTAGCATATCAGAAGAAGAGGAGAAGAGAGCAAGAGAGCGAGAAGGGTCTGAAGAGTAAAGGAACCAGTTGCTGAGAGGAAGTATAAAAACAAAGCACCGTGGGAAGGTCTGAGAGTGAGAAGTGAGATTGAGAGATTCAGCTCTGTACTGACTTCTGGATCAGATCCAGAGTCAGATTGCTCCAGTGGAGCTACATTTTCATATTCTGTCATTGTTTTTGTTGTTTCTTAGTTTTCTACTTTAAACTCATTGTAAGCTGTGTATCAGCAGAGCTAGCTGTGGTGCTCAGCAGGTGAGGTGTGAACCTCAGATAGCAAGCTGTGAAGCTCAGCGTGTTGTAGGGATTTATCCCCAAAGCTGCAGATCAGTAGTTTCAGGCTATTTGGCAGCGGAAGCCTTACTCGATTGAGTAACAGGTGGACGTAGATCTCAAGCTCGAGATCGAACCACCTTAAAATTGAATTATCTTTTGTGGGATTGCATTTTCCTTCTGCCTTGTGATTAGATGAGTGCCGTTCGCACGCGGCGGGAGCATGTGGGCCCCTGTAAAACATGCAGATATCTGCTTTATCACGCATTGACTCGGGGACCGACCACCATGACGGAATTGTCCCGCGACTTCCGCCCATTGTACTTCAGCCACCATGGCCTACCTGTAAAGCCTTATAGCTCTCGAAAATTACATTTCCATTTGAACGAACGCGCTCGCATCCACGTTCAGGCCCGCAGCCCCTTTTCATGTCACCTAGCGTGAATCCACAGCCCGACTGACCCCAGTCAACATCGTCCCGTCTAGTGCGAACCCACAGCTGCGAAGTGCTCCCTGCTCTCCACCTACGACTTCAGGCCATACAGACCTCTCTTCAGCACGAAACGAAGGTGTTTGGATTCAATCCAATGTAAATAAACACTGACTGCTTGCGGTCAGTGGGGAAAGACGTCTTGTACATGACTCCCCACAATCACCTGTGCACTTGCACCTATGGAACCAACCTTCCCTCCACATGTCCCTCACCTCTTGAGTCCACGTGCCGCACCCCGGTGGCGCTTCCCCGGTCAACTTTCGGTTCCATGGGTGATTGTCGAGAAACCTCCCGTGCCACTCGGTCTCCCCTCGACTTTCTGTAAAAGGTGAGTGCACGGTGCCGCTTTGAGAAAGATATGGCCATGAGAGGGGATGCCCGAAGCACACTATATTTTGGCACCTCTCTCATAGTTATATCCTACCCCTCACTCCGATCACTACACACACCGCGCCATTCCTGTCGTGATGTGGGCCATGTTTGCTCCACCAAACGAGGGGCTTACAACTGGATAACTGGTGAAAGCATCGGACTGGTGTCTAGGCGAGGGTCAATCACGGCTCGGGTCGAGTGGTCGGACATGGCCTCGTGACTGCAGAGAAGCGTGACGTTATGTGCGTGCATGGTTGCACCCTTGTCATAACGTCTCACACATGGTGGGCATAGCCTTGTGTGTCATGGCGAAAGACCATGCGAGGGAAGCACAAGTGACATACCCTCGGCGTCCTTAGCCGACGACCAAGTCACCCACACACAATTCTCCTTGCTGGTTGCCTTACTGTTGCTTGAAGCTTGCAAGTATTAATCCCTTCACCCAGATCTACCATTTGACCCTCAGTCAAACCCCTTCTTCTGGGAGATCCTAGTCTGCCCTGCACCCCTGCCAGAACGTGACACCCTATTGTAGAGTTTTTCATGGAAGATCAGGCCATTGGATGATCTTGGATTTCACATATGTCATAGCTCTTCGAGTCCTCTTCGCAACGATGCCAGCCTCGCTCTGATCTAACGTCAGATCTGGGCACATGAGTCGATTTTGTCAGGTCGTGCAGGTCTATCTGGAGACAAGACTGTGAGACAGTATTGGGAGTTAAATCCAAATAAATATCTCGGCTCTGATCAAACGACTGCCACTCCCGAGGATCGACCATGGACACTCCTGCAACGTCCCAGCCAGCCACCACAGCCATAAGACATCTGAACGCCGCCATCCCAGCAGCCGCACCCACTTGCTGTCCTACGGGCCTGGGCAGAATCGAATCGAACCAGCAATCCACCGCCGTCCCAAGCGCTTCACGGACGTGCCACCCATCAACCCAAGATCAACGCTCCTGGATCACTATTGTAGCCTTTTATCTCCCTGCGTAGAGTGGGCTGTAATTTTATTACTGTAATTATTCACATTTACTGTACCGAGAGTTACGGTTCTTGGCCCGGAAGGTCTTCCCCATGCCCCGAGCGTAGAGGTATGTTTCCACTCCTCTCTCATAGCTTTGCTCATTTCATATATGTTTGAACGCCGCGCTTGCATGAGTTAGGAATTCTAGCTCATTCAAATAACATCACTGCTGTGAGTGAGTGCGTGACTCATCCCGTGAATCAATCCAGGCATGAAGGAGTGTTGACTGCCCTTAACTCTATGCTGGTTTCTGAACCGCGTGGATATACACGTTTTCCTCACTTTGGGACGACCGTAAGCTCATGTCTCTTGTTCGGGACATATCCTCCTCTTTTGCAACTCTGTTGGTGTCGAGTTGGTCGCGTCATTGCTGGTCGCATTATCAAATTGGTCGCATCTTCACCTAGAGTCCCAGCTTCACATCCAATTGGTATTGAGTCGCATCCCGTCCCGTATCAAATTGGTATCAGCCAAGTCGAGTCTAGGGTAGTCATCATAGTACGGTTTAAGTTTAGGGTCATCTGTCCAAGGTGTTGCACCTCATGCCTCTATCCGGTATATGGAAAGGCACTGCTGGAACGATAGGTTACGCCTGTCTGGAAGGTAGCCACTTGTGTGAGTTGGGTCCTCAGACCAATATCTCCGCCAGGTACTAGATACTGGTTTGTGTCTAGGTTCTTCATTTCACATTAGTCAGTGGATTCCAACCTCTGTGTCATTGCATGCCCACTTGTCTACCAGTCCGCATTCATCTTCAACACATGTCCATCATGTAGTCTCCCCTTCCCCAATTTCCCATGGATTTCCAGTCGCTCAGGCAATATGACCGTTGGCACACCCATGGGCTTAGAAACCATCCCATCTCCTTCATTAGGCCCGAAGCATTGGACTTTTATGGCTCCAAAGTCCCGAGGGACTACTTACATTGGGAGGCCACCATCGACATAGCAAGGAGCCCGTTCATTGGGGTAATGAAGAATGTGACTTTGGCTCTCCTGGCCCTCCCAACCCTCTCAAGTCCAATAGGAATAGTTAGCAGGTCCGGTTTTGGTCGAAACTGGACGGTTTCGGTCCGAAACCATTAAAAAAATCTTTTTTTAGTATCGGACCTGCTACAGTGAGTAGGCCCGTTTCGGTTTCGGTATAGGCCGAAACCGATATATTTCGGCCGAAACGTATCGGTTTCGGCCTATACCGCCAACCATGTCCGCGCCCACCAGTTTGGGGCTTGCATCCTGATGGACAAGGGTTTACGGCCGAGGGACCACACAAGGGTCTTCTCCCCAGAGATACATGGGGATTTGTATAATCTGGCGTCCAAGAACTTGTGTTTGGTTGCCATAGCCTTCAACTTATGGGAGTACCATTTCCAAGGTATCGCTCAGCAATTGACCGGCAGTATCGTCGAGCGATCGGAGTTGGAAGCCCAACTCGAGAAGTTGAAGGGCGAGCACGTCGGGCTTCTGGAGCTTCTGGAGTCTCAGGGTCGCTTTGTGGTAGAGGCTGAGCTTGATTGGGACGCTTTCGATGCCTTCCAGATCCAGATTCGGACGCTCAAGGGGTTCCTAAGTGAGACGGGCAAACGAGCTGATGCAGTCGAGGCTAGGGCGGTGAAGCTGGGGTTCTCAGTGACTGAGGCCGAGGAGAAGGCTCAGGCTGCGGTGCCCGGGTTACGGAGCTAGAGGCGGCGGTGGCCACAGTTGGCGAGGAGGCTATGGAGCGCTTCCGAGCATCTTCGGAATACCAGGCCGAGCTGAACGCGGCCGCTGTCGAGGTTTTTGGCCCTACGAAGGGCCTCGGCTACAAGGGGGGATGGGTGGCTGCCATCTAGGCTACGACTGACAACATGGGCGTCTCAGTGCCAGTTCTGCAATGTCCATTGATGCCGTGCACGCAGCCGAGGGGTCGAACACCTGAAGGCATGTTCGCTGATGCTTGTGCCACCCCTTTTCCTCTTTTCTTTTTGCCACTGAGGCACGTCCGAGCAGACGTTGCCCCTCTTCTCCTTTTTACTTTTTGATAATAAATGCTTACCTTCAAATCGAAAGTTCGGGTGCCTCTTTACTTTCCACGGATTCTTTGTGTTTGCTTTCCTCCCTTAAATCTTCCTTGGGATGCGAATCGGCGGCTGAAGTCTCTTCGGGAAGTGTGAGATACTTCGAGGGCGCGATACTCTAGATTTCGTCGCTTCGTTTCCAGCGAGATCAGGACAGTGTGGTAGCTTTTTGCCCCTTCTAGGGGATTCGTTTTCCTCTCTTTAAATAAATAGGCGTCCCGTGCAAAACCCAAAGGGGACTCAATGCTTTTTCCCTCCCCTGTTTGAAGCATCTTCGCCGGAGGGGGCTCCGTTCAAACGATTGTGCTTTCGCAAAGTGGCGTGGCTGGCGCTGGAGTCGCCAACGGGTGAGGGAAGCAGCGGAGGAGTCTCCGACGAGTATAAGCAGGGCTACCTTCTGGGTTGGCGTGCCCTGGCGAAGGTGGACTGCCTTTACAGTAACAGGGGGTGATGAGCCTCCAACCTGACCGGTTTCAGCCCAAAGAGGACGACTAGTCGCTTATACTCCTCCCCCTTTGTCATTAAAATTTTCTTTTAGCAACTTTATTCGTCTTGTGTCGGTTGCTTGATTTCTTCTCTTTTCTGGAGCCATTAACGTGTCCGCACCTTCCCATATTGCGTGAGTCCCATGGAGGAAACCATCCGTCATGAGCGGGGGTGTCCCACCACCGTTTCCTCATAGGGGAGAAGGCCTCCCCTATAAATATAGGGTTAGGAGATTTCTGTAAGGTGTCGCGCGCTTCCTGATTCCCTCGAACTTGCCTTTACTGCTACCATGTCTCAGCTAATGTTTGGTGCTATAGTGGAAGGGGAACCTTCTAAGGTCCCCAACGCTCCTACCACTATTGGGGTGGGCACGATCCCTCCTCTTGCAAAGCCGGTGGTTGAAGCTACCCTAGACCCGACGCCTCCCTAGGGCGTAGGCCTTGCAGACGGTGCTCCATCCAAGTCAGGTCCTCCCCTAGCCATGCCTAATGAGCAGGTCGATGTAGACAACGACGTCGTACAGGGTTGGATGGCTGGTTATCGCGATGGTTACAACGCCGCCATGACCTTGGTGTGCCTGATTCACTTTCGCAACCCTGCCTCATCGTTTTTCTCTTAGACGGATGAGTTTGTAGATAGTGGCTAAGGGACTTGTAGTACCAATCAATAAGTAAACACACAATCTTTCTCTTCCACTTTGTTCTTGTTTTTTTGTACCCACCCAAGACTGGCTCATGGCGTGATCACTCGAGTTTGGATCTTGTGAGGTTACTCTCGTGTGGAGTGCTTATTGGCACTGCAGAGTAGGTAGAACCTTTTAAGGGCTTGTAGGAACTGGATCTCTAAAGGGGATAGAAGTCTTTGTGGAGGCTCAGAAGTCATCTCAGATGTCATCGTTAGTGCTTGAGGAGGGCACGCCCTTCTTTCCTCTAAAGAGGAGAGGGCTATTACTAGGATTGTGAATGCCTAACATAGAAGCCATCTTTGGCTACTCGGGGTTGAACGTACGTTCTTCTTCATAGGAGGAGAGGATTCTTGCTCGCCTTCAATTGTTTGGAAGTTACCTTTGAACATTTGGATATCAGAGTGCCTCCTTTTTCTTGAAGAGGAGAAGATTCTTGCTCGTTTCGAGGAGCTTAGAAGCCACCCTTGAACGTTTTGAGGTGAGCGTACGTCCTTTTTTCCTGAAGAGGTGAAGATTCTTGCCCACCTCGGGGGGCTTAAGAGCCATCTTGGAGGGGAGTGCTTGACTCTTGGGAGCTCGAAAGCTACCCTCGTTTTTGAGGGGAGCATGAGCGCGCTACCCTTGGGAGCTCAGAAGCCACCATCGTTTCTGAGGGAAACATGAATGTTTGCCTCTTGGGAGTTTTGGAAGCTACTATCGTTTTTGAAGGGAGCATGAGTGCTCGTCTCGTGGGGAGCTCGGAAGCTACCATCGTGTCTGAGAGGAATATGAGTGCTCGCCTCTTAGAAGCTCGAAGCTATCATCGTTTTTGTGGGGAGTATGAGCGCTCGCCTCTTGGCACCACGGAAGTTACCATTGTTTCTGAGAGGAGCATGAGTGCTCGCCTCTTGGAAATTCCAAAACTACCATCGTTTCTGAGGGGAGCATGAATGCTCTCCTTTTCGGAGCACGTAAGCTACCATCGTTTCTGAGGGGAACATGAGTGCTCGCCTCTTGGAAGCTCGGAAGCTACCACGGTTGGGCTTAGAGGGTGACTTACGACTATAAATTGGCGAGGGCTCAGAGCGGCATGGAGGAGTAATAAGTTTTATTTACTGATGGAACACTCTAAGATTTACAGAGTTCCAAGTTCGTTGAACTTCTCGCCCATCCAATGTCGTTAATCTGTACGTCCCTTTGCCAAGCACCTCTGTAATCTGAAATGGACCTTCTCATTTTGGGGCTAGCATCCCTGTGGCTAGTCTGGGGTCCACCACGCTAGCTCAACGCAGCACGATATCTCTAGGGAGGAAGTGACGCTCTTTGACGAGAGCGTCATAGTATCGTTCCAGCCATTGTTGATAAACTATGAGTCTCAATTGGGCATGTTCCCTGTCTTCCTCGAGCAGGTCCAGGTTTTCTCGTATTGCCTGATTGTTTCTGGCCTCGTCGAACTGGTTAACCCTTAATGATGGGTTGGATATCTCGACGAGGACAACTACTTCTGCTCCATATGCTAAGTGGAAAGGCGTCGCCCCCGTGGTTGTCCAGGCAGTCGTCCGGTGTGCCCATAGAATGCTTGGAGTAGAATCAACCTAGGACTCGCCGGTCTGCTCTAGGCGTCTTGATGCCATGAAGAAGCCTTTTGTTGGCGTTTTCCACTAGGCCATTTCTTTGGTGATCTCCTACCAAAGTGTAATGATTCCATATCCCAAGTTTCGAGCACTTTTCTCGGAAGACAGTGCTCGCGATCTGTCTGCTGTTGTCGGTTGTAAGAACATGCGGGATTCTAAAATGTTAGATTAAGTTCCGCATGACGAATTTTCAAGTTGCTTCACTTGTGATTTTCTCCAATAGTTTTGCCTTGACCCATTTGGTGAAGTAATTTGATGTAGATACCATGGCATCTGGTACTTCTTATTCTTCTTCCTAAGCTGTGGTAACATGGGAGAATGTTGATTCCTTGGACTGGTGTTACGAGCAGCTAGCTGTGGTTGCAGAGTCGTCTGACTCAGATACTGATACAGTGGACACTAGCCGCCTACTCATCATTGGGAGTGATTCTTTTAAGTATGACCACAGAGACAATCATAGGAGGGATTCTCCCAAAGATAAGCACTTGATATCCTTTCTGAGGCAGTTCAACCTTCAAGTAAAGCGAGATCTATTCCTCGTTCGGAAGGCCAAGTAGGTGCTGCTTGCCGAACGTGACAGCCTTACTGACTTCGTCATGCAGGGGAGACCCATTTACTTGCCATGCGAGCCCCAGAAGTGGAGTGCAGTGCTTGGACTCTAGGTGTTGACTCCGCAAGATGGGCTGCTAAGTAGAGCGCCTGAATTTATACCTGCCCGGTAGAATGAAACTGCAGGTCATGTGGACCGGGAGAAACCATCTTTCAACCTGTTGTTTGCCCCACTGAAGTGGGGGTACTGGGAGGAGCCATTCTTGTTGGGCTGCTTGGCAGTTCGA
Organism: Amorphophallus titanum; assembly: GCA_024336825.1. Classification (NCBI taxonomy): domain Eukaryota; kingdom Viridiplantae; phylum Streptophyta; class Magnoliopsida; order Alismatales; family Araceae; genus Amorphophallus; species Amorphophallus titanum. Next base: position 16,973,272 of record JANBPO010003090.1, read on the forward strand.
TTCAAGCACCAGATTTTTGTGAGGTGATTTGCTGACTTGAAGGCCACTGACGCCCATGCATTTAGAGCTAGAGCAGTGGAGTTCGCTGACTATGTTTTGCAAAACTATGCTTCGATCTTAATCAAAGTCGGTGTGTACCATAGTGTGTATGCATCAAGGTACCGCTATCCTATCTTCAAGGGTTTGTGCTACGGTATGATCGAGGTGTTCTACCCAGAGTACAACACATTCTACACCTCGGAAGGAGAGACATCACTGGACCTCTGGAGTCTCTCTCAGTTATGTGGCCTCCCGATCGGTGGTGAGCCGTATGAAGAGGTTTATTGGCCGGACTGGCTGAAGGACCAGATGGACGGCGAGGGCCGATATCTGACCGGCTTCGCCTATCCATATTTGATGAAGGCGTATCATATCCTTTGCCGATCTTCGTATGATACCCGTGAAGCGCGCAAGCCTGGGGAGAAGAGGCGTGTGAGGATGGGCACTTGGCTCCAATATTTCTTTAGCGGGGAGTGAAAACATGAAGACTTCCCCTTGATAGTACTGACTCCTATCAAGCAGAAGAAGAGGGTTTAACGACAGGCCACTTTCCCATCTGCATTGAAAGAGGGGCAGCAAGGAGGCCCTAATCCTGCTAGCGTTGATGCAGTCACTCATTTTGTTGCATATTTGACTTATTGGATCTATTCCTTCACTCTCCCACAAGGTGATGAGAGCGTGATCAGGGCCAAGGCCATTTATCTTGCTTGCTTGATGGCTTGGGGCACGAAGCTTTCACTTTGCCCGGTAGCACTATGCTTGATATACAAGATGCTCGGAGACTTGCATCGATCTCGTCTCCCCAGGAATCCACAGACAGTTTGCCCGCTACACTTTTTCATTGCCTGGGTCTGTACACTGTTCCTGGAAGCTGCTCCTCAGGCACTACAATGTGGTCACAGCGGTCATTTTCGTCCGGTCGCACGCTGTGAAACAGCAAACTCCAGTCCGTGGACGGCTACCGGCGATCACCCCGGGCGACCGCCTCGCCTTCCGCGAGGCCGATAGTTTAGCTTTCGAACTGGTGTCTTTAATGAGTTTCCTTTTTAGGACCAGTTCACCTACCTCAAATTTTCTCTCAACAACTTTCTTTACATAATAACATGTAATTCTCTTGCGATAAACCTGTGCGTGATCCGCTGTGATCACCTGCTTCTCATCTAGTAGTTCCAACTGGGCTAGCAAATTTTCTCGACGTTGCTCAGGATCGAGCTCAGAGTCCAACTGTACTATTAGTAAGGGAACGAATATTTTGTACGATGGTACTGCCTCTATCCCGAAAGTCAATGCGTACTGGGTTTGGCCCGTGGGAGTTTGGATAGAAGTGCGATAAACCCAGAGGGCCTCGACGAGGCGATCTGGCCAATCTGAGAAGTGGTGAGATTGGCAAGTCTTCTTGATAATCCTTATGAGAGTCTTATTTGTTGCTTCAGCTTGTCCGTTTCCTTGCGGGTAATAGGGGGATGAATGATGCAGATTGATACCATATTTACTGCACATGTCACGGAGCTCCTGTGACGTGAACTGGGGACCGTTATCGGTGACGATGTCCCGAGGGATGCCGAACCTGGCAAGGATGTTGCGCTTGATGAATTTGACCACCATTGTCGCTTTGACTTCTATGAATGCTTCATCTTCTGCCCACTTCGTGAAGTATTCTGTAGCGGTGAGGATGAAGGACTTCTGCCGGACTTCGACAGTTTTGTCTTCCAAAGGGCCAACTACATCAAATGCCCTCATGGCGAAGGGCCAGGGAGTGAAGTGAAGATGAAGGAGCGTGCACCTTGTCCGCATGAAGTTGGCACTTAGTGCAATGTCAGACATAACGGGTGCAATCCTCATGCATGGTAGGCCAGTAATATTACTGGAGGAGTTTCTGGGCAAGCATAAGACCATTAACGTGGCCACCGCATTCACTAGAATGTGCTACTTCGACAACTGCACAGGATTCGGTCTCTTCGAGACAGCAGAGATAGACTCCACTGAGAGATTTTTGATGTAGGAGACCTCCTATGATAGCAAAGCGTTCTGCGGACCGACGAATGGCTCATTGGTCGGGGGCAGTAGCATAGTCAGGAAAGGACCCATCTTAGAGATAGTTCTCAATGTCAATGAACCAGGGATTACCATCCTCGAGGTTGATTTTTGGCTCATGAGAAATGGCATGGATTTGAGTAGGGGGTCTGGGCATTGCTGGAACCAGGGATCTGAATGTGAGGGGTTGTGCAGCCTTTGCACGATGACGGAAGTTGATGGCTTTTCACCAAGAATTGGGAGGGAAGATGCTAGAGAAGCTAGAGCATCAGCTTGCATGTTCTGAGCTCTAGGAGTGTGCACCAAGGTTAGCTTCCTGAACCGCCGGACTACCCTGCTGACCAAATCTTGGTAGGGTTTTAGTTTCGAATCCCGTGTTTGATTCTTGCAGAGGGACTGTCGAAGTATGAGCTGGGAGTCTCCGATGATTCAGAGCTCCTCGACTCAGAGTGCCAATGTCATTTTTAAGCCCATGAGGAGCGCCTCATATTCAGCCACATTATTTGTAGCAGGGAAGGTTAACTGGGAAGCACGGGGAATTACAACTCCTTCCGGGGACCGAAGAATAGCTCTGATTCCACAACCCTTGGAGTTGAGAGTCGCGGACAAACTGGGGATTCCCATCTGTCTCGTAGTCCGTTTCGACGTTACTAGACGCGATCATCGAGACGCGAGGAATTTCCAGAAAGAGCGTCTGAGAATAGGGGTGGTAGCCAAGCCTCCTCCCTGTGGCCTGCGTCTCCCGCTCGAAGAATACGCCGTCCACCTCGTCGAGTGGCTCTGACTTGCGGCGCATTTGACTAACCTCGCCATTGGAACCAGGCGACGACCCTTCCGAAAACATGCAGGTCCGCGCGGTTCATCTCGTAGGAGCCGTATCGATCATTGTCGGAGATAACTTTGACTTTGCGCGAACGAGGGACGAGTTCGACACGCTTCACCATCAGCCCGTCGCCATAGTCGACCGCATAAAGATCGGGAGGCGAAGGCACGGTGTGCGAGGTATCGACAAAAACAACAGCGCCATCGATCAGGGTTGGCTGCATGCTGTCACCGATAACCGGCAGCGCGTGGGTTTTCGCCATGTTCTTGAAGCGGTCGCGCACCGGCTCGGGGAAGGTCCAATAGCCATTAGTGAACTCTGCCGGCACAAAGCCGGTATCCGACTCCGCCCCCTCTACGCGCTCAAGCCCGCCGCTACCCATGCCCGCGTGAATGGTTAGATTTGGCACGTCGCCCTTAGCCCGCCTTCCGGCGGGAAGGTCAAGGCCGGACGCTGCAGCTATGTCGTCCTCGGAAAACTCCGCGGTGAAGTCGGTGACCTCACAGCTCAGTGCTCGAGCGATCTTGATGGCGTTCGCAAGATCAAGGCCACGCTGGTCATTCTCGATACGGGATAGGTGGCTGTAGGAGATTCCTGTCTGGGCCGCCAGCTCCTCTAGGGTTACATCGCGTGACTTACGGATTTCGCGTATTTTGTTCGCCATGGCGGGCAATATTTTCCAGTTGGCAAATGCCCGCCACCGCCAGTTGGCAAATTGCCAATTGACAAACCAGTTTGCCGTGTGGCAAACCCGCGAGCATGAAGCTCGCTGATTACCTGAAGACTGAAGACCTTCTGCCCAGCGCCTTTGCGGTTCGCCTTGGAACGCCCGCATCGACGGTTACGCGGCTTCTCAACGGGGAGCGGTCTCCGGGCCTCGATCTTTTGGCGAAGATCAAGACTGCGACCGACGGCAAAGTAACCCCCGATGATTTCATGCCGGATCAGCCCATCGCCGCCCCGCAGGAAGCGAGCGCCGCATGAGCAAGCCCGACGACATTCCGCAGGACGTATGGGACGCGGCTACCGGCGTCTGGTTGGAGGCACCTGCTAGCGTAAGCCGAGAGAGCATCGCCCGAGCCATTCTCGCAGAGCGTGAGCGGTTTCGCCCACTGTTGACCGAACTGTACGGCGAAGTCGTCTGGAACGCCTACAACCAAGGCATTGTCCGCGCCGACGGGATGTGGATCGATGCTGGAATGTCGGACGCGGAGCACCTGCGCGACGGACTGGCGCTCGCGGACGGCCCGCACCCAGCCGAGGCGATAAAGGCTGGACTGCCCGCCTACATCAACGCGCTCGTCGCCGCTGCCATGCGTCGCACCAGCCCTCAATCCCCCACTCCCCAACAAGGCGAGGCTGCGTAATGGGCGGGGAGACATTCAGCACCGACGCCGTCGCGCATGATCAAACACGTATGAATAAATGAATATGCCAATCATGCAACAATGAATCAACTCAGGAGAGATCAACACCAAACAGCATGGAATGAATGTAACATGGCAATCTAATCAAGGCTCGGGTGCACTGTAGCACAGATATGCGGTCTTCTGAAGACCATCCAGGGGGGATAGCGGTTCGTGGTGAACTGTCCAATAGTAAGGGGTGACAACAAGTGCAGAACAAAGGTGAAGCAAGCTGGCAATGTTAAACAAATAACTAAGCCACTGGTGAACGTACCTGGGTAGGCAGCCTGTCATAAGCCGAGCAAGACTTGGAGCGACCCTGACACAACCGCAGATAGAACAATGCAAATAGGGGTACGTACCTGTGCCAGGAGGACAGGCGGCCGACTAGTGACCGCAGAACGGAAGAGCGGGTGCTGGTTGGCCGCAGGAGGCAGTAGGGTCGTAGAGCGAATGCGGCTGGGGGCGATGAAGGGCAGTCGACCTCAATCTGCACTAACAATCAGGCGGCCCTTACAGAACCACACAACGGCCAGGGAACAGAACCGTGAAACACCAGCCAGCCACTTGTGACAATTTGACAAGAATAGAGACTAACAAACGCAACAAAATGGGGGGAGGTTAGCAAACACCAAGACGATGGGCACTAGTGGTCCCACCGTGATCGCCAAAAAGTCTGTTGATCGGAAAAAATAGCTTTTCCCTTAAGTGCCGGCAATAGAATGAGATCACCCTTTTACTCCTCTAGACTAAGGAAGCACGAAGAATCAACGAAGCCGAAAGGGAGGGGGTGAAGATAGAACCTGTGTGATTGCCACCCAAGACCCCAGACATGATGGACGCGCCGTGTCTTGAGATAGGGGGGAGAGACACTCGCCTTTGTCTAGCGGTGGGAGGATGAGCAGCTGATGAAGGACAGCCTGGAAGAAGTGCGGCTCTCTATAGGCCGCCTAATAGCACTAGAATGAAATGCGGGATGAAGAACGCTGGTAGTGGGACGATTCTGGGGCGGCCGCAGGATGAAGATGAACGGCCATGCGGTAGCCGCTCAATGTCTTGGACGGACGACGATCGACCGCTCCACTCCACCTTCCTCCAAATTGTAGGACTTCAACCTCCACTCTTTCCGGCTGGCCAGAAAGAGTGGGCCTCGTGCTGGATGACTACTGACCTACAAGACAACGTGTGACCAACAAAAGAAGACCCAGATTAGATCCACGCGGTGTAGTATATGCTAGAAATGACAGAAAATAAACTAACTAGAATGAATGGGGGTTCACCTGGAGGTTTTTAAACCTCTAGGGGCACCAAAACATAGGTGGGTGTGCAAAAATGATAATGAGGATGGAAAGAAGCAAACAACGACGATGAGAAATCGTGCATGCAACGACAAAATGGCTAACAGGATTGACGACAGATGACATGACAAATGGACTACTCCCTTGAACCAGAGGCCTGTAGGGACGTAGAAGGCCTCCCCCCTGTGCTAGGATCACTTGACAATTCGACAGAGCTTCACCATCGATCCCTGATCTCTCCCCTTTCAAACTGGGCCTCTAGGGTCTATTTATAGAGCACCCAGAGTCTTAGCTCGAAATTGGGGATAATTAGGCATTTTCAGGCCAAGCCACCTCTCCCAGGTGGGCCGACACGGACATCGTCGGGCTATGACTAGTGGTTCCATCACAAGGAAAGAGAAAGCTGCTCTCTTGGGATATAAAATAATGCCACACTGTACAAAATACTTTAAACATGGTGCATATGACACATGAAATGCATTAAAAATTACATATGTATGCTTTTGAAATCTCCAGGTATATAACGGACTAAGACCACCCTGTTACATACCATAACGGACCACAGAAGGACCGCTATGCTCGACAGAACTCATACCATTGCACAGTTAAACAGGACTGCAACGCACCAGGGCAGGCACACTATAGGACTATAATGCATGGGAGTAGGGGCGTTAAAGTCAGCAAGCACACAACACGACTGGTAAGGGATATAACGCACCAAGAGTGGGGCGTTATAGTGAATATAACGCACCTCCCATGGGCCGTTATGCCCACCCGAATGATCAGAATCCATAGGTAACCACGGGATATAATGCACCTAATCAGGGGTGTCATATGAATGTAACACACAAGGACAGGGGCGTTAAAGGCAATAGACCTTCAAGTCAACATGCAGGGACTATAACGCACCAGACGAGGCATGTTAAAATCACCCGAACTCGAAAATCCACAGAAAACTCACAGTTCACGGATGATATAATGCACCAGCAGGGGTGCACCAAATGACTATAACGCACCGGGGCAGGCGCGTTATGCCACCTGGGTTTCGGGACTCCGGAGGTCGGAACTGAAACCCCCTCCTAATCGATCGGAATTGACGGGGGATGCGGGAAAACACAAAACCAAACCAACCCACCATGCCACACCATCATTTCAAACCTACGCATGCCACTAGAATTAAAATACAATGCCCATGGAGATAATTTCAACATTTAAAGGATTAAAAAAGAGCTAAATAGGAACATGCACGAAAAATGAGGTAAAGGGTGTCGGACCACGGTTCAAGTGGTACCGGTGGTGTCCTAATGAGGTAAGGAATCCATCCCCCTACCTAGATTGCGATGAAAACGGCGATTCGATGCCGATCCGGCGAGAGGGCGACGTGGCGCCTCTTGGCCCAACTCAGCTCCACGCTTCACGGATCGAGGAAAGGTGGGCGTCAACGTGATCCTCACGACGCGACCAATCCAACGGTACCTCCCTTGCTTCGATCAGTGATCGTCTGGATCAGAAATTGAGAGAGACACGCAAATCGAGAATTTAACCTAAAATAACCCAAAATAAGAATCGCACGAAAAATGATAAAGATGGCGATGGATGGCGACACATGAGGCTTCGGTGAATTCCTGGCGAGACGAGGACTCCGTTCCCCTACCTCTTGCGCGGCGAAGACTGCGAATCGGTGCAAATCGGGCGATAGGGGCCATGCCATCCTTTTGCTCGCACGCGTCTCCACACTCCACGATCTGAGGGAAGAAGGGTACCGACGTGATCCTCGCGTCAAGCCCGTCCCGTCGGTACCTCCCACGCGTCGATCGGGGTCTGTTTGGACTGCAAACCGAGTGAATGGGGTAGTGAGGAGAGAGAACGTGTGAGGGTGATAGAGAAGAGAGAGAGAGATGTCGAGAGAGTGAGTGACGAGAGATATTTGTAAAATTTTTGATTTTTTCTTATTTTCATGGTCAGTCTAGGCATTTGCATATATCATGAAGCATTTAAGTCTAAGATTTAAGTTTTCTTACCCGCTCTGCGAGGGTAGCCTCGGCCTCCTCGGCTCGAGCTACGACCCGGGCAAATTCTGCATCCCGCTCAGCTCGTCCCCCGACAGGCTATGTGGAGGAGGATGGTGCATCTAGTCCTGTCCTCTGGGCTCCCTCGGCCCACTGCATGTTGAAGGTCAGTCAGTCAATTTGCAGTTACACTTAATGCATGAGCATTTCATTTTAAATCCACAGTTTAGGAGAACTCACCAAAAGCTCCAAGGCTGTCCGGAACTCGTCCCGCTGCTGGACAGTGGCATTTAGCAGTCCCTCGAGCTCGACAATCCATCCTTGCAGGTCTAGCTGCATTTAGAAGCAAGTATTGATGCATATAAGATTGATTCATTCATATAGAATACAAGTGTTGAGTTTAGCATTCATACCGGTCGTCGGGTACCGCGAAAGACTTGGCTGCCGTACCGACAGGTGTAGGCTCTCAGATACGCCTCGCCGCTATTAGCCCGCTCTTTCACTACCTTGCCCTTTTGCTTCCAGTCTTGGATATACTTTCTGGCTCGGCCTCTCCAATCTATATCGCTAGCAATCCCTTTTGTTGATTTTCTTAGACGCTCGTCGTGTCGGTGGGGAAATGTCACCGCGGGCTGATGCACTCCCCGCGTCCTCATGATCAAGCGATAATGAAGTGGCTCGATCACATTGATGTAGTGGAGCCAAATATCTCATCCTCTATAGGCCAGGGAAGCCTCTACCCATGGCTGCCCCTCATGTCCCTCATCCCCGTACGGTGTCCAACGCACCTAAAAGGGTCGTCCAAGTCATTTGTCAGCATTTGTCAAACATATAGAAGCATATAGGAAAGATTCAAATTCAAGATTTTATCGATGCATGTGGGTATGAGTCGAGGTCTTCTTGGATCGCCCGAGTCAACCTCTTAATTGACCCCGTGTCTCGAGCTATGCTCCACCGCCTCGCGATGGGGATCTGCTCTGGATGTAGCTCGACCCCTCGGCCAATCCCCGATAGGTATAAGAAAACCCAAAACTGCATTTTAGAGATGTCAGCATATAGTACTTAACGCATAATATAAAGCATTTAGGCATTTACCTGTAGGAAAGGCGAGAAGCCGCCTAGCATCATCACTCGGTCGGTCGCGCTGAGCGAGTAGAATAAAAAGGCCAACACCGCCGCTCCCCATGCATACCTCCCCACTTTGCTCAGGTCCTCTAGCAATGGAAGGAGCCTGCAACTGATCACATCAGCTCAGGTCATGAACAGGAGATTTCCGAACAAGAGCATCAGGAAGCATCTCAAAACCCTATCTCCCTCCGGTCCCGCCTCTGCCGCCACACTCAGGCGCACCTGTTCGACCACCCAGTCGATGTGTTGCTCCGGTAGCTCTCCAACTATTATGGCTGCTCTTCGGAGTCCCAAACTCTCCTGTAGTACTGATCGTGATAATTGGGATGATGGATGCCCCGGCCTCATCAAGTCTAACACTAGCAGCTCTTGGGCTAGCTCTCGGTAGTCAACATAAGCCCATCCGGTCACTGCCTTGCCATGCACTCTTAAGCCGCTGATTCGGGCGTCTATGTCAAGGAATGCTATGAGTATTTTTCACTCCTTGGCTTGTTCCTCTGTGAGCCTGACCGTAGCCAACGATGCTCAGTTTGGGGTCTGAGACTCCCCCAGCCTTGGGGATCAGAGGGCCACCTATCCTTTGACTTCTGGGACCACTAGTTGGCGATAAGATGGCCTACCGCTCTGATTGTGGTGAAGCCTGTGGTTGGTTTCCATCGGCCTTCCACTGCTATGGTGGTTGATTTTTTCATAGGGTGCTGGCATTATTCATTGACCGCCTGTATGAGTGCATTGGCCAGGCGTGGCATTGACCATCCTATGGGATGGGCTGGTCACACCTTGGAGGCGTTACAACTGGAGTTGTGTCGTGGACATGCCTCGATAAGGCGCACTAGTTCGTTATCCATGAAGACCTAGCATAGCTAGGTATGTTGACCTGATGTTGTTGGAGCTGAGACTCGGCGAGGCATGTTGGCCTAGTGTTGCTGGGGATTAGTCTCGGTAAGGCCTATTGACCTGGTGTTGCTAGTGGTCGGCCTTGGTGAGGCGTGTTGCCCGGGTGTTAATGGGGGCCTGCCTCGGGGAAGCACGTCAGCCTGAGGTTGTTGGAGACCTGTGTTGGCGAGGCGTCTTGGTCTGAGGTAGCTGGAGACCTGCCTTGGTGAGGTGTCTTGGTCAGAGGTTGCTGGAGACCTACCTTGGCTAGGCGTCTTGGCCTGAAATTGTTGGGTTTGCCCCCAGAGAGGCGTGTTGGCTTGAAGTCATATTCGACTGATTGTTGCAGTGTATGGCCAAATGTTGATGCTGCCGGCTAATCGTCGTGGTGGAATAGTCAAAGTTGAGGTCGTCCGACCCTTTAAAAGGTATAATGACCACAAATGATGTTAGGCACATAATCATCGTAGTGTGGTGGATGGTACCTATTAGTGTGCTGGTTGACCGCCGAGGTGTATCGACTAGGAACCCTACTCGGATGATGGCAGAGGTATATTAACTGGGAACCATGATCGGGTGATCACTGAGGTGCTTCTGAAGGTATTATCGCTAGTCGACTGACCATTGAGGTGTGCTAGTCTATAAGGTATCTTGATTTGTTCATGTGGTTGTTGTTGTTGATCTACCTACAAGGCATAGTGGCTTGTTGCTAGAGACTGGGAACTGGATATTGGAGGCCTACCTGAGTAAGACGTACTGGCCTGTTGTCGGCATCTAGAAGTCGAAGGCTGGAAACCTAGATACTTAGACTGGAGACCTGCCTGGTTGAGGCATGTTGGTCTATTATTGGAAGCTGGAGGTTGGAGGCTGGAAACTAGAAGATAAAAATTGAATACTAGGACTGGAGATTGTGACTCAGATATTGGAGATTGAGTATTGGGGCTGGAAACTGGGAACTGGAGGCTAGAAGCTGGAAGTTGGAGCTGGAGACTGGGATTTGGACACTGGGCACTGGGACTGGAGACTAGGTACTGCGGTTGGAAATTGGGAGCTGAAAATTGGAATCTGGATATTGGATATAGAGATTGGGATTTGGATATTAGATATTGTGTCACGCCCCGGGCGCGAAAGATTACCCGGAGGTCGTGACGAGTTTAATCAATCATGTCAATCAGAGCGTTAGTGTATTCGACACCAAGGCATAAACAAGTATATACGAAGTAAGCAAATCGTCGAGCAAAGGAGAGGGCAGGATACCTCCACGCTCTCGGCGTAGGGAAGATGACCCCGGTCGAATCGGTACTCCCAGAATAATTATTACACAAATATTACAGCAAATGAATTACTACCCACTCCACGCAGGGAGGTAAAGGGTGACACATGGGACCCGGGAGTAGCGGTTTCGGGTTGATGGGTGGCTTCTTGCGTAGCTTCGGCGGCATACGTTCTCGTGATCGTGGGACCCGCGTGCTGGCCGGTGGGTCCGTGTGGGACCGGGGTAGCACCGCTGTAGTGGGGACACCTGGAGGGGCACTCCCTGGGATGGTGGCACGCTGGTTCACCGGTCGGAGGTCGGGCGGCTCCGATCGTCACCTGCCGAGATTGCTTCTCAAGGGTCTGCACTTGCTGTTTCACAGCGTGCGATCCGACGAAAACCATTGCTGTGATCAGCCCCGATGTCAGATCGATGTGTGGTCAGTGGCGTTGGAAAGTCCTTTCGAAGTACTTCAATCTAGACCTAGAGAGATGAATTGGATCTACACGGATCTGGTCTTAAACTATTTTTGAAGCTGCTATTGGATAGTTCATAGAATCTCAGAACAGCAGGACAGTTTCTTGAGAACTGCCATTGACCGCAAGGGAGATCTGCGATTCAGATCCTGGGCCCTTCACGAAAGTTGTGGAGAAATGAACAAGGAAGACTGGAATATTTTTTGTGAAAGGTTTTGTGGAGAATTAGATTTTCTGGAGATTTTATACTAGACTGTGGTCAGATTTAGACATTGGCTGATAGAACTGTAGATGGATCTGAAGATGAATTTTAGAAAATAGGTGGAGGTGTTTAAAATTCCACGAAAATTCATGGGTGGGGATGGTGTAGGGAAGAATCTCTAGTTAAATTGGGGGCTTCAGGAAAAATCAAGAGAGGGGTCGAAGGAGGAGATCTCACACTTGCTGTCATAGAGAACAGAAAGCTGATAGATCTGGGAAAAGATGAATAGTGAAAATAAAAAATTATCAAACGAGCTCTAGAAGTCAAACCAAATTTTTTGGAATGTGGAGGGAACCTCTAGAACACGCCCTAAAATCCCAGCTCAAGAAGAATTCGTGGCTGAGAGATAAAATTCGTGGAATAGGGTTCTGTCCTAGATGGACAGAACTGCAGAAGCGGCTTCGCGGCGGCACGACGGCGGCACGAACGGTGGCGGCGATCACCGGAGTTGATTCCAGAGGTAGAGAGGAGGAGATAGAAAGAATAAACACTCTAGAAATAGGGTTGGGGAAGAAGAAACCAGAGGGAGAGAGAGGGGAGGGCGCCCTTAGCCTTTGCTCTTACTTTTTCTTCTTTCAAATGCTTCATTAAATTCAATCAAATGAAAAATACATATTTATATAGCCAATTACAAAACTCAATTTCCACCCTTGGATCTAGGGCGGGGGAAGGGGATGGCCTAGATCATCTTTCACATTTTAATCCAACAAAAAATAAAAAATTAAACCCTTGAGACATGGAGGGGGCGCCCCTTTGACTTTGATGTAAGGAATCTTGACATTTTTATCCCATTGTCTCCCATGTGCCCAATTGACATTCAACCCTTCTAGAAGCACAGTACCTTCCACAAGCTGCGATGACTCTACCTCTGCCCTGGTCATGTGGGAAATCTGGCCTCGAGCTCTCTGCCTACCCACACTCGCTGACCATGGTCATGGCGAATACTGCCCCTGCTGCTAAAACTGCTACTGTGGGTACTGCTGCTACTGCTGAGGAAACTGGGGTGGCTAACGTGGCTACTGCAGACAGTCACACGCCATGTGTCCTAGCTGATCACATCTAAAATAGATCACCGACGTCGTACACTGCCTGCCTAGATGCGACTCACCACAATGGGGACACCCCGCACGAGAACCACCGATTGACCCCTGCCACTGCAAAGGTGCCGGCTACTGAACACTGCCCGAAGAAGCCTGCCGCTACTCTCGGCCCTCCTTCTTCTTCTTCTGGAAACCCTTCCTGAAGAACCTCTTGATCTTGGCTCCGAAAGATGTAGAATCTGTCGCTGAAGCCACCAGAGTCAAAGCTCCCGAACTACCAGAAGGAAGCTGGAACGTGCTCTGCTGCTGGGTAGTCGATTGCTGGCTGTGGCCTGACAGGGACTACCCCTGGCTAATCGATCCTCAAGTCCTCTACATATCCAGCTCCAAAGACGTCGCTATACGATAAGCCGTCTCCAAATCAATGGCAGCGTTCATGATTAAATGGTGCCTCAACTCCTGCCTCAAGCCCTGGACGAACTGCTCGGTCTTCACCATCTCATGCTCCATGATATGAGGTGCATAATGACCCAGCGCAACAAATCGGGCCCTGTACTGCAACACAGACATGTCGCCCTGTACTAGCTCCAAAAACTGACGCATCCTCTGCATGGCAACATACTCTAGGAAGTAAGCACGCTCGAAAGCACTGACAAAGTCACTCCATAAGATCTGCTCAAGGCGGCGAGACTGAATAGATGTCTTCCACTCAGAAGCCCACCACTCTCGAGCCGTGGCCTGCAACTGGTTGCAGGCCAACATCACCTTGTCCTCCGCAGTACACCACATGGAACTGAACACCCGCTCCATCTCGTTGAGAAATCTCAGAGCCAAATCAGGGTCTGGTTGGCTGTCATAGTAAGGTGGATGGAACTGCATGAAATCCCTCACCACTTGACATGGCCCACCCCTGGTCGACGAGCCCTCACCAGCCTCTCCGTCGAACTGCTGCGACGTAAGCTGGTACATGCCACGGAAGAAATCCTTGGCCCCCGAAATCCTCTTAGTATCCGCTGCCTCGGTGGCCGCTTGTGGCACTCTGCTCTGCTCCTCCTGCTCCTACTGAACCTCCAGAACCTCTGCCAACTGTCCCTACTGAGAGCGAGTCCTCCACCTTGGTGTCATACTCGCTCCTAAAGTAAAAGATAGAAAACACAGAAATGGCAAGGTCAACAAAAACACACGGTACCCGATACCAGCGTCAACTATACATCATTGTTGTGGACTAGTGGATCACTACAATTACTTATGATTCTCGTATAATCACACACTCACGCTCTGATACCAGCTGTAACGACCCGAGAATCTGATTACCGGGGAGACCCGATAACCCGAGACTTGAACCGCCACCTACGAGCCCGAAGTCTCGGAAGGGTTAGAAGGATGGTGTAGAGACTACACAAGTATCACAAATAATTGTAGGTCTACTGTGCGATTGTCCCTGTGGTTTGCATTGTCTCATTCTTCTTTTCTTTGCTCGTCAGATGGTTGGTTAGAATTGTGTGTGAGCCGATCTGTGTGAATTGTTCCAGTTTGATTGTGACTGAGTATTCTTCATTCATCCAGCAGTAGCTTGTTATAATTCTGCACTTGAGTTGCTGTTCGTAAGTTTTAGTGGGTGACCGATCCATTCACCCCCCTCTAGATCATCTATAGACACTTCATCTATAGGCATCAGAGCATCCATTTGTCTACAGAGTCTTATAATTGGTATCAGAGCATACCAGTCATACCGCTATTTGACTCTTCACTGTAGGGATTCATCCCCAAAGCTGTGGATCCACAGATTTAAGCTGTGTATCAGTGGTAAGCCTCACTCTAGTTTGGGTGAGGGGTGGAGTAGGTCTCAAGGTTGAGACTGAACCACCTTAAAACTTCTGTCTCCATTGTGTGTTTGCAAATCTCTGTTATGCTTTGCTTAGATGCATGCCTAGGACCGTTTTTCAGTAAGCAAACAATATTCACTATATTGTTATTTGTATGATTTGAGTTTGCCTTGAACCAAGGAGTATATAGAAAGGGGTGACTAGAAAAATTGGTTAGGCCTACCTGGAATGTCACCCCTTGCATGAGGAGATCCTAGATTAAACCTCTGCCTCAGACAAGAATTTGTTGTTGGTCATTCCCTGCTTTCACGTGATGTTGGTAATTGAGTGTAGTCAGAAATTTAATTCCACAAAAGTTTTAACTGGGATCCATTAACCCCCCTCTGGATCTCATCCGTGCGCATATCTGCTAGCACCACTATCCCCGACAGCCAGGGCCGCTAGTGGATAGTAGCGGTCCCAAGAGGGCCGCTATCAGGTCGAGCAGAGCAGAATATTCCTGATTTTGTGCTGCCCAAAATGTGAGTCAAGAAAGTCGGTGGGTTCAGGTCTTGGTGGTATAACCTGCCTGGCGTCCTGGTGGGAATCCCAGACTCGCGGGGACTAACGAAGGTCTCATAATAGTGGTCCTAGTCTGACGGAAAGAGTATCCGACGGAGAGTCCCAACCATTACAAGATTGAGGCTAGGAAACACATAAAACGTGAACGGTGCGATCAGTCAATACCGCCGAAGTGGCATGATTGTCAAACAATCTTAATATTTAGCAATTCAACGGCAATAGAGTAGCAATTTAATGAAATCAATGACAATTGAATTACAATTAACTACTCATTTGGCATTGAGAAAGTCTATTGATAAGTCATGATGTGAAGGGAACAAGCAATATTTCAGTAGCTATGATCAATATGTATATGTTAGATTTAAATATTCCACATAACCCTAGACATTAGGTGTGTTTTTACACTACTCATGTTGCCTAATCAGGAGAGATTTCAGGCAAAAACACTGTGACACCACTAAATCTAGGTGGGGCTGGCAGTCAGGGGTGGGGCTACTACCTTTGGTTAGCGGTCAACCTACGACCGCTAGCGCGAAATTCAAACTAGGAACCTGGCGGTCAATCGGGCGGCCGCCAGGCCCAGCGGTGGTCCCTAGTGTGACTGCAACCAGGATCTCCGCGTTGGCTTCCAACAAACCTTGACACACCTTGTTTATAGCTAAAAATTTGTGCACTATAGTCAATGAAATTTTGGCAAAACGCTATCAATAGAAAGAAGACAAAATTTTGTGCAAAATAGTAATGATTAATTCAAATTTTAGCCTATCTGTCCTAACATCAGATCGATATAAGAGAAACTAACATGGACGGTGCCCTAATTTGACATGCCTCGGCTAAAAATTGAAATACGATTGCTATACTAAGCTAGAATTAGGGCTTTTGATATCAATTTGAAGAGGACTCGAAGGCACTAATGGATGCACTTTCGGGGGTACTTCACCTTTTTGTTCTTTAGTTTATCTTTTTATTCGTCTGTTCGATTTATTGAGTGCGAGGGTGTGCCAGTCACTGAAGTGATGAATTTATTCGGGCTTCATGGAAGCCCTTGGTGTGCTCGATCTGACTAGTCAGACGATTGTGTTTGTCATGTCGGGACAGAGAACCTGCCGCACCATAAAGGATATGACGTTAATTACATTCTCTCGGAGAGGGGAAAACCCTTGATTAGTTACTAGGAAAAGGGGCCCTATGGCCTGAAGTCTCGGGTTGCACTTAAACAAATCCCGCATTGGGGTGTAAACGTTCATAAATTCATATATGTCGGTCGCTCGTGGACAATTTTCTGGTTGGACGGAAGTCTGCATTTGTAGTAAAAAAAGGATGATGATAAAATCGTGCGAGTGTCTGCCGCAGATGTGGCAAGTTTAATGAGGATGCGGGATTGGATCCCGGTAGAGACGGGTCAAGTTAACGAACTGTTGGCCGGAGATGACTTCGGACCATGGCCATATTGGGGGGCTCCCGAGGTCCACGTCCAATTGAATGAGGCATCGTTGCTTTTCTCTTCACACCCAGTTCGGAGGGGCAAGAGTCCCAAGGTATGCGTGGTTAAACCATTTCTTTTTATTATCATTGTTCTAATTGTTAAATCTCATCATCTATTCACACATGAGAGATTCATTTTTTATTTATAGTTTCATCATTTTCCCCTTTTTTATTTGGTTTATTTTTTTGTAGGAGGCACGCCGATTTAAGGATGGAAGAGGGTGTGCCGGGCTAGGAGAGAGCAAAGGGGGGCATGCCGATTTCAGGCAGCACAGGGGCGCGTTGGTTTAAGGATGAATGGGAGGCACGCCAGTTTTGAGAGGCAAGCAGGGGCGCGCCATTCAAGGGGTGAATGGGAGGAGCGCCAGCTCAGGCTACAAGGGATGGGGCGCGCCGGTTTCAGGTGAGTTTGTAGAATTGAGTTTTGAGAGAGGGGTTAAATTGGCACGGTACCCCTGGGCGCCGGATTAGGCCACGCCGGATCAAGGTTTAGTGAGTTTCATTTTGTTCTCTTTTATTCACTTGCAGGATGAGTGTTCGCGCGCGGTGGGTGTGGGCCGCGGGCGCACGTGTGTGCGGTGACCAGACTGAGGGGTGGGATAAGGCGATGGGGGGAAATGCCAGAATCTAGCGTACTTCGGGCACTTCCTCTCATGGCCGTATCTTTCTCAAGGCGGCACCGGGCACTCGCCTTTTACGGAAAGCCGAGGGGAGACCGAATGGCATGGGAGGTTTCCTGGTTTTTGGGGAAACATGGCTAGGGTGCGGGTGTGCCAGTCGATTTCTCGACAATCACCCATGGAACCGAAAGCTGACAGGGGAAGCGCCGCCAAGGCGCGGCACGCGGACTCGAGAGGCAGGAGACACATGGAGGGAAGGTCGGTTCCATAGGTGCAAGTGCGCAGGCGATTGTAGGGAGTCATGTACAGGACATCTTTTCCCACCGACCGTAAGTAGTCGGTGTTTATTTACATTAGATTGAATCTGAACACCTTCATTCCATGCTAAAGAGAGGTATGTATATGCCTGAAGTCCTAGGTGGAGAGCAGGGAGCACTTCGCAGCTGTGGGTTCACACTAGACAGGACGATGTTGGCTAGGGTCAGAGGTGCTGGGGATTCACGTTAGGTGACACACAAAAGGGGGACTGAGGGCCCGAACGTGGAAGCGAGCGCAATCCTTCAAATGGCAGTATAATTTCTAAGAGCTATATGGCTTTACAAGCAGACCATAGCAGCCGAGGTACAACAGGCACAAGCCACGGGACAGTTCCAACACGGTGGTCGGTCCCCGGGTCAATACGTGACAAAGCGGGTATCCGCATGTTTTACAGGGGACTCCTCTCGTGAAGTGGGCCGTGCTTGGTCCACCGAACGAGGGGCTTGTAATTGGGCAACCGGAGAAAGCGTCAGACTGGTGTCTGGGCGAGGGTCGATCATGGGTCGGGTTGAGCGATCGGACATGGCCTCGTGACTGTGGGGAAGTGTGTCATCATTGTGCGTGCATGTGGACTATGAACGGATTGAATGCTTAAACTAAACTTTCATTAACACAATATCAACTTACAAGATTTGCATCAAAAGCTCTCAAAATCTAACTCCTATGAAGCTTACAGAAGAAGGATCCAAAGGGTCCGGGATATTACAGCCCTCCCCCCTTAAACAAATTTCATCCTCAAAATTTAAAAATAAAGCACAGGGAAAAAAAGAAGAAAAACTCACTCAAATAGGTAAGGGAACTGCTGATGCATCTCGTCCCCACGCTCCCAAGAAGCCTCACCGCTAGAGTGCCACTGCCACACCACCTTAACTAGGAGAATCACCTTGTTCCGCAGGTGCTGCTCTCACCGATCCTCAATACGGATGGGGAACTCCGGAAGAGATAGATCAGGAGTCACCTCGAGCCAAACAGAATCCTCCAATACATGAGAGTCATCAGACATATACTTTAGTAACTTCGAGATGTGGAACACGTCATGCATCGATGCCAACTCAGGGGGGAACTACAACTGATAAGTAACCTCACCAATGCGCTCCACAATAGGAAAAGGACCAACATAGTAGGGACTCAACTTCCCACGCCGGCCAAAATGCATCACCCCCTTCATCGGAGAAACTCTCAAGAACACATGATCGCCAATGGCGAAACTAAGGGGCTACCTTCTCCTGTCAATATAGCTCTTCTACCGACTCTGGGCCGCCAACATGTTCTAACGGACCAAGTGCACCACATTCACACACTGCTGCACCCGCTCCAGTCCCGTCAAAACATGCTCACCAACCTCAAACAAATCGAGTGGAGTCTGACACGGTCGCCCATACAATGCCTCATAAGGAGCCATCCCAATGCTCGAATGATAGCTGTTGTTGTAGACAAACTCCACCAAAGGTAGGTGGTGAAACCAACTCCCCTGCCACTCCAAGCAACATGACCTCAACATGTCTTAGAGCATCTGGATGGTCCTCTCGGACTGATCGTCTGACTGAGGATGATAAGCCGAGCTAAAAGCTAACTCAGTGTCTAGAGCTCTCTGGAAACTCCTCCAGAATCTAGATGTGAAATGCGGATCTCGATCTGACACAATGGAAATGGGGATTCCATGTAAAGATACGATCTGCTCCACATAAAGATGTGCCAACTTGGGCACACTCCAGCTGACTCTGATCGGTAACAATCGAGCCGTCTTCATCAGCCTATCCACAAGCAACCAAATGCTGTCATGCCCACTCGGAGTCCTCGACAATCCCACCACAAAATCGATGGTCACATGGTCCCATTTCCATGCGGGAACCTCCAAGGGCTGAAGCGTACCACCTGGTCGCTGGTGTTCCGCCTTCACCTGCTGACAGGTCAGGCACCTGGCCACGAACTCAGCAACATCTCTCTTCATATCGGGCCACCAGAATTGTCTCCTCAGGTTTCGATACATCTTCGTCGCACCCGAATGCACAGTGTTCCTACTCCCATGAGCCTCTAGTAACATCGCACGTCTCACTTGCTCCTCGACTGGGACGTACAACCTACCTCAGAAGCTCACAGAACCGTCCTAGCTGAGTTCCACATCGGTCATAGCCAAAATTCGGGGCAACTCAGGGTCTGCATACTGAGTCTCTATCACCTGACGACGGATGGCTGGCTTGACAGTCAAACTCACAAGCACCGCTGACCCTGGCTCTCGGGGAACCTTGAGCCTGAATGTCACTTCTGGCACTTGTTCCCAGAGCCTCCACTTCCTCAACATCCTTTTTCTCCCTCTCTTTCGCCCAACTCCCCTTTCTGTTCTCCGAAGAGCTTGCCTTTTTATAGAATGGCCAGTGGGGGAGAGTTCCCGCCACTTCTGCCTCGTTTGCAGCAACATTGGGAGATGACTCATCGCGCTGGCTTCTATTGGTTCGCGACGTACACTAACGTTCATTCGAGGATGGGATATTCATAGGTTTGTCGGGAGATCTACTACTGCTACCACCATCGAAGCTTGCCTCACTGTTGCTACCCCTGCATTATCGAATGGAGGGGGGAGATAGGGCTTCACAGTATTGAATGCTCCCTATGCCCAAGACTGATGTGAAAATAGAGCATCGACTAACAGATGGGATGTCTTTGGGTTAAATCGGTGCAGGGGTAGGCGCGTCGGTTTAGCAGCATAGAGGGGGCGCATCGATCTTGGGAACAATAAGGGGGCGCTCCAGTTTGATGGCCTCCAATGGGCCCGTCGGTTTAAGCCAAGGGGATTTTCGACACGTGCCAAACCCATATCTGAATTCCTGTGTTTTTTCCTAATTCGATCTTCAGCACTGCCAGTTGGGGAGCCATGGCCATACCTTCTGCTTGAGAGGCTTCTTTATCAAGTAGCAGACCCTTAGGTATGTTCTCGTCCCGATCGGGCGAGGTATTGGGTTCGTTTGGCCTTTCTGTCCTTGACTCGCTTTCAGGTGCCAGGACACACATGCCATATGATCACCATTTTTTGATGTCAACATCGCCCTCTTGTCCTCTTGAGGCCTCCACAGCCAAAATCGATCCCGCCTCCTACTCCTGTCACTCCTAGTGAGGAATCGGCCTCTCTTTCATTCATCTTCGGATCTCCCACTCCTTTGCAATTAATCCGTCCGAAACCTTCACAGTCGGAAGAACCAAAAGAGGCCTCAGTAAATGTCACACTCCGCAACCGCATTATCCCCTCGTCCCAAAGGCAATCTCAACCCAAGGAAGGGGTCAGTTCTCAAAGTCTCCCTGTGGAGTACGACATCCTCCAACACTTGGACAGGACACCGGCTAAGGTCTCCATTCTGGAACTCTTCAAGAGGTCCCCTTCACACCAGTCCACCCTGCTCCAATTCCTTCAGAAGATCATGGTCAACGAGGACCTTCTGGCGAGTGGCATGACTGATGCCATCATGGCCCTCACTGGTCGGCCATCCATTTCTTTCTCTAACAAGGATCTCGCTCCACCCAAGAGTAAATCACTCTCGTTGTGCCTTACTGTCACTCTCAACGGAGTCAATGTTGACTCCACCCTCATCGACATGGGAGCTTTGATCAATGTGTGTCCCATGAAAGCAATTCAAAGGATTGGTCTACAGGAAGAGAATTTGGAAGAAGTGTGCGCCACCATTTTGGCATACGACAATTCAAAGTGGTGCATGAAGGGTAAGGTGACGTTGTAGCTTGGTTTAGGTCTCGCAGTCATGTCCTCAGATTTCTTCATCCTGGAGGTTGACCCCACATACAAGGCCATCCTAGGACGACCATGGATGGAGCAAACTCTCGGGATCCCATCAACTGCCCATCAATGCTTTAAGTTCCCTTACAATGGTAGGGTGATCAAAATCAAGAGTATCCCATTAGTGGAAACTCTCAACGCTATCACAAGCTTGGCTCGCCCGGTGGGACTGAAGTCTCCTTTTATCTTTTTGTTGAGATAAATGGGCCCCGGGGCCCTCCCAAAGAATGCTGATTGTTTGCTTATTTCTGTGCTTGCAGAAATCAACGATGGCTGCTGGATTTGCCGCGCTGACTTTCAGCCCCAAGATCGTGGCCAATCACACTGCTTCTGGGTACCTGGCGGTACCGAATGTCTTCAGCTCTTTCCCGCCAGTGGTTGACTTCCCTAACTTTTTGGGGGGTAGCCTTTGTTGATATGCTAGAAGTAGAGGCCCCAAAGGTGGCCGAAGGAAGGATCAACAGGAAGCCTAGGGCCCACAACGCCTGAAGTCGCAGGGACTTGACAACAGGTCAGACTCAACTGACTAGCTGCATGGTGCACCATGTGGCTTAGGGAGTTTGCCCCACTTCCTACAACAAGCTCGGAGGTCGTCGTCAGGGGAATTCCCGCAGAAGAGCTACTGTCCCTGTTGTCGGATGACTGTCGATGTCTGGGAGTCCGTTTTGGTCGGTGGTGTCTACATTTTTCTAGATGGACGTGATGCCCAAGTAATCTCAGACCTGGTGGTCACTGTCGTACCAACCCGTAACTCTTCTCAGGCTCTATCCGGAAGAAGTGCCGATAAGGAAGAAATCAGTCGTCATGGCCAAAGAGTGTTGGCCCCAAGGCCAAAGCGGTTCAAGCAGGTGTGGGTCCCTAAAAAGATCCAACTTGTCCACCGAGAGGCACCTATTTGCTACCGCCCCAAGCCTACTGAGATGGGGAAGAGGAATGAGAGGGGCTTGGTCCCGAGAAGAGAAGAAACTATCGCGGACCCTTCACACCGCGCAAGCTTCAAGGCATGCACTCGGTAAGCCGACATCCCCAAAATGGGAAGAAGATTTAAGCAGCTCACCGGAAGAGCCCGGCTAGCCTACGTCCCTCCGGTGGGAGGTTGACAGCTATCCCCGGTACTACATCAGGGACGGGGGAAAGAAGAAATGACCAACATGGTCAGAAGCTATTTCAGGGTTATGGGCAATCCCTCACTTGGCCAACAATAGCTATTGCAAGTAGTCGAGGCTGAAGAAGATAACTGCCCACCGGTGGTAGTTGATGAAGAAGAAGAAAGAAGAATGATGTCATCAATTGACGATAATGGATATGAAGATGGCTTGGAGCTGAAAGCCGATGAAGCTGCTCCCCGATAGGTGGAGAGAAGAAGAGTCTCCGTGTTCGAGAGACTAACCTTCCTTGGTCATGCAAGGAGGAAGGTCCACTAACAAAGGAAGTGTATGCGGGTTTTTACCTGTAATATGGCCGGATTGGCCGATAAATACGGAGGTCTACTCGAGCACTCCCAGGAATTGGCTCGATTAGCCGAAAGGCCAGGGCCAAACACTAGAAGGGCAGATGCCACAAGGGAGATGCTGAAAGCAGCAAAAGGGAAGCAAATACTATCTGATGAAGTCACCACCCTAACTGCAAATGTGGTGATAGCTGAAGAGGAGGAGGTGTTGCTGAGCATCTCATCCGAAGGTGCCTCAGGGGAGACAACAGAAGCCATCCCCAGCACAGCAACCATGGACCCATCAGTACTGATGCTGCTCTAGAAATATCAGCAGGAGATAGAATGTCACGTCAAAAGGTGTGGATTCAACTGGACTACTCAAATAAGAAAAAGTTGTTGCAATCGAAAATTTAGTGAAAGAAGAAAAACAAGTCAGTGAAACCCAAGATAATCTCTACATAGATTGGTCTACGATGTTTGTCCTTAATACTAATTATCAATTGATGTGAAACAACCCCTTGGACCAAGCAAGCAAGCACAAACGGAACGGCGGATTCACTCAAGCGGGTTGACCAGCGTCGCGCACACCCGGGTTTGTAGGTGGACCGGCGATGAGGATGAGGGTCCAAGGTTGGCCCTTGAGGTTCCAAGGGCTTGGCTAGCTTGTGATTGAACCGCCAAGGGTCTAGGGATGCCCACTTTCACAGGCGGCCAGCACATCGAGGGTGTGGGTTGTAGGGTCACTCTCTCAACTCACTCCGCGGTGGTCGCTCAATTTGATGAAATTTTAGACCGGACGCTCACCTCACCATCCGATGGCACTAAAGCGATACTAAACCAGCAAAGTAAGAACCAGCAAGGAGGGCAACCGGATGCTCACTTAATCGGTGTGAAAACACTGATCTCGGTCGAAGACGAGGGCGAGCGGGGAGGCGTAGATACACACCCGCACGCCACATTGTTGTCGCTTTGACCTAAAATTTAAAATGGTTACAGCACTACACCTCACACACGAGGGGGTTCTTGGGGTGGGGGTTAAGTTGTTTACAACCATAACTACCTGCATGCAGGGAGGGGCCTTTAGCCGGCCAAGCGAGGGGAGGGGACAAAGCTAGAAACTTGTTGTGCCGAGCTCCTTGTCGGTGCTGCCAGCTTCTGGAACCACTGGACAGTCAGTCAAAGTGGGCACCGCCACAGGTGCTAACGAACTCCAAATGAACTGATACTAGTGTCAAAACCTTTTGACTTGGCCCGGGAAGATGCTTGAATTTTCTTGATTTACCCTGATAAGGTCACTGGCTGGGGCAGGACTTGGAACCGCACTGGACAGTTCTGGTTCTGGTCACTCATAGGGTGGTGCTGCAGGAAGAGGGAGGTGCCATAGACAGTCCTGAACTCGGTTGGAGGTAGGGCTAGTACCATTACGACCGCAGATAAGCCTTCTTTCATACGGGACTGACGAAAACCTCAGATGATGTCGGGGCTGATGGTACTAGCTAGAATGGTGGGGGTGGGTCAGTTGAGGAATAGGGGAACTGACCTGGCGCACCTCTAGGAAAAATTTCGGAAGTCTTGATGCCGAGGTCCAAACTTTGCAATGCTTCTTGAGGATGACAGAGGCTGGCAGAGGATGCTCTCAGCCAAGTTTCACGCCTAGATCAGCAAGGGAGCGGCCATGGTCGAACATTAACTAGTGCTCTGGTTCACTACCTAAGTGGTGCTGCGCAGTCGGGGAAAAATTACTCTCACAGCTAGCTCAGTGCTCGGATGATGACGAAATGACCACCGTTGCGAAGAAGACAGGGAGACGCTTTCGACGGTACCACTTGGTCCTCAAGGGAATTCATAATGAAGCCGAGGCAGGCTCTGCAACTGGCACCTTCTCTGCTGCATGTGAACTGAGAACTGCAGGTTGAAGAGGGGAGGTGGAGAATGAGGTAAATGGGAGGGGAATGGGGGTGGATGTGTGTGAAATGCAAGGAAACCCTGACATCCAGCATTAAGCAACCTACGGGCCCTAATAGCGGAAATGAGAAAATGAGCCGAGGTAGATCAGATACATTGGAAATAGAACGCGGGTCTATGGGGAGGCTGAAAGTAGACCCTCTTCGATTCGCAATCCACCATTGCTCCATGGGCCTCGAGCCAATCCATGCCCAAAATCACATCATAATTCTGAAGGTGCAATGCATAAAGCTTGCCTGGCATGTTCCGCCCCTCAATCCACACAGGAACCTTCTCGAAGCAATACGGGGTGAACATAAAATTGCTAGAAGGCAACTCCACAGCCAAATCACAGGACATCTGGGACACCAGGTCCTCAACACTCAATGCAAAATCCTCCGATATAAACGAATGTGACACGCCCGAATCGAACAAAACTTGAGTAGCGCAACCCAAAATCATAATAGTACCTTCCACAAGCTGCGACGACTCTGCCTCTGCCCTGGTCATATGTATGATCTTGCCTTGAGACCTCTACCTGCCCACACTCGCTGACCGTGGTAGTGGCGGATATTGCCCCTGTTGCTGAAACTGTTGCTACTGCTGCTGAGGGTACTGCTACTGCTGCTGAGGATACTAGGGTGACTGATGCGGCCTCTAAGGACAGTCAGCGCCATATGTCCTGCCTGGTCACATCTGAAACAAATCACTGGCGCCGTGCACTGCCTGCATGGATGAGATTCGCCACACCGGGGACATGACCCTCGCGAACCACCAACTGATCCCTGACGCTGATAAGGCATCGGCTGCTGAACACTACCTAAAGACGCCTGCCTCTGATCTCTGCCTTCTGCACTCCTTGCGCTTCTTACCGAAACCCTTCTTGAAGAATCTCTTGATCATGGAGCCAAAAGACGCAGATCCTGCCGCCGACACAGCTGGTGCCAAAGCTCCCGAACTACCCGAAGAGGGCTGAAAGGTGCTCTGCTGCTGGGTAGTCGTCTGCTGGCTGCGGCCTGACTGGGACTACCCCTGGCCAACCTATCCTCGGGTCCTCTGCATATCTAGCTCTAATGACGCCATTACATGGGAAGCCGTCTCCAAATTAGTGGCGGCGTTCACTGTCAGAAGGTGTCTCAGCTCCTGCCTCAAACCCTGGATGAAATGCTCGGTCTTTAGCTCCTCATTCTCCATAATATGGGGAGCATAACGTCCCAACTCCACAAACTGAGCCTTGTACTGCAGCACTGACATATCGCCCTGAACTAGCTCTAGAAACTGACACATCTTCTGCGTACCAATATAGGATGGGTAGTAAGGACGCTCGAAGACCTTGACGAAGTCCTTCCACATAATCTGCTGAACTGGACGTGACTGAAAGGACATCTTCCACTCCGAAGACCACCAAGCTCGAGTCGTACCCTACAACTAGTTGCAAGCCAATATCACCTTGTCTTCCTCGACACAGTTCATAGAACTAAATACTCTCTCCATCTCATCAAGCCAATCTGTAACGTCCCAGAGTACATAATACCGATAACCCGATACTAGGTATCGAATTACCGCCATTATGAACTAAGAGCCCATGATACCGATGACCCAATACAAGGTATTGAATCACCGCCACCATGAACCGGGGTCGCCACCCAGGAGGCCTCTCTCTCCTCACTCTCGACACATCTCTCTCTCTCTTCCTCTCTCTCTCCCTCAAATGCTCTCTCTCCTCCTCTCCCAATCTCTCTCGATTTCGGTCGAAACGATGTAGGGCCGGGTCGTGGGAGATACCGTTGGAACGGGCTCGACGAGTAGGTCGAGGTGGTACCCTCTATTTCACAGTTCGGGGAGCCTGGAGACGAGACGGGTCGAGAAGAGCTGTGACGCCCCGTCATCCGATCTGCACCGTTTTACGGGCTTCGTCGCGATCGAGGTTGGGGAATGTGTTCCTCGTCTTGCCAGGAGCATTTTGACGCCTCATGCATCGGCGATGGCGGACGTTTTAATCGTTTTACGTGTAAAACTCTTTTGGGGAAATTTTTAGACCTAATTTTGGGGTTTTTCTCCTCCTCTCTCGGTTTTAATCGAAACGGCCACTGGTCGAGGCACGGGAGGCGCCGTTGGGAAGGTCGTGTCGCGAGGATCGTGTGGACGTCCTTCTTCCCTCAATCCGTGGAGCGTGGAGGCGTGTGAAGCCGGGAGGTCACCGTTACCCTCGTCACCCGTTTGACATCGGATCGACTTCCTCGTCGTGTTAGAGGTAGGGGGTGGACTCTCTTCCTCGCTAGGATCATTTTCATACCACTTGCACATCCATCCACGGTCGTTTGGCCTAGTTAGCATCCATTTTTAGCTTGTCCCTAAAAATATGGTAAAAATGTGTTAATTAGTGTTTTTAATTATTGATGGGCATGTTAATTACATTTTCTAGCTTCTGTGGGCTTGTATGGATGCATGGCATGGTTTGTTTTACTTTTTTTTACAGGTTTTGTAACGAACCCGTCGATTTCTATCGACCAGGGAATGGCTCGATTTCAAATTGTACCCGTTCATCGCCCAGATCGCATGGCGGTCACACCCGTGGCCATTATGTGTTTAACGCACCTTGCCTGGCGCGTTATGCCCACATAGCAGACTACCCCAGGTCCGTTATGCTCATGAACATGATAGATAGATGGTTAGCATAGTGCACCCTTCTCTGACCATTATGGTCACGAGTTTTCTGTGGATTTTCCACGTTCAGGTGGCTTTAACGGACCCCCACTGGACCATCATTTGACCTTTGACCGATGGTTTGACCGTTGACCATTGACCAGTAAGGCGGTTAGCATGGCGGTGTAGGGTAGATCCATTATGGTCATATAACGCTCCATATGGGATGCGTTATATTATGCATTAAAACTGTGTTTTCTGTTGATTCTTGGCGTTCGGGTGACTTTAACGGACTCTGACCCATGCATTATAGTCTCATAATGCACCAACCTGGGTGCGTTATGTTTTGGGGTTTCTGTTTTCAGCTCGGGTGAGTATAACGGGCCATGGAAGGCGCGTTATCCTCTACATGACGCCCCATGCTTGGCGCGTTATGACCTGTGTTTCTGGTTGCACTGCATTGTTCAATTGAGTATAACGCATAGTAGTAGATGTGTTATACTGAATATAATGCCCCAGTAGTGGTGCGTTATGGTCTGCATGTCCGTGCGTCTGTGTTCACCTAAGTGTTCGGGTGAGTTTAACAGATGGAGGGAGACGTGTCATGTACTATATAACGCCCCTTCTCTGATCCGTTGGAGGTTTCTCCTCATTCTTCCTCTTACTCTCTCTCACTCCCCCTCTCTCTCTCTCACGATCACTCTCTCACCCTCTCGATGGTGCAGGCACACCGGGTCACCGCAGGAGGTGCAGGAGGCGTCATCGGCAAGCCCGAGGCGCGAGGAGTGCACTGATGTCGACGTGGAGGCGAACCGCGACGCGTGGAGGTGGGAATGTGCGTTTGAAGGCGCGGCTCCTCTCAGCTTGCATGGCGGGTTAACACCATTTTCGTCGCGAATTAGGTAGGGGGATGGTTACCCGACCTCGTTAGGATTGATTTCCTGCCCATGCCCATAGTTGTTCTGTCTTAAACAGCTTGAACATCATCGTTATGTTTTAATGGCATGAACATCATCTTTTATGTTTCAATTCATCCATGGCAATCATTGTTGAGTTTTTAGCCATTTAACTACTATGGGATGATGGTGGAATGGCAGGGAATAGGTTAAATGTTTGTTTCCCATCGATTTGAGTCCATTGGGAGGGCATCTCGATGGAGATACCACATTTTTGGCTCTCTGGTAGGGTAGCGGTCCTACCAGAGACCATTTATGGAAGCCGGTATGGCGGTGGTCCTTAGCGGTCTACACTGCCACTGTTTCATCCTGTGTAGTGGCCCAATGATGGACCATCTACCGACCTTCGCGGCCTACATTTAGACCATGTACGACCGTTGACCCTGTAAGGCGATTGAACCTCGCGGCTAACTTCTAGACCGCTTATGACCCTCTGGTGGCTTATCGTGCGACCGCTTGAGACCCCTTCACAGCCCAATCCTCGACCATGTGAACACCTTGAACTTGTATGGTGGTGGGACCTCTGCCGCCCATTAGTGGACCGCTTATATCCATTTAGCAGTCAGTCGTTCGACTGTCTGCTTACTGTAGCGGCCCTTTATTCGACCGCTTATACACTGCAGATTTTAAGTGCATTTCAGCTCATTTAATTATGTGTTTAATGATGCATGTTCACCATGATTAAATATTTTTACAAACTGTGGCACAATTTTATGTCCCAATAGAGTTACTTTCTCTTTCCTTGTGATGGAACCACTAGTCGTAGCCTGACGACCTCGAGTGTCGGCCCACCTGGGAGTGGTGGCGGTGTAGTTCCTGATTTACAATTTGTAAGCTAGTTTCCGTGGGCTCCCTTGCTTGGCAGTAGCATCCTACTGGGGGAGAAAACTAGCTAGAGGCCTGGCTCAAGACATTGAGCCTGTGTGTGCACACGTGGTCAGGGGCTTGGACTAACACTGATGAGTGTGACCCTGACTAGTTCTTGACTTTAGTTACTGTTACGTGTCTCACTTGCTGCGTTTCAGGCTTGTGGAGATACTTGAGACGCAGTGTAAGTCGTCAGTGGACGCATCTGGTTTTTCTTTTTGGTGACCCCTTCCCTCTCCTGTCACTTGAAAATGTTGAAATTATTTCTATTGGTAGATTTAGTTTCTAACTCTCATGTTTAAATTATAATTGGCATCTTGTTTAGCTGTCTTTACTTATTCAGTTAGTTGTACAGCTTTAAATTATCATTTCTTATGCCAATGCATGCTTTAATTACTTTCCTATATTTAGTTGCGAGGTAGGGATCCACGTGAACCCTACTAAGCCCAAGCAAAGAGAGACAACAAGGGGACCCGAAGAATCGAGCTTTCATTCACGAAGAACACGGAACAGAAATTACAACAGAGGGGAAGAGGGCAAGAAGGAAGGGGAAGAAAGAAATGGAGGAGCCGGGTTGAGCAGGGGCGACAGCACCCTGTTCTCCCCACTCTCCCTTCTACACCTCTCTCTCTCTCTCTCTCCCCCCCTTACTGTTGCTTTAGATGGTGGTGGAAGGGGGAAGCTGGTGGCGCTCTCCTTCCCTCTTCTTCTTCTTCTTCTTCTTTGGGCCTCTTCCTCTATCTCTCTGTATCTCTTCTTCTGTCTTCTCTTGTGTCCCTCTCTGTGTCTCTGTCTGTGTGTCGTTCGCCGGTGCAGAGGGGTTTTATACCCAGCGGCACGGGGCCCTTCGAACACGGGGCGACGAAGGCGGGAAGTGGCGTAGTTACGGGGATTTGACTTCCCGTTGTCCTCGCTGACAGGGGGATAGGCAGTGTGGCTTCCTCCTGGGGTGATACCTCAGCACGCCCGCTGCGTGCCAAGGATCCGTAGGGCATGGCCATGAGATTTGGTTTGCGCCGCTGTGGAGGTGTGCCGCCGAAGGGCCCTTGCATGTGTGCCGTTGAAGGAGTGGGCTGTGCCGCTAAAGATGCTCAAGCAGTCATGCCGTTGAACGGCATTAGAAGCATGCCGCTGAAGGAGCCCCAATAGCGTGTCGTTGAAGACAGGGTGCCGTTGAAGAGGGCATATGAAGTGTGCCGTTGAAGGGGCACATGAAGTGTGCCGTTGATGGGGCACATGAAGTGTGCCGTTGAAGGGCAACTTGGGGCGTACCGGCGAAGGCGCGCTGGGCGTGTCGGCGAGGGCGCGCTGGGTGTGCCACTGGAGGGGCATGAAGCGTGCCTTTAAAGGCTACGCAAAGCTCTCTTTAAGGGGTATATAAGTGTGCCGTTGAAGGGGCACATGAGGGTAATAAAAGGTGGATCTTGGGCTTGTTTTGGGCCCGATTGACGATCCGTTTCATTCTCTTCGGGGGCCCACGAGCAGTGAGCTTCCCCAGGGGTTGGCTTCTCTTCGCTGTCGTGATTCTGGAAGCGGCTCCACGGTAGCATGTTATTTGTTCGAAGAGTTCGGATGAGACGTGTTCTCCAGGGTCTCTTCAGTTGAAATGGTTACTGCTGTTGGACTGGTAAGGACATATGGGCGTGCGGTTTTACATGTCCACACGCTACTTGGTGCGATGGAGGGGATGACCCACGTTCGATGACACTTGGATGACCTGGGCCGAGCTACAGAGGATAGATCCAGATCTGCTGGATCGAAACCAGAGTGATCCGGACCCCTACTCGACATGGTCGAGCTTCTCCCACTTGGGGAGAATTGGTGAGTACACCAGAGCCAGAGTTCGGCTCGACTCAGCGAGCCGCTTATACCGGACACGTAGCATGACTCGGTCGACGTCGACATCTTTGTGGCTGGGGGACAGTCTAGAGTCTCCAGCTGAGCTTTGATATTTTAGTATGTATTTTGGTATGTATTTGTATTTGGTGCGTATTTGGTTGTAGTTGGTGTGTATTTGGTATGTATTTGAGTTGTATTTGGTTTGTATTTATATAGTGGGTTTAATATTGGGATGCGCCCCTGTGGGTCTAACTGCATTTAGAAGACAAGTGTCAATGCATATAGAAATAAATTTATCAAATAGGAAGGTTTGAGTCTAGAGTTTATACCAGCCGGTGGGTACCGCGGAAGACCTGGTCGCCGTGCCGTTGAGCATAGGCCATCAGGTAGGCCTCATTGCTGTCAGCCTATTCTGTCACTGCCCGACCCTTTTGCTTCCAATCTTGCACATACTTCCTCGCTCGGGAGCTCCAATCCATGTCGCCGCTGATCCCTTTTGAGGATTTCCCAGGACGCTCGTCGTTTTGGCGGGGGAACGCCACCTCAGGCTGGCACATTCCTCGCTTCCTCATGATCAGGCGGTAGTGTAGAGGCTCGATCACGTTGATGCAATGCAGCCAAATGTCCCATCCTTTGTAGGCCAGGGAAGCCTCCACCCACGGCTGTCCCTCATGCCTCTGATCTCGATACGGTGTCCAGCGCACCTGAAAAGGCCATTTTAAGTCCATGTCAGTATTTAGAAACATTCAGGGAGCATATCGAAAAGGTTTAAAGTTCGGGAGCTTACCGATGCATGCGGGAATGAATCAATCTCGTCCTGGATCATCCGGGTCAATCTCTTGATCGACCCCATGTCTCGTGCTACTGCCCACCATCTCGTGATGAGGATCCGCTCCGGATGTAGCTCTGTCCCTCGTCCGATCCTGGGCAAGTAAAGAAAGCTCCAGATCTGCATTTGTAGAAAACATGTGCCAAGCATATAGCAGTCATAGGTGTAATCAAAAGCATTTAGAAGTTAAGCATTTACCTGTAGAAAAGGTGAGAATCCACCTAGCATCATCTCTCGGTCGGTCGTGTTGAGGGAATCGAATAGGAAGGCTAAGGCTGCCACTCCCCATGCATACCTCCCCACTCGGCCTAGGTCCTCCAGCAAAGGTAGGAGCCTGCAGTTGATCACATCCGCTCTGGTCGGGAACATTAGCTTTCCGAATAATAAGATCAGAAATCACCTCAGCACTCTATCTCCCTCTGGTCCGACCTCCGCTGCCACTCTCAGGTGAACCTGCTCAATCACCCGATCAATATGCTGCTTCGGTAACTCGCCCACTGTAATGGCTCCTCCTCGAAGTCCTAGTCTCTCCTGAAGCACCGACCGTGACAACTGGGATGATGGATGCCCTGGCCTCATCAAATCTAGTCCCAAAAGCTCCTGGGCTAGCTCGCGGTAGTCACCGTAGGTCCATCCTGCCACTGCTTTCCCATGCACCCTCAAGCCTGTGATCCTTGCCACGTCTTCCAGTGTAGGGATCATGTGCCCCCATGGGAAGATGAAGGCCCTGCTGAGCGGATCCCATCTCTCGTGCAAAGTGTACAGTAGAGGAGTGTCGATCCTAGTCACCTCTATGCTGAGCACTTCCCCGAAGCCCGTAGTAGCCAATCTCTCTCTCTGATACTCGGGCAGCGCTTGGTACACCGCTTGCACTTGAAGCCATGATATTCGGTTCCTCCTTTTCCCTTGCACATGTAGAGCATAAGGTCAGTCATCGCATCATTGCATTTGTCATAAGTCAAAAGCACAAAAAATCAAATATAGGAAAAAACCAAAAATAGCATTTCTAGCTCTGGTTTCTCTGATGCGCGTTAACCGCGATGTCATTTTTGCAACATTTCGGTGAAAGTAATGATACCCCTACTAATAACGATCCGGGCATGATACTTTTGCAGTTTCACTTTTAAGGATGGTTTTGATGCAAAAAAGCCAAGTCTTTACAATGCTCTGATGAATGTGTTTTAGTGGTGGCTACCAAATGAACAAAAGCTATCTAACTCTATGGAATCTCTAAATCCCTTTGGCTGGGAGGTTGAACATGAGGATGTCTTTGTATGCATCTACGCATATGCACAAATAATGGCATATCTATTGCACCAATGGGTATTCCGAGCTCAACAAAGAATGTCTATATAACTCAATAATTTCATCCAGAGTTAAAGTTGAAGCTGGAGTTATGGATACCTAATATCCTGAAGAAGATTAAGTCACTTGACTAAGACTCATATTTTATCGCTGCCACACTATAGACAAGAATTGTGCATGGACATTTGGTGGCAGAATCTGACATGAGATACTACCGCCATGTACTCTTGCCAGACGGATTGTGAATCACTGGTTGCTATTGATCAAATTTTCACAATATGTACAATGAATACTCTAATCATCTGAGACCTGGGACTATATATCCATACTCCCATGCAGTATATGGTTTGTTGCATACCATCTACAGAAGTACACAATATTTGACAGAAGTTAAAATTATGAAGCCATCTTAAATCTGATACCAAATTGTTCAGCGCATTCTACATGCGCTTGATTTTACTTAAAAAAAACATTTTCATGAAGGGTTCGGATCAGTTTATCTGGGTGGTCAAACACAATGGTGCTTTCTTTTTGGCACATGCAAGTAGTCAGAGACATACATTAGCTGGAAACTTTCTTGTGGAGAGGTTTTTGAACGCCATGAGAGAGGAGTGAGGGAAAAGATGTTAGAGGGCACTGCAAAAGAAGATTGAGGGAGAGGAGGTTAGAAGGCACTTTGGTGCCTAGGATAAGCCCTTAGGGTCCCTATGCCTTTGCTAGCCATCTGAAAATGGCCTGCAATGGTTGGTTGCTGCCTCAAGCAACTAGTTTGACTAGCTGGAGCCTGGATTGCTCTGATCTAGGCGGGTGCTTAGCCACTTCAATCAATCTGGGCTAATCCAGCCCATAGCATCTGATCGGCCTGCAAAAAAAAATGACATAGATCGCCACTCTACATTGATCCAGGTAGACTTTTAAATCTTGCTTGGAAGAAATCAAAAGAATCACTTATTAACATGCCTAGTTTTTACCGTGTGTTATGAGCATTACGTAACATGAACTGACAGTCACTTTGTTGAGGAAAACGTGGCCCAATAAGAATAGGAAAAATAATCTCATTGCTCATTTTCTGAGGGTGGAAGAAGAGAAACCAAGTAAAGTTATGATCAGCTATAGAACCCAGTCCCTCAACCCCAAGCAAAACAAAGGATAGAAAGAAAATTACAGGTGTGATCGAGGCACATGCATCCTTGTGATCCACAGCTTGTTCTCCAGCCATGAACACTCTATGACATCTCATTATTAATTCCCTGATTTGGTCATGCTTATGATGTTGAACATCTGACATTTTATCCATTATCTCTCTAATTATGGATAATTTCTTATTTTAAAAAAGGACTCACTTTGAACGCATATTCTTTAGATGGACCATATTGGACCATTTATATTCTTCCTTGAGGCATCGCTAAACAGCTTTCAGAGGTCTTTCAGGAGACCGTGTTGATCTTGGAACGGTCATTTGAATGACCGCCTATCTCCCTGCCACCTTAATTTTGTTCTTTTTGTATCATTTCACTCAAATCTTGTGCCGTCTCTCTCTCCTCCACTCTCTCGTGTCCCTCTAGGGTCCGTTATTAGTTAGTTAGCATTCATCTGCACATGCATTCACACACACATTCATTTGCAAAGGAAAAGCAACAAAAAAACATGCCATATCGTATCATAATCATAGCATCCATGTACAAAAGTCACGTAAGTGCATCAGGCCTCTCCCTCCGGCCTGTCATTGTCCCCTGCCCCCTCATGTCTCTTTGATGGTGGGGCCATCGCAGAGCTAGCCTCCTCGCAGTGTCGATGGTGCTGCTCCTCATCCTCATTCGTCTGACGACCGGAGGAGCTGGTGAAGTAACCATGGTACGAACTGTGTGTCCCGTGTGTGCTACTGCTCAGAGCTCCACTACGCTCTGCCCTCCGGCTAATTCTCTCATAAGTCTCCACTGCCCCCTCTAGCTTCACCACCTGAAGCCGGGCTCGCTCTGCCTCGGTCTGGTAGTGCTCTGCCTTGGCCCGGACCCACTCCATCTCCGCAGCCCTGGCCCGAAGTCACTCTAGATCTGCATGAAGAAGTGCCATCTCGACTGTGTCTGTAGGATGACTCCGCTCCATCTCATCCCTGAGATGGGCGACCTCCTCCCGTGTTGTTGCATGGCTCTGCTCTGACTCGTCCCTCAGTCGAGTGCTCTCACTCAAGGATGCTGTCAGCTCGGTCGTCTCCATATACACGCATCATGGTTAATTAATTGCATTTCATAATCACAAACAATTGGGAAAGCGTAGAGTTGACTTACCCTCTCAGCGAGAGCTGCCTCAGTCGCCTCAGCCTGTGCCGCCATCCTCGTAAACTCCGCATTCTGCTCAGCACGATCTGCGAGCGTCTGGGAAGATGACGCGGGAGCATCAGCCCCCCAACGCTGGGTCCCCTAGGCTCACTGCTATTCAGAAGTCCAGGTTAGTCAATGTCATAAGCATTTTTGCATAATTAAGTTCAAGGGTTAGCAAAACTCACCAGGAGGGCCAGTGCCTATCGGAGCTTGTCTCTCTCCTAGATGGTGGAGTGGAGGAGACCCTGTAACTCTGTGATCCTCCCCTGGGGGTCAAGTTGCATGTAGGAAGTCCAAATGTCAGTGCATAATCATATAGAAAGCATAATAGAAAAGCATGCAGGATAGAAGTCGTACCGGTCGGCGGGTGCCATGGAACACCTGGTCCCTATAGTGCCTGGAGTATGCCGTGTAGTAAGCCTCCTCGCTCTTAGTAGGGGAGAACACCACTCGCTCGAGTGAGGTCCAATCCACAATCTGCTTAGCTGCTCGGGTCGTCCAGTCAACCACTGTAGCTAGCCCTCGGGGGTGTCTCCCAACTCGTTCATCCGGCTTCTCGGGTGCCGAAAACTCCACTGCTGGCTGGTGGATGCCGATCGTCCTCATCACCAGCCTGTAGTAGAGTGGCTCCACCACATTCATGCAGTGGAGCCAAATGTCCAAGAATCGTTTCGACTATTTTTGCATAAATTCTAAATTAGTGCATTTTTGGTTGAATTTGTGGATTTTTGAAAATTAGAAAACTTTCTAATTTCTTTTCCTTTTTAACCACCCACCCTCTCTCTCCTCTCACTCACGTTCTCTCACTCTCTCTCACCCGTTCTCTCTTGTCCTCTCATCCCCTCAGCTCCGAGTACAGACGGAGGTGACCGAGGGTGAGCTGACGACGCCGGGAAGCTGTTGAGACGCGTGATGGAGCGAGGATCGGATCGATTTTGGTGCGATCCCGAACAGTGGATTCAAGGCCAGCGGTTGAGCTCGGGTTGTGGTTTTCGATGCGGTTTAGTCGTCTCGGTGCTCGATTTCTTCGGTGGAGGAAGAGAGACGGATCGTCACTCCCTCCTGCACATTTTCCCTACTTTTGTACGTGGTTTGGTGCTCAAATGGGCTAGATCGGGCCAGTTTAGGTAAAATTATTATTTTTGGGGTTTGTAGGGTTTGCTAAAAAATGGTGACGGTTTGCAATATAATTACTATCAAAATGACGGCCGGGATGTCAGGATCGCATACCCACCAGTTTCGTGTCGATCAGTTGTCATTCGGGGCCGGTAGGACTCTGGGAACCTCGGTGACTCGATTTGGGTCGATTCGTTGGAATCACCCCGATCTCGCATTTTGATGGGTGCATGTGACGTTTTTAGCTCCCAGACGCCTTCTGTGGTCATGTGGCTTTGTGTCCCCTCCGCTTCGGTGTGAATGGGGCATGGAACGGGCCTATTCGACTATTTTTTCCACCGTGACGATGTAGCGGTCGTACCAGAGACCGTCACAGTCTCTGACGGCCCTATGATAGACCGTCACATGCCTTTGGGCATGTGGGTCAGTTGTGACTATGGAAGTGTGACAGTCTAGTATTGGAGTGTCACAGTCCTCTGACGGCCCCTTGTTGGTGAGTCACAGCCCTCTCGTCCTCGATGTCCGTGTCAGTCAGTTCACTCTGACGGCCTTGCCTTAGACCGTGAGAGTTCTGTGGCGCGTCTTCTTTAGACTGTCACAGTGTGTTTAACTGGCTATGTCGGTTGGCTCTAATGGCCAAACCCCCATGCGCCAGGGTGCTATAACGCATCCATATTGGACCGTTACTTGCTGTTCATCTGAGTTTTAGGTCTATTCGCCTTGACAGCCCAATCTGGGTGCGTCAGAGCGTGTAACGTGCCTATAGTAGGCCGTTACAGTCCTGTTGGCCATGATGGCCGGTTCTGTTCTGTGTCCGTCCGTGTGTCGTTCCTCTTAGGTTAGTGTTGTAGGGCAGTGTCTGTGTGTCGGTAGTCTCTGGATCTGTCGGCTCAGGTGACTAGGTGCGGTCTCTTCCTTGACTGCGACAGTTCTCTAATGACTCAATCTAGAACTACCAGCGTCCTTGTCTCTGGTCACGTACTGGTTGTTCCTTGATTGCTAGGTTTTCCTTGTGGTCGAGTGATGGTTCACTTTGCCTAGAGTGTCATCCTTCGGTGTTTCTATTTGTCTTGGTTTGATCTCGTGGTTTACCCGTGACCCGTGGATGTCTGTCGGCATCCTATGAGGGCTGTGACCATGATGGGATGGCCAGGAGTGCTTGTGTATGATGTCATCTCTAGAGTTTATTGAAAGAGCATTTGTGTTTTTCTACCATAAATTTAATTTAGGATATATTTGTTTCTAAAGGGTGAGCAATCAATTCACCCCCCTCTCGATTGCCTCCTAACCAGGCCAACAATATGCATCAACTCCAGATGTTCACGGACCCATATGCTTCAAATGGTGATGTGCATTGACCTTCACAAGCATCAACTCTAGATGTACACCGACCCATATGCTTCAAACAGTGATGTGCACCGACCTAGTATGCAAAGGTCCACAAACTTGGTATCCTAATGTACACCAACTTGGTTGTGGCAAATACAAATGTGCACAGACTTGTTCATGCTATTTGCAAATGTGCATTGACTTGGTATGCTGATGTGCAAAGACTTGGGTGTGGTAAATACAAATGTGCAGAGACTTGGTCATGCTGTATGCTAATGTGCACAGACTTGGTCATGCCAAATGTAAATGTGCACAGACTTGGTAATGCATATGTGCACAGACCTTACTGAGCCTAAGGTCACATGTGCATTGACCTTACTGAAGAAAGGTCACATGTGCACCGACCTCAACTGAAGCAGCTCCAAATGTACACCGACCTCAATTGAAGAAGCCCCAAATGTGCGTCGGCCTTTACTGAAGGAATTCCTATGTGCACTGAACTTGTTTCTCAATGTGCACCGACCTCTACTAAAGAAACTAAAATGTGCACCGACCTCGAGTGAAGAAGCTCCAAATGTGCACCGACCTTGCCAAAGGCCAAGCATCTAATGTGCACTGACCTCCACTGAAGAAACTCAAATGTGCACCGACCTCAAGTGAAGAAGCTCCAAATGTGCACTGACCTTGCCAAAGGCCAAGCACCTAATGTGCGCTGACCTCATGAAGAAACTCTCCAAATGTTCACCGACCTTGCCAAAGGCCAAGCATCTAATGTGCACTGACCTCAATGAAGAAGAAGGACTTGTTTGATGAAATGCCTTAGTGAATGGCTCCCAAGGCTGATGCGGGACGAGTCAGCGAACCACAGACTCTAGCTCGCGGGCATCCCTAAGCGAGGGAAACATGGGACCGTGCGCGGTTGAGGAATCGACTATGAGTCTCGGGTATCGACTTTTCTACGTGTACTCGGATTGAGTCACGGGACAGATTTCGCTCTCTCACTCGCAGCAGTGATTTGAAAGAATATGGCGAGCTAAATTATCCTAGCATGCTCTCTAGTAGCAGCATATAAAATATATACAAGTAAAGCAAGATGCCGAGTGAGGAGCGAACACGATACCTCCACGCTTCGGGCGTGGGGACGACGACCCCGGCTAAGTACAGTAACTCCCAGTAAATACAACTAATCAATAATTACAAAACTACAAATCATTGTCCACTCCATGCAGGGAGGTAAAGGGCTACAAGTGGGGCCCGGGAGGACCGTTCATGGGTTGACAGGTAGTAATTTGAGCCGCTCTGATGGTAGCGTTCACCAGCAACTGTGGGACCCACGTCCTGGCTGGTGGGCCGAATGGGCCGGGAGAGGTACTGCTATGGCGGTGACTCTTGGAGGGATGGTCCCCTGGATGGAAGCGTGCTGGTTGTCCCCTGGAAGGCGAGGCGGTCGGCCGGGCGATTGACGTGGCTTTGAATTTGTGTCCCTTTGTTGAGCTTACGACAGTTGATGGCCTATAATTTGACGGTGCACCCACAATGTAATGGGTCTTTAAATAATAGATCGGTAGGAGAAAACTTCACCTATTTGGATGCATTTGTCGACGACCACAAACTTCATCAGGTCTTGTCATGACAACAAGATCAACTTCAGGCCGGAAAATGCAGCCTCCGTCGAACGGGTTGGGGAGCCCTGACATGTAAAAATGCTGCTCGAGGCACAGGACCCACATTTCTAGCCAGTTCTTCACGACTTTTTCAAACTGTCGCTAAACGTTCGTCGCTAATTAATATTCTCCCATTCCCATTCCCGCTGTCATCCATTCCAGAGGAGCCGCCTGATCACGATTACTCTCCAGACACGAAATCCCCCGGCCACTTAAAAAAACAAAACAAAACAAAATAAAACTGAGCGGCGCCGAGACCTTTCGCATGCATGAAGTCTTCAGATAAGATCTTCAACTACTCCCATAGTATTCATCGTTGAAAAGACTCACGAAGGATTGACGCTATGGATATAGAGCTAGCACTACATAATTGACGGCCGACCAGGCGCGAAGAAAACCGGCCGGGTTGTAATTAAGGTGAGACCTGATTTTTGTTTTTTTTAGAAGGCCGCTTGCTTGCGAGTTTACCCAACTCCAAATGTGTCAGTTGAAGTACCACCCTGCCTGCAGATTGTTTAATCCTTTTCAGGGCTAAAGCATGCAGACATGCGATCAGCTAGCAGATGGGACATGAAGCTGATAACGAAGTTGAAACCATGCATGCACGACAAGGAAAGGAAGAAAAAGAGAATTGAACCGCGTGCGATGGGGATGCAAGCCACAAGACTAAGTTAATTAACAGAGTGACTGAATGGAAGTGCTTCTTCCAGCTTCACAAATGGCAGTCGGATCTACGCGCTCATACCGGATTGCTCGATCATCACGTACGTCTTTCAGAAGCTATGCATGCGCCCTGTCAGCATCAAACTCACCTGCAGGAAGATGGGAGTTTGCTTGCATGGGCACGCTGCGCGCCCAGTGTCAAATTCTGCCCAATTCGATCCAATGCTCGGCTCATGAGGCGTCTGCTGTAGCACCGTGAGGACACCCCTATTGACATTAAAGTATGATGTATTTGATTATAATATCCTCAAGAAGACGGATTCCTACGTAATGGCCATAATTCCTAGACAGTGCGTCAAATTGAGATTCTCTACTGCATTTTTCCATGCACGCCATGCATGTTGTGCTCCACTTCATCTATAGCCAGGAGTACATCTGCTATGGCATTTACATCTCTTTTCTTTTGCGCGCGTTATGGAAACCGGAACTCTTGAAGAGTAAACAAAGATATAAATACACATTTGAGATAAAGTGGAGCACAAGATGATACAGGAAAGTGGAGGGCGAAAAAAAATCCAATCTAAGGCCATCAGTGTGTTACGTACGTCTACCATTGGTTTACCCCCATAGGGTGATCACATCCAGGTACCGCTTCATCTGGAATGGCGCAAACTGAGAAACGTCAACTTTCGAATCCCTTGTGATCAAAAGCATATAGTCCTCGTCACTAGAGAAAACTATGGACAAGTTGTGCTTTCAATTAGAGTAATGGGTGCTTCCACGATACGTACGACATAATGCTTCGAGGTCTGATGAAAAAAAAACCCAAAAATTAGGAATCAGATCTCGGGGCGTTACAAAGTGGTATCAGAGCATGAGTGACAAACCATGGTTACAACCATTCCAATTTTCCAAGTAGTAGAAGAAGAGATAGGCTAGAGTGAAAAGGGGTAGAGTATGTTTAGAGCCCATTTTAAACAAATCCTCACACTTGATAATTGTTATCTTCTCAGAACTATGCTACCAAGAAGGCAAAGAGATCGTCCCCAGGCTGATGAGAGAGGATCAGGGGTGGATGAACCCAATATGGTGAACGACGGGACAGTCAAT
The DNA here is from genome assembly GCA_024336825.1 of Amorphophallus titanum. NCBI lineage: Eukaryota > Viridiplantae > Streptophyta > Magnoliopsida > Alismatales > Araceae > Amorphophallus > Amorphophallus titanum. The sequence continues at coordinate 17,014,533 of JANBPO010003090.1, forward strand.
GCTCTGGCGGTTGGGGGCGGACAAGTGCCCAATGCAGGAATTAACCTAGAGGGATTCATGCAGAGTTTCCATGGACTTATGTAGGCCATGCAGCAACAGATGTTTCAGCAGCCAACGCCTACACCACGCCATGACTTATTTATGCTCGATCGATTTCTGAGGCTGACACCTCCTTGTTTTAAGGGGGAGATCCGTCCAGAGGTGGCTGAGTCATGGCTCAGCGAGATGGAAAAGAAGTTCAGCACATGCAATGTCCCGAGGAAGAAAAAGTGAATCTGGTATCTTTATGTATTGCAAGATCAAGCTGACCTATGGTGGAAGGCTAAGTTGAGGACCACCTTCGTAGGGTACAATGGTGACATATTATGGGAAGAATTCCTAGCTGTCTTCCAAGAAAAATACTTCCCTGAGCATGTGCGAGATGCTAAAGAGCAAGAATTCTTGAGCCTCGAACAAGAAAACATGTCAATAGCGGACTACGAGGCCAGATTCTCCGCTCTGGGTCAGTATGCTCCACACATATTCGAGGAGGCACGTCGAAACGTGAAGAAATTCATCAACGATCTACGTAGCAGCGTCCGACGCTATGTGGCAACCCAAGACCCTAACTCATACACTACGGCACTGAGGCTTGCTCATCTAGCCGAGCAAGAGAATGCAAGGTAATAATTAAAATCATAAAGATTTTAGGGACATATTAAGTTAGGTTCTAATGAATATCGATGTATAGGTTCACCGAGGTGCAGAAGACGATAGGCAAAAGGCCTATGCAGGCAGGAGGGAGGCGGGACAAGGGGAAGGTGGCACGCAAGGAGCCGATACCAAGGAACGGGTCGGGGGTTCCATTCTGTGTCCATTGTGGGGCGCAACCATCTGGGGTAGGAGTGCTGGAGGACAAAAGGCAAGTGCTATGAATGCGGCGAGGCCAGACACTTTGCGAGGAACTACCCTAAGAAAGCTTAGCAAAAGGCAGTACCACAGCAGGAGAAGATTTAGTACAGAGGGTGAGTTTATGCACTAATGCAAAAAGAGGCAGACAATACCCCTACCATGGCTGAAGGTACACTTCTTGTGGATAATGTTTATGCAAAGGTTCTGTTTGACCCAGGGGCTACACACACATTCATATCCACTAGTTTTGCTAAGCAATTGAAGAACAGACCCCAAGCCATATTCTTCAGGGAGATGGTAGTTAGTACACTAACCGGGAAACAAGTCCACACCAAGCTTGTGATCCCTACTTTAGAAGTCAACATCAATGGGAGGATATTGCTAGGAGAAGCGTACATCCGACCCAGCCCCTCTCCCACCCCTCCACCTTGGCCAGGTCACAACCAGCCTACCACAGTCCCATCGACCCCCCGTGCCCCACCAGCTCTGCCCCTCTCCCCACCTCCCAGCCACTCCATCGATCCCCCAACACCATCCTCTGGCCTCCTACAGCCATAAGCTGCCATCCCCCCTGCTGTACCTTCACCCACCCATGTCTATATCACCCCCATCCACCTCCATTTCCAGATCCAGTTCGCAACAGCAGAGTACCATGAAATAGCAGAGCTAGCCACATCACCACCACAAGGATTCAGGTAGCAAATCATATGCTGGTGGATTCCTCATCCAAGTAGCTTTACAGCCAAGGTGATCCTGCCGTCTTCCAAGCTCGGAGCTGCCCGAAGGAGCACATCTCGCCAGACTACGCACCCAGTTTCTGATTGCAGACCAGAGCCCAAGTGCAAACATGACCACGGCCATTCCTGTGAGGATTCTAGCATGATTTATGGAGGAGCTCATCTTTGGCAAGTCCCCTACCAATCCCATAAGGAAGGAGGCCGTTTGAGCACCGGGGCACCACGTTCCAGCTATTTTCCAGTACTGGCGCAGATCGACTTCATCAGAATCAGGTCGGATGCCCTGTCACTCTTCTGCTTCCTGCACTCTACTCTGACCTCTTCTTGGAGTCTCGTTGGTTCCTGTGTAAAGAAGACCCTCCCACGAACGCGTCGATGCCATCCCTACCCTCATCAGAGCACGGAGGAGCCCGTGGTGGAATTTTCTTCAGACGACTACAATTTTGGGATAGACAGAGCCGTGCCTGACTGGTCCTGATCCCAAGGCTGTCATGGCCTCAATCGGACTCAGACCGGCACCAAAATCGTACAGCTTGTTCCTGGGCCAACCCCGGACATTTTGGCACCAATCTTGCCTCCAGCAATGTTCAGAGCCGTTCGTGACTGCCCCGTCATTGATCCTCTATCAGACAGACCCAGGACTGGCTGAACTAGAGTGGCGTAGGAAGTCTGACCTGTAGCACCGCAGCCAGACCTCCGGACGACTCGGGGACCCTACTGTGACCTACTTCCTCGACCCCAGATGATTCAGCATCGGCCCCACCCAATCTAGTGCCCGGAGATGTTCGCGGCACCCCGATCGTCGGCTTGCTGTCCCTGCAGAACAATCCGGGCAGAACTCAGTTGCCGCAATCTCCCTGCCCCATGCCTGGCCGGCTGACCGCCCCTCCCTGCGTGGAGGTAGTTTTAGGTGTAATCTAAATTAGCCCCCACCCCGAGATCCCCCTACAACTAGAGGTGCAGTGGTGTAAGGTTTAATTTACAGGTCAAGCGACACCGATGCGGTGTGCGGGTGCGTACCCACGCCTCCTCGCTCGCCTACGTCTCTGGCCGAGATCAGTGTCTTCACGCTGATCAGGTGAGCACTTGGTCACACCCTTGCTGGTCTTTCCTTTGCTTAATTTAGTATCGCTTCTAAATTGCCCCATCGGACGGTGAGCGAGTGCCCGGTCCAAAACTCCACCAATTGAGTGACCACCATGGAGTGAGTTGAGAGAGCACACCCTACAACCCACGCCCTTGGCGTGTTGGCCGCCCGTGAGGTTGGGCATCCCAGGCCCTTAGGGGTTTGATGGAGCGAAATCGACAACGACGTGAAATGGAGATGACGCGGAGATGAAGCGGCGAGAACTGAAAAGCGGGCATCAAGGCAAAAGACACCCGTCACAACCAACAAGCGACATGAATTCTCCCGAAAGCGCCGAACTAACCACATGGAATGATTGACAAGAATGAAATATGTCTGGAGAACTAAACTAACAGGAAATAAGAAAACATGACCAGTCTCATCGGGGAGACAATCCACAGATAATGAGGGGGTCAAAAAGGAAAATAACATAAGCTGAAAAGAAAGGAATTGAAACTGAGATAAAATCCAGACAGGAATCACACCGGCCAACCAGACCAAGCGGCAAGATCGGAGAAGACGTTCAAATTCAGAGTGGAATGAGAATCTCTTATCCAGGAGAGAACTGAAGTGTAATCAACCATTGCTAAGGAGAAATCCTTGGGCGGATCACAATGCGTGAGTGCTCAAAAATGACATGATGGATGCTGGGCTAAAATAAAGAAATCATCAAAACGAATGCAAAGAAAAATTAAAATAGAAAGTACTCAAGGATACTATTGCTAGACCGAGCCAAGACGGGGTCAAGTGTCATCTTACAACCACGGCGTGCCAGACAGAGTCCATTGTCCCCACCCGACTCAACCAAGCGACCTATCCAACGATTAACCGTATGCTCCTAGATCATCGTCATTTTTGGTAAAGGGGAACATCAGATCCCAGAACACACGGAGAACCAATTGGTCCTTGAGATGATATAATAATATAGATACCATATAGTAATGCATCAAAGAGAAGTGATAGAAAGTCATACCTGACTTACCTGCTAAGCAACATAGTATTTTTTAAATTTTTTATATATTCAATTTTTATGGGGTTTTCATCATGCGACAACCACAATAACAAACAAGCATGATGAATTAATCATAACATAATGAAGATGAATGAAACATGACATGACATGACATAATAACATATCACGATATCATAAGCAAAACATCACAAGAACAAACAACAACCGTGCATGGAAAACACGACTGGACAAGACAACATAGCACAGTGGGATAGTACACGCGGTGGGATAAGAACATGGTAGGACAACAACACAATGGGACAAGACAACATAACATGGCAGGACAACACACATGGGATAAGAACACAGTGGGATGACGACCACGAGGGACAATAGGCACGTGTGGGACGAAAACACATGGTGGGACAATACACATGGGATGAAAGACACGACAAATATGCCCTTTGTTGAGTTTCTCCAGGTGATTTTGATGATAACAAAATCCTGAACTTGATTTCCATCTCGTGTCATGCCTAAGTACTCAAAAGCAAGCATTGAACATGATTAAGGTAAATTTGCATAAAGTCAAATACTCAAATGTTTAAAGCGGTCCAAATGCATAAGCTGAGTTAAATGTAACCCAAAATGAATGTCAAAGCTGTTCGAACACATGAAAGGCTAAATTCCATCATATCAAATGCTCAAAATGTTTACAGTCTTCAAAATGCATAGAAAGAGTTCAAAATGCATAGAAAGAGTTCAAATGAACTTCACATGGATGTAAACATACGTTCAATCCAAAGTTTGATCATATAGACATGTTTTTGTGGGCTAACAATCTGTTTTTGCAGATTTTCCAGAGTTCGGTCGACCAATGGGCATGGTTCGGTAGACCAATTTTTCTAGGGATCAGAACTCGGTCGACTGATTGAGGATTTCGGTTGACCGAAATTTTCAGGGATCAGAAATCCACAGGGCTTTACAGTTCGACCGACTGACCGGAGACTTCGGTCGACCGAACCCTTCGAGGCAGCCAATTTTGACTTTGTTCTCTTCAACGTGTTCAAGCCCTCTCTTTAGGACTTTTGGGTTCCAAACCATCAGACATGCCTAAATTCGTGGATCTATGTTTTGGCATGTCCCTTGACCAACCCAAGGCTTATAAAAACACCTCTTAGGGCAAAGAAACCCGAATCACTCAAGGAATCAACAGGAGGCTACCAAGGGGAGAAGGAGAGCTGTTGTGAGAACTCCATAAACAGTGATTCGTCCACAAATTCTTCATCCAAGATCAAGCTTCTCAAGATCAAGTTGAGGCAAATCAAGGGGAAATCAAGTGGAGATTCAAGCTTCATTCTAGATCTGCATCATATATTCAGGGGGAGCCTAAATCAGATGTATTTGTCTTGTGTTTCATCCTCTAAAGTGTTTTGGGTCTCAAGTTTGTGTTCATTATTATTTGTAAACATCCGTGTGTGTGTGGATCGACTCAGATCTGTGGTTTTGTGTGTTATTTCGTTTAGATTTGTATATGTGTGTGGATCTCTTCAGATCTACGTGTGTGTGTGGATCTATCTAGATCCGAGTGTTCTTGTGTGTAGTGTGCTGCATCTGTTGTAGCGTCTATATGCGTTGTTAATCTGGTTGGATCGTGTTGGAGACTTCATCTCCGTGTGTGTGTTGGAACTCATCTCCGTGTGTGTGTTGGAGCTCGTCTCCGTGTGTGTATTGGAGCTTGTCTCCGTGTTGGGTATTTATCCTCGTGTTGGTTTCCAGCAGTGAAGCTTCACCAGGTTTTGGTGAGGGGTGGACGTAGGTTGTCATCGTTGCATCCGAACCACCTTAAAAATTCTTGTGCCTTGTCGGTTGAGTTGTATGATTTGGTCTATCTCTTCTACCACCATTCTGTGTTATTGTAGGTATATATTGTCTCCTCCATATTGTATCTTTCGTATCTAGCATAATTAGTTATCATGTGTGATAGATCTTGATAGATCAAATCAAAAATTTAACAGATCTAAATTCTTGCATTGCTAGTTCATCACATCTATTTTGAATCGGGCAAAGTTTTCTTAAAATTTATAGTCACCCAATTCACCCCCCCTCTTGGGTGTCATTGATCGCGGGACTTCATACCCTTGCCCAAGCTCTAGTTTCGCCCGCACTCTAGCCGGTGTGTGACCAGTCTCCTAGAATCCAGTCGACTAACCTCACCAGTCGAGCACGACGGTCACCCTATAATTGCAGGGTACATCCAGTCCTCTACCCATGGCTTCAGAAACATCCAGGCCCTCCTTCAGCACAGAACAAAGGTGTTCGGATTCAATCCGATGTAAAATAAACACCAACTACTTGCGGTCGGTGAGGAAAGATGTCTTGTACATGAATCCCCGCAATCGCCTGCACACTCGTACTTGTGGAACCTCCTTCTCTTCACGTGTTACCCGATCACCTCGCGCCCACGTGCCCCACCCTAGCGGCGCTTCCCCGGTCAAAATTTGGCTCTACAAGTGATCATCGAGAAATCGACTGGCACATATGCATTCCACCTAGTCACCCCTATTCCAGTCCCCTGAGATGATTAATCGCATGATTCCTATGCGTATGCATCATCCTCCCCCCCGGAATTCCAGCGTGTCGAGTCAACCCATCCCGACTTTCCGTAACAAGCGAGTGTATGGTACTACCGTGAGAAATATGTGACCACAGAAGAAAATGCCCCCATATAATTTGAAATCTTCCCTTTTCCTCTGTCATCTTTACTTCCTCTTTCCTTCCTTCCTCTATTTTTCCCCTTCTCGTCGCAACGCCGCAAAACAACGGTGTGTCAATAATCTTTTGTTCCATGAGATAATTGTTTAGAGCATCAAGATTTGCCTGTATTTGGTGCAATTGTGTCTCTACTTTCATCAAATGGATTTCAGCAAATGTCGACTAGTAGATAAGATAATTCAATTGTCTGGTCCTATCCTTTTGCGTCTGGACAGAATCTACTTTGTGAAGTAAGCGATAGCTGACATCTGCTCTTAATTCAACCTTCTCCTTTTACAGTTGCTCGGGAGTGGTGATTTTATAGGCCATTTTTGGGAGCCAATCTCCATCTATGGGGAGAATATAACTTGACTCTAGACTAAGTGATTCTGCAGGAGTAGAGTGAATCAGTCTAACAGATGCAGCATCTCGATTTGGAGAGTTAGTGACTCTAGATGGAGGAGGGTTGTGGATGACGGGTAAGATAGGTGGTAACTCAGAAGTGGAGGCGAATGATGCAGACTATATTTAGATCATCAATTGCATATTTGATTATTAGTTTTTAGGGTAGAATTTGCATGCACTCTGGTGCACATAGGATCATTCATATACATACTTTAGTTACATTTTTTCTACCTTGGTGTGTGAACCTCTCATCTCCATATTCCTTGGGACCGACTAGGTGACCACATCAGGGACCTCCATAAGTCCCCGTGAGCCGTGGATTCCCACACAGACGCCAGGCCAGTTGTACCTTTACCACAGCGTGTCTAGGTTGCATAAGTAAGGGAGTGTCCCCACTTAGAGTTAACCAAATTTCCCTACATCCTTCCAATTAAGAAGCTATTATTGAGAGCACATTTAATTAAAATCACTAGGGTTCTAAAGGAGGAACAAATGAAAATTTGTGCATCATCAAAAGCTTGGTTGACTTTGATTGTCTCTCTCATCCCTTTTCTTTTGCATAGAGTTGGAGTCCCCTTTCCAAAGTTGCTTATTTGTATTTTGCTTGTGTTGTTTGCATTATTGCCAAGGAACCACATTGCATGTGGAGTTGCTTCCGATCCTTAGAATCATCTCCTAGGGGCAATTCCTTTTCCACCTTTTACTCCAATCTCTTGTTCGAGTCAAACATGTCTTCCTTTGATCTTCCCCATTCCCAAGAGGAGTCCCTTCCTCAGGGGCTTCTAGAAGACCCGTCTCGGGTCATCTCTTTGCAGTCCGAAGAGGGGTCCACCCCTCCTCCATCCTATGGCTCTATGGAAGGTGCGCAACCTTCCCTCTCTTCTACCAATTTCGCCAGTCATGTCCTTCAGATGATGGCCCAGTTGGATCCGACCCAACTTCAGGCTATCTATCAGGCCTTGCAGGGGTCCAATGCCCCGTGTCCCACGATTGTACAGGGTCTTTCCAATCCTTCCGTTGCCCAACCTAGAGTTGATGGGCCCAAAATTTAGCCCATTCCAATTGATCTTACACCAGTCCAGCCAAGGACCATTCGATTTTCTAGTCTAGAAATGGGCCAGTCTTCTGGTTTGGCCTTAGACAAAGGGAAGACCGTCCTCCCTCATTCTGTCCAGGCGGATTCTTATAGGTCCATTCCGTCAGCACCACAGGTCCTTGTCGGCCCATTCGATTTCATGCACCCATAGCAAGGGGCGGCCCAAGTCCATTCTAGTTTGGGTCATCCTCTAGCCCAATATCCTACTTATGGGCCTCCCCCTCCATCTGTTTACCCTTCAGCTCCCCGTCTTGAGCCCACTCCTTCTTTCACTACCCCTACTCCATCCAGGAAGTAGGAACTACTTGACAAATGGGCCTTCATGCAACAACAACTTGACTTCCTTCAAAAGCGGGTTGGTCCACAATCACTAGCAGATGTTCCAGTTCCTAATTTTCAAAATATTCGGTTCCCTCCGTAGTCTGAGCTCCCCACATATCGTAAATACGACGGGAACAGCAATCCCTTCATTCATGTGAGGGACTTTATGTACGAGTCGATGCAATTTTAGTATGATGATTGCCTTATGGCATACTTATTCTGTCACTCGTTGGATGGTGTTGCTGTAGAATTGTTCTACTCTCTGTCACTGGAAGATGCCGAGAGTTTTAAGGTGGTCAGGAAAAAGTTTATTCAGAGGTTTCAAGACGGATAGCAAATTTACATGGTTGTTTCCACACAAATGGAAATCTAATGTCTTAGATGTGCTTGTTCAATTTCAACGTTTTGTGGAATGCAATTTCGGTCGCCGCATACTCGCTCTCCAATCCGATTGGGGTGGCGAGTATCAGTCCCTTCACAAACATCTTCAACAGTGCGGCATTCTCCATCGTGTCTCCTGCCCACACGCCCCTGAACAAAATGGGACTGCTGACCGGAAGCATCGTCATCTCATTAAAACTGCTCGCACTTTCCTGTCCACTGCTTCCATGCCTTCAATGTTTTGGGATGAGACCATCTCTACTGCTGTCTTTCTTATAAACCGACTCCCCACCCCTGTTCTTCGCTCTCTCTCACCCTTTGAACGGTTGTTTGGCCAGCCTCCAGATTATCCTTTTCTATGGACTTTTGGTTGTGCTTGCTATCCATATCTACGTCCCTACGCTCCGTCCAAGCTTGCTCCCCGCTCTGAGCAATGCCTCTTTCTTGGCTACAGCGGCATCCATCATGGCTACCGCTGTCTCTCTCTCTCCACTGGGTGCCTTCATGTTTCTCGGCATGTGGTTTTCGATGAATCCACGTTTCCTCTTGCAGGCAAAGACTTGGCGACGCATACCCAGCTATCACCGGCCCCGGGATTCCTTGGCACGTTTCTAGGTGCCTTTCCTTCTACGGCGGCTGCATTATAGCAATAGGACCTCCCAGCATGTATGACCAGGCCACCCACCCCTTTCGCTGCTCTCTAGGCTGGCCCACAGGGCCGGTCTCTCCCTCTGCCCACAGCAGCAGCCACAACTCACTGCCGCCAACTGCACTGGAGGCCCCGCCGCCTGCTCAACGTACTGCATCATCCTCTGTTCAAAGCCCCCACTCCCCCAGCTGCGCCGCTCCACCGTCATTAACAGATGTGGCTCCACTACAGGATGAGGCGAGTTCTCCCCCACAGCACACTCGACCCCTAGCCGACCTGTATGCAGCTACACAACCATTGCCCCCACAGGCACTAGCCGCACACCGTCATCCGTTGCCAGCTTGCCTTGTTGCTTGTGCTACCTCTAGTGAGCCCACCTGCTTTACTCAAGCTTTTAAACTTCCAGCAAGATGTGCTGCTATGGCGTCTGAGTTTGATGCCCTCCTCCTCAACGAGACATGGTCGCTGGTTCCTCGACAGCCACATATGAATATTGTCACCTGTAAGTGGGTCTTCAAATTAAAACAACGAGCTGATGGGTCCATTGAACGGCATAAGGCCCGTCTCGTTGCTAAAGGATTTCGTCAACAATCGGGCATCGATTTTCATGAAACATTCAGTCCCGTGATAAAAATCACCACGGTCTGACTTCTTCTGGCCGCAGCCATCAGCTATAGGTGGCCCATCAGACAGTTGGACATCTAGAATGCCTTCCTTCATGGTCACCTTGATGAGACGGTCTTTATGGAGCAACCGCCTGGGTTCTTGCATCGGCTTTACCCACATCATGTGTGCAAGCTTCACAAGTCGCTTTATGGCCTTCGTCAAGCACCTAGAGCTTGGTTCACACATCTCAGCTACAAACTTCAGGAGCTTGGGTTTATTGGGTCCAAGACGGATCCCTCTTTATTCTACCGCCACTCTGGCTGGCAAAAATCCCGATAACAAGGCGAATGCGTCTCTCTTAGTAGAGCACATGAAGACGCCTTATTCCTTCAGGAAAGAGCACACTAAGATGCTGTTTGACTTATGCATGAAAGAGCAGCTCATTACTCTGCCGAATTCGCGGAAGCCCTTGGAGGTTGATAAAACAGATGATCCTACCTATTGTGTGTACCACCGAAGGTTAGGTTACACCATCGGGGACTGTTACGTCTTCAAGAATATAGCGGGAGAGCTTATCCAAAAGGGCCTGATAAATATGCTGGGCCATGTAGTTGACCCGCCGCAACCTCATGCTTGGAGTCGGTCGAATCGGTCGGCTAATGTGGTCTACATGGTGGCGACGGCTTCGAGCTCCAACGCCTCTGAGGCCGGGCCTTCAAATTAACAGTCCAACACCGGTCCCAGAGTTGCTCCTCCTTCACTCCCAGAATGTCTGGCGCTGTGGAGGACTATTCGGAAAATCCGATGAGAAATTCGGCAATTGCAACTGGAATAGAGGCATCTACTGCAGTTCCTGGAGAGCATTGATCAGCAGTTGGCCACTTTCCCCTTTGGCCCTTTTACCAGGGGATTAGCTCCAGCCCACATACGGGAGGCAAGTGTATCACCTACTGGGCAAGCTACGCTCAGAGGTTGGTTCTCTGAGGAATCCTCAGATTCATTTGAAGGCGAGGAGGACTCATCTAAAGGCAAGGAGCCTACACCCGAAGGCGAGCAGCCCGAGAAGTTATACTCCTTCCCTCTCGAGAAGACCCTGGACATCTTCTTCGTGTGCCGACGAGCGGGACTGATTAGCACGTCACCCATTGAGCAGGCACCAGGGGCGGCCTTTCATCAGGGCTATTGCCCCTACCATGAGATGGTAGGCCATATCATTCACAACTGCCAACCATTCAAGGACCTCGCCGAGGACTTAATCAGGCGGGGGAAGGTTAATATGGGTGAATTCCTGGTCAATCCACCGCAACCGCACGCACAGGAGAGTCTTCACTTTTCCGTCAATGTCATACATGCTGCAGCAGCTTTCCAACTCCTGGAGCCGCAGGATGGAGGAGTCAGTTCCTAGGGAGTTAGGTCCCAGCCGCCTAAATCCACACTGTGGTATCCGGGGTGGCGACCCTCCCATCAGTGTTCTTTCCCCAAGGACACTGAGAAGATCTTTGACAAGCTCCTGGAAGACGGTCGGGTATTGACACATGAGCCGCCGTCCTACTACAACGAGACGGCCAAGAGTCACCCCCGCTATTGCAAATATCATGCTAGGTGTCTCACCCCACCCGGCAATGCCCAGAAGTGCAAGACTACATTGAAGTTCTTATCTAGAGAGGTGAGATCGATGCGTAGGGGAATTCTATGACAATGCGGCGTCTTAAAGAGGCCGTCAAGAGGAGTCTCCGACAAGCTCAACAAGAGGCTAAGACTTTCTCTCAATTAGCCCGACCGAGTAAGTCTACGGGCAACGGCAAATCTCAACCAGACCCGAAAGGTAAGGCCAGGTGCGAGGGGCCTAAGGCCCAGAGCCCAAAAAGTCAAGCCGTGGGAGCAGGCTCCAAACCGCTCTCTAGGGCGAGTCAATCCGGTGTCGTCATAATGGGAAACCCTCCGCCCGACATCTCTTGGAAGATCTCCTCGAGAGGGAGGATCCCGACACAGGAGAATTCTACCATGTCGCGCAGCCGGTTCCTCTGCCCCTTGAGGCGCGCCAGCTTAGACGTCACAGACATTGTTTCAACTCTGGCCACGGCAATCTCCTCGGTCTCTCTGATCACGGCAGCCTCAGCTTCAGCTAGCTCGGCCTCGGCGGCAGCAAGATGATCCCTCAATTTCTCCACCCTGCCCGTGAGGACACCCACGCGACATTGGTTTTCATCCAGGGCCGTTCCATGCTGCTTTTCGTTGCTTCGTCGCACGTCCAACGCGCGTGGGTATTCATCCTCCTAGGCACTAATGGCGGCGAGTTCATTGGGAGCCCGGGCCTCGAGGAACTCACGGCGGTTGACGTACTTTAACAGCAACAGGACCCACCGTGACCATTCCTCCAGAGGGCAACCCAGCATTTGCAACGCCCCGGTCAGCTACGCCACCACGGCGTGTACCCCCCGGTATGTGAGGGAAGGGTCGGCGAAGATCATCGACCATAGGACCAGTAGCATTTGTCAGACTGGCACATCCAAGCTGACGTGACCGATGGAGGGCACAGTCGGAGGGTCGAACTCGACCAAGTCATCCACCGCCGCCCACAGATCCACATCCACCATGCCCGAGGAGGATGGAAGACCAACGGCTAGGTCGCTTGGGCGCCCGACCCCGATAGATGACTCCCGGCTGGTCATTGCCAAAGGAGCTGGTAGAGCTGCAATTGAACCACCCAGCTCTGCCATCGCAAGAGACTGCTCCTCCCCGCTCTCGGTCATAGGAAGGGCAGGAAGTGGAGCTGAATCAGAAGCCGCTATTGAAGGACCTATCGCCTCTTCTGCCTGTGCTCCCTCTTTCCCGAAAGTCACAAGGCTGGCGAGCGTCTTTCCCAGAAGTTGGCCCTCCTCGGGTGTCATAAGCGGTCGGGGGGTGGTGGAAGAGGAACCATGAGTTTCAGTCTGCTCCCCGACTGCAGGAACGACACCAAGCGCTCCACCTCCGACGCTGAGAGCAGTTGCGGCTCGTCAACCTCCGCAGGACCCGCTGCCTCCCTCCGCTTTGCAATGGCCTTGGGGCTTTAGCGGTGCGTGCCTCGGGGAGCCCTCCCTCCTCTTGAAACAAGAAAGTGGGATTAGCCTTCCATCGATCAAGACACGCTACCCCGAATCTTGAGAAGATGGGAATAGGGGTCCCGGAGGTCCTACATTTACCTCAGTCATCGGGACTATGCTGTCTTCCGGTGCTATTTCTCCTTCCTCCAGAATCGTACCGGTCGGCATTGCAGTCCCCACGGCCGCTTCCTGCTGCAAGACCTCGAATAAGGCTGCCAGCTTCCCCAAGCCGGCGTCGTCGCCCCCGGATCGCTCTGCTGGTGCATCCGGGATGGGCGCCTCCATGGTCTCTGGCTGGATTTGTTCCTGCAAGTTGACCGGGGGATAAGAGACAGAAGGCCGAAAGCTAGCCACAAAGGGAGGGCCCCACATGAACGGGCCCACACTTACAACATCCTCGCCCGAAGCCGCCTCATCAGAGGAGTAGTCATAGTCTACCTTCTCGCCTGAGGAAGACTGGGTCGGGGTAGGCTCCTCCCTTGTCGGAGAGGAAAAAATGGTGGTAATAATAATGAACAAATAATTAAATTTAATAAATACCCACGACATCAATGCTCTCTCACTAATAAGCTAATAATATTCAAATGGGGCTCCTTTCTCCTTCAGACCCTATGCAACGGGACATTAATGTGGCCTCTGTGGGTCGTGCATGAACCTCATCATGGTCATAGCTTGACCCCGTTCCGAACCAATAGCCAGCTATGTTTGACTGGATTTCCACTGGGAGCTAATCCCAAACATTAAATTTGCCATATTCTTGGCATACATTAAACTTACAAACTGGGACTCTTATTGGACTATGATTTGATTAACCATTGACTGGCTTCGTCCAACTGTTTGCCCCTCAATAGGGGATGGCTTTTTCATTAAAGTTTGGAATTTCCATTCTTTTCTTTAAATGATAATAATTGTAAGCCCGAGGGCCCCTCTTTCCTAGTGATTAATCAAGAATTTTCTCCCCTTTGGGGAGATGTAATTAATGCATGACCTTTATGGCATGACGAGTTTCGGTTTCGACACGCTACCTATTTTTGTCGACTGGTCAGACGGCGCGCACCAGTGTCTCCGGACCGCCTTGGTCTTTGGAGCATGAACAGATTGTTATATTGTGATGACTAGCACGCCTACCCACTAATAAATGATATAAAAAATAAACAAACTAAACTAATTAAGGAAAAATAAGTGTGTCCACACCTGCGTGGCCCAATAATGATAGCCCCATCAGGGGCCCAGTTGCTATAAGATCCAAGGTAAAGAGTCCAATAAGGCCCATCGAGCATTTGCTCGGTCACCCGAGTGAAGGCCTCCCCAATGCTCGGGAAGAGTCCAGGCGTTGATTAGACTGAGCCAGCCAAAGATGCATAAAATGCTCCCTCAGGGATGTCCATGGCCAGGATTTCGTACATGTATGAGGAATACCCCTTAACGAGCCATCACTGGGACTCCTTAATGAGCCAGAGCGAATTCCTTGTGGCCGGACACTTATCCGTAATAACCATATGTGAACCTTACGCTATCGTCTGAGAATGGGAAGCCCAAAAAGATAAGGGGAGAGCAAGAGTTCCTAAACGGTAAGAGTTCCTAAAATTGACGTAACTCCCCCTAGACTCTCACAATTCTCCCTACTTAGAAGAGGGAGCTTACAACTGTATATATAAATCGAGGGATCTCCTTCGGAAGGGTAAGTCAATTCTAACCTCCTCAACTGGTGAAGAGTAGTCTTGTGCCTTACACCTCCCTTGTCTCCTTTCGCACTCTGCTCTTACCCTTATTGACTTAAGCATCAGAGAGTTTTCCCTGAGATAACAATCCAATGCCCCTTGGTCCCTTCTTTCCCTTTTGCAGAACTCCGTCATGAGGTGGCTACTCACAACTGATCTGGGACTCGTGTTGCCCCTAGATCCGACGGCCAGCGGCTTAGCACGAGACTTTGCCACTTCAATAATTAAAGTAGAGTTTGGTTTATGTTAATGATGATATGATATTAATAGTAAATTGAACAATATTATTAATCAGGATTGTAATGGATAAACATATTAAAAAGTCAAGTTGTATCGATTAATTAATCATAATCATGAATGGAATAATTATTAAATGACAGTGTCATGGTTACTAAATATCTCTGTCTGGAAGGGGGATGAATCCACCGGATGGAGATCGAAATCCTCCTCCAGATCAGATCTAAGAGCCCTCACCGTGGCGGGAGAGGGAGAAGGAATCGGAGGAAGATGATGGGGGAAACGCCTGAAGAACCGACAGAACGACCAAGACTATCTTGAAGGATGTCGGCACCAAACACGGATGCCTGTAGCTCCTTACTCTTTTCTAGCTAGGTGAGCACGATGGCCCTTACAATGCTAGGGAACCAAAGACTGAAAACAAATAAAACCAGTAAAATAAGGGAAGGAAACAGTGGGAAATAGGAAACATGGTGGTGGGGGAGACGGAGCATGAGCTCCTTCCCCTCTGGACCTCTCGCTCTGTACCCTCTCCCTCCCTCTTCCTCTTTTTTTTTACCTTCCTCTTCTTCCCCTCTTCTTCTCTTCACTGGAGCTGGAGCAAGCAAGATCACCAGAACCTCTCCTTCCGTCTCTCTCTCTTCTCTTTTATACTTTGCCACCACAGAGCTCTGGGGTCCAAGGGATCAAGAGAGAGGATCTCCTGTGTCTTTTCCTTCTGCTTCACCTGCATGTCATTTCCCAATTGGGGGCCTGCAGGAGGCCGATGGTCGTGGGCAGTTCGAGGCCATCATGGAATGGGCAAAGCTTAGGGGCAACGCCACTGCGTGCCAGAGGCTCGTAGACAATGACCTCTGGTCCTTGGTAATGCCCAGAGGACCCGTAGAAAGGTAGCTTTGCCATTTTCATGGGAGAAGCTTCCTCGTCCAAGCTGTCGCCGGAGCCGCCGGATGGGTGTTGGAGGGAGTCACCGTATCGAGTGGCAAAGGGGCCGCCGGATGGGGAGCATGAGGGCGCCGTCGGATCACCACGACTAGTGGCTCCATCGGATTGAGAGGTTGAGTGCCCCACCGGATCAGATGCCGAGAAGGGCCGCCAGATCGAGCGCACTGAAAGTGCCACCGGATGGGGCACACTAGCAGGCCACCGGATTAGGGTCTCCAAGCGCGTGCCGGATGTAGGGCGCTCGAGGTGTGTTGGATGAATGGGGCACGAAGCGTGCCAGATGAAGCCCAAGGCAGCGTGCCGGGTAGGGGCACTTGGAGGCGTGCCGGGTGAAGCCCAAGGCAACGTGCCGTTGAAGGGGCCTTGATGGCGTGCCGCTGGAGGACACGATGGGTATGTCATTGGAGAGGTACGAGATAGTGTGCCGTAGGGGGGCTTCAAGGAGTGAGCCACTGGGGGCACTTCAGGAGTGTGCCGCTGGGGCACCTTAAGAGTGGCGTCCGTTTCTTATTTTCCTCGGCGCGTCTCTGTTCTCTTCTCCTTTATTTCCCGGCACGTAAACATGGGGTGAAAATTTTTAGTGTCCACAAATGTCCTCCACCCACGGGTACCGTGGGTGAAGGATGAGATAAGCGGTGCACGTTGGTGCAGTCGCTCTCATAGGGTGTACCTTTTCTTCTCTTTTCTCTCTTTCCCCTTTTTTCTTTCTCTCTCTTTTCTTTTTTTTCTTCTGTCTCTTTTCTCTCTCTTCTTCTTCTCTTCTTTTTCTTCTTCTTTTCTTCTTCCTTTTTTCTTCTTTTCTTTTCTTCTTTTTCTTCTTCTTTTCTTCTTCCTTTTTTCTTCTTCGTTGAACCCGCAGAGGGGGGTTCGAATCGGGTGGAGCTTGGATGGGTTTTCACCCATCTTAAGAAAACACTCATACAAGAGTACATCTAGGGCACGACCATTGTCGAATAGTATCCTATCTACGTTACAATGGTTCATTATAGGTGATATTACAAGAGCGTCATCGCGCGGGGTGATTACCCTTTCCAGGTCTTCGTTAGAGAACACCAAGGCTTGCTGCTTGCTCGCCATTGGGGCTTTGGGGGGCTTGGAGGCCCTGCTCACCCATTCAGCGTGACGCTTCCTTCCTCGGCTACTGTCTCCTCCTGATGCCGGGCTGCCAGAGATGACGTTGATGTGGACCCCATGGGGTTGATTGTCAATCTCTTCTGGAGGGATGTTGTGATCCTCCCTCTGCTTGGACACATATTGAGATAGGTGTCCCTGGCTGACGAGACGCTCGATCTCATCCTTGAGCTGATGACAATCTCCAGTATGGTGTCCATGGTCATTGTGGAACTAGCAGTGCTTGCATCGACTGCGATGCTTTGGGTCAGACTTCATACGCTCAGGCTGGCAGAGAATGCCCGGGCTCTTAATGTCTTCATATATCTCGTAGACGGGGGCGAATAGGGGCGTATACCACTCGTATTTTCGAGGGGGCTCTCTGCGGCCTCCATCTTGATTCTGCCTTTTTGCCTGGCCCAAGCCTTGCTCAGATGATCACTTCCTAACTCCCTTTCGACCCGAGCCTGTCACGCTGTGGTTGGCGTTGAGGACTTCTTCGCACTCTGCATGGCACAGGGCTAGGGTCACTAGATCGACTAGAGAGGTGGGCAGATAGAGGACTAGCTCTCACCAGAGGTTCTCATCCCTGGTGCCTCCTATCAATTCGGTGATGGCTGAGGAAACATCCAGGCGAGGGATACGTAGGGCTGTCGATTTAAATTGGTTGATATAGGCCTGTAGCTTCTCCCCCTGTGCCTGTTTTAGTGCCAGTAGCCCGGCAACTGACCTGGGAGGGCCGCTACCGGTGAAGCTCTCCGTGAAGATCTGCCGGAACTGTCGGAAGTCGTGGATGATGCCGGGGGCGAGTGCTCGGAACCAGGCTTGAGTGCCTTGGACCAAGGTAGTCACGAACGCTCGGCATTTGATGCTGTCTGAAGTCCCATGGAGAGCCATCAGGGCGTCAAAGCTGTCGTAGTGGTCGGTCGGGTCTCCCTGGCTGTCGTATGATTTAAAGGTCGGTAGTGAGACTCTGGGGGAGAACTCGGCCTTCAAGACTTGGTCAGAGAATGGGGATTGGCTCCTCATACTCCTTGATGGACATCTTCTTGGAGGGCTGGGGGAGGATCTATGTACCAAAATACTTTGACTTTTGATGACTCCATATGTAGGGAAGTATGAGACTCCATCCCTTTATGCCTTTGGGGAACCTTAGGGTGATTGACTTGGGCAAGGCTCTTGATGTGTCTAAGGGTTGGGGATGAGCCCCATGGGTTGATGGGCTCCCAAACTGAGGGATCAAATGGATCTAGGTAGGGGTGGGTGAAGTGGAAATCATGAACCCAATCAGACATAACACCATGCTTTCTACAAAGGGGTGAGGGGTAGGGCAAGGTGTAGGTGGACAAGGGGTTGTGTTGGTTGGTCGACCGCCAGGCCCGCGTCGGTCGACCGGTGACGGTGAACCGGCCCGATTTAAGGGTCAACTGACCCTTCTTATATGGGTCTTTCTTCACTCATTCTCTCCATCTTTCACCCCCACTCACTCTCCATCACCTTTTCCTCACCCTAGAACCCCTTTTCTCCTCCAACCAAGCCTCCATAATCCCTTGTTTCTCCACCCGCACATGATCCGATCTTCTCGTCACAATTTCAGGACGACCTCCATACGGCCGTTCGTGCGTTCGTGGAGATCCTTCACAGCTTCTAGGCTGTGGATAGGTGTATTCCAAGCCCTAGCAGTGCCTTTGTGCTCTATCTTCATGCCCGGGGTTGAGATCGATTGTTCAAGGGTTTCCCAGTGGGTTTTCTAGTTCGGGATGCCGCCCAGAAAAAGCTCTCGACGTTCTGCCCAAGGGGAAGCTAGCCGTCAATGGCAAGAGGCCCCGGCTCCTCCACCTCAGCGTGCTCCTCCTCTACAGCGAGCACCTCTACCTCCACGTCCTATTATCGACCCCCGTTTGATCGACTTCAACGAGGTGAATGAGGTTTTCCCTGATTTGTGCACTCTGTTTGAGATTCAAGAGGGCTGGATGGATTTTGTTACACGGTAGAATAGGTATTATCCTCGTCTGGTCCAGCAGTTCTATAGGTATTTGGTTGTGAGGAATGAACTGCTATATACCACTGTTGAAGGTGTTGAGATTCACATCACCCCGGATCTGTTTCGACAGGCCCTAGGAGTATCAGCCATGGGTGCAAATAGGGGCTATGGTTTTGGTGAAGTTCCAGACACGTTTACTGCTATGACCAACTGTGAGTATGTGCACGGTGTGATCGACTTAATTAAATTGAATGCCAATCATTTTCCTCCACTGCAAAGGGTTCTGCATCACATGTTCACATCCTTGATATATCCCAAAGTTGGCGATAGAGATGAAGTCACAGAAGTTCAGAGATTCCTATTTTACCATGTCATGAATGGGATTCAAATTAATGTGGGTAGGCTCATGACAGATTTGATTGGCACTTGCCGTACCTACCTCCGGTGTTCTCTACCATATGCTTCACAGTTGACCGATGTCTTCATCTATGCTGGGATTAATGTGGCAAATGAGCAGTTCATTTTTGTTACGCAAGATGATATATACAACAAGCATAATATTTTCTCAGATTTTGGCTATTACTATGGTCCCGATGGAGAGCTTTACCGGGACATTACAACTTATGGGGAAGAAAATGACAGTGAGGAAGACCAAGAACCAACACAACAGCAAGGTGAAGGGGAAATTCCCCCTCCAGTTCCAGCTGAGGAGCAGCCTCCTCCACCATCACCTCATCACCAGGATTTTGAGATGCCTCCTCCACCTCAGTTTTATCATGGAGAGTCTTCTACTCAAGGGGTCAGACAGCACCCTTCGGTGGACTACGAGGCTTTTGACGGGCAGCTCACCGGATTGGAGGCTCGTGTGGATACCTATGGGCATGATCTCTCTACCTTTGAGGGCCATATTGTAACACCAGTGCCTTAATGGATCTGTAGTGGTTCGGACCCGGACTCGATGCTGTGAGTTCTGTCATTTTTTCTGAATTTTTTAGCTATTTTCTAGTTACTAATAGACTAGCCTTTTGGGCCTTATTAATTGACCCAATAAGGATTACAAACTCAATAAAAGAAAAATACATCAATCTAAGAAGAAATAAATAGCCAAGCCACTATCGAACTGGTCTCAAAGGGTCAACGTCGAAGTTGGGGCATGGAGGGTCACTGGTGTCCCCACCAATTCTACCGGGGTGACTAGAACTCGACTCCGTCGAGTGGCAATCTGGTGGATTCTGATGGCGTAGCTCAAGGTGCTGCATCCCTTCCTAGCTATCCTATATGGTGTTTGATCTAGGCCGTCCCTTCCATCTGAAGAAGTAATGGTGAACTGACCTACTCCAGTTTATGTTGACCTGCTCGCCTAGTATCTGCTCTAGTTGCTCTTGACAACCACTCTTTTTGGCTGGGGGTCACACCAGATGTCACTCACGCATGAAAGAGGGTGGGGGCTCAAAAGCCTCACTAGGAACCGCTACCTTGCCCTCATTTGGCACTAGATCTGCCACGTTGAGCAAGGGGCTCACTCCATGACCTTTATGTCGATCCTCTTTGTAGGCATCTTGGCCTAACCTTTTTGTGACTCGAAATGGCCCTATTCCATGAGCTCTCGCCATTCTCACCATTGCAAGATCATTAGCTGGGACTCTTTGCTGACACTTGTGGATGTCCTCCTGTCGTTCAAAAGCTTCGTAGCTCAGGTCGGTTCGCTTGCGACCATGATGACATTCTATATGTAGTCGAATAGCTTGACCTGATCTTGATGAGTCAATATGATGTTTGGTGCACAATCGTATGGATGCTTCTAGGATGGGACCTACATGCACAGACTCAACCTTAGTTGGGACCCTACCAAACTAGCGCAGGTTGGGACTTGAGGTGTCAAAGATAGGGATCGGGTCACACTCTTCAAGCTTGGGCAAGAAAAGCAAAATTTCACTAGTACAATGGCCCTTTTTGCAAGCAGAGGTAATGGATCCAATAGCAGGATAGGTGAAGGTAAGATATCCTAGTTCTATACTCCCTATGGCTAGCAGGCTGGTAAGACTCATTTACCAGATTAAACCCGTAACCATATCCTCTAAATTTTCGATGAAAAGGTAGGATTGGTAGGTAATTTGGGGAGGGTGGAGGGCCACCATTGGGAGGACATGTCTAGGGGATGGGTAGCATAGGTTTGAGTCCAGGTCATGGCTTTTCTTTAGCCAACTAAAGAGGGTCCCTTCTATGACTATTTCCCTCTTAGGTTGCACTCTTGCTTCTAGATAGGAGTCAAAGTGAGAGCATTGATGGTGGACTTCATCCCTGGTTTGGGAGAGAATCAGATCATGTGTTTCTGATTGGATCACACCTAGTGCATCTTTCTGGGCATGGTACTCCTCGATTAGTATGGGGTTGGCTATGTACTACACTACCACTTCAAGACTTGGATCAATCTTTTCCTCTTATATTTCAACCTCATGATTAGAGCTTTCTCTTGGGGTTGGAGGTAGAGGGGAGGAGTATGGAAGCACATTGTAGGTTGTAATACCCCATGATTTATTACCAAATTTTTACTTAATTTTTTGTGATAAATCAGAATTTTTAGGAATTTATTTGAATTTTATTGATTTAATAAAAGAATAGAAATTGAAATATACTTGGGCTTTCGGAGCGAGATAGGTTTAGTTATAACCTAAATAGCCATCCATGAATGACAAAGCTTTGGACCCGGCCGTGTTATCCACCAGTACATCTATATGAGGCAGTGAAAAATCATCATTGAGACATGCTTTATTTAGATCCCTGAAATCGATACAAATTCACACCTTCCCATCCTTCTTGATGATAGGGACTATGTTCGCCACCCACTGAGGATACAAAACCACTCTAATGAACTTGGCCTTATGCAATTTATCAACTTCTTCTTTCATCTTTAAGGCCATGTGGGGGTGAAACCTCCTTAACTTTTATTTAACAGGTGTTGCCCCTAGTTTAAGCACTAGTCGGTGTTCCAACAAGGAGGGGCCAAGACCCGGCATGTCCTCGTAAGACTAGGCGAAAGAATTGCTATACTCCTTTAGGACCTTAATTTATTCTTTTTCAACTTCTAGAGGGAGATTAGCAGAAATAATGATGGGCCTGGGATCCTCATTAGTTCCTAGATTAATATTCTTTGTAGGTTCATCCACTGTCGATGATGGCTCATCAAATCTCTTCAAGCCCTGTGCATATAAGTCGACAGCATCATCTACATCGTTGTCCTCAAAATCGTCCAGGTATTTCTCATCCATGACTTCATAAATACCCAATCCATCGTCACTCCACACCCCATCATGCTCCTCATCTTCCTCTAGCATAATCGCCGTAGCTATGAATTTTGGGCACTTGAGAAGAGCATGACATCGCTGAGCTAGATCTTGCAAGAACCTATCAGGAACGGACTTAGAATGGCACGCCGACGGGTGCTGCTCAGGCAAGGATGGGTTGGATGAACTAGAATAAGACCCTACTTCTCTAGACCTAATAGACTCTACTTTCCTAGACTCTACATTTAACCTAGGAGAAAGGAAATCTAAAGGAAAGGAAGCAACAGGGGCCTCGTGCCCCTGGGAGGAGGACAGAAAGAAGAGAGCGTAATCTTCCACTGAGATCTCCATTTCAAAATTGGTGTTTTTTTTTGGTGATCAGTGGTGATCATGCAACAAGAGGAAGGGAGAGGAGGAGGAAGTGTGTGGGGATAGATGGAAGGGGCAGAAGAGATCAAGGAGTGGATCAGAAGAGGAGAAGAATGGAGCAGAGAGATCCATAGGCAAGGAGTGCCCACAATCACAAACTTTGATGATGAGAAAATCAGTTGGGATCTGAAACATCAGACGGTTGATCACAAAAGGAGGTGAACGGGGTACAAAATCCAGCTTGTGCAAGGATGAAAGCAAACAGGACGAAGACCAAGTGAAAATGACGGGTGAACTCCCCTTTTCCCGTAGACAGTAAGCTGGCTTCTTCGGCATATTCAGCGCAAGCCTGTGGACGCACTAAAATTCACTCGATGTTCCGTTTGTTTGTTAGTGTGTTTTATTTGTCTATTTAGTGAGAGGGTGTGCCAGTCACGAAGTGACGATTTATTTGGGCTTCATGGAAGCTATGGTGCGCTCGATCTGACTTCGTTAGGTGATTGTGTAGTTCGGGTCGGGACCAAATCCCGCCGTGCCATAAAGGCCACGACGTCATTTACATCCCCCATACGAGGGAACACCCTTGATTAATTGTCGAAATTAGGGGCCCACAGGCCATCCGCTGACCCTCCACAGATCAACACCGCATCTCAAGCCAAACCTCGCTCGGACACAGCAACTGATCTCGAGCCTCACACCAACTCTACCCTCTCAGGGGAGCACAGCGAAACCACATGACAGGATCTCTCCTCGGTCCTCACGTCACTCGACTCAGACTTACGGGGAAATCCTCCCTTGCTGGTCGCAGACCAGGGATCACCATATCCAACGCCAACGTCTCATCAGAGACCTCCGCACACATGCACTATCCTTCGACCTGTCTCGTCAAATCCTTTGCCTCAAAACGATCCAAAAGGGTGTCTGCCGATCCTCGGCTCCACTCTCACCATAGAGCCTCGGGACGCAACCTCTTACAATCCACGACACACTTCTTCAGAACCAAATAGTGCCGCCTGCTACCACAGCAAGCTGATCGATAACGCCGCGACCAATGCTCACGGGTCCCCAGACAATACACCACTTAACATGGTCGATCACTCGGCCAACCTCGCCAGCCACTCACAACAACCAACCAGGACCCACAATCTCTCGGAGATCTCTCCCCCAGAACATGATCTCGTCTGAGGGCACAACTTCGAACACGAGAATAGGGTACTCATGCGGCAACCTTGCCAGCACATTTCCCCAACTCTCAATCCAGTCAGTGCCACAAACCATAATACCTCAAGTAACGGCACGGCAACAACACGTCTCACGCAACCCGAGATAATCTCACACCAAGGAACCAATCCTCCGACGCTCAACACATCCTCTGCAACGCCGCAAGTTCTGATTCACAACACCTCAGAAAACACAACACCAACCATGAGTTCTCGCGAACACCGCCCAACTGGCACGCATCCTTCCGGAGCAGCGCCAACACCCTCACACATCAGGGAATGGGCAACGCTCCTCACACAGCCACACACTTGCCACAGCGGTCGAGCTAGTCGCTGCCACACGCTCCTCGCCTACGCCTACCTCTGACCTCGAAACCAATAACACACCAAACGCCAGGCTCGACAATCAACACTTTACCAGAAAGATCCTCCGCTCATCCAAGCACATCTCGACTAGAGCGCCCACTCTGTCACCTTGAACCACGATCTCAACGCCTCAGGGGCTGGATAAATCCTCAGCTGGAGTGGCCAACACCAATAATAACTCCCTCAGAGCACACTCACGGCCACCTAACCACGAGTAATCCTCGCCAGCCACCTGACCTCGCTACAGATTCCTCGATCGCCGCACCATAGTAACACACTTGTCGACAACCTCTGCCTAACGCAGCACAACCAGGGCCACAACCCATCGGGAAGAAATCTCTCTATCACATCCCTTGGGCCCCCACACAGGCGCGAAAGTCGCGAACAACAACCGCCTTCACAGTGCCGTGCTGCGCCGCACCCTCAAGCTCTCACGCGAGAAACCAAGCAAAAAATAAGCATGAAACCCTATGCCAGCTGCCGACTGTACTGGACCTAACGGACTCTGATCACCGCAATATCTCAAATTCCCATGTACTTCCACAACCATAGCTCTGATACCAGCTGTAACGACCCAAGATCCGGATACCGGATTCCTCCCGGTATCTGGATCTTGGGTCATTACATTAATTGACCTTCATGTGCCTTGTGTTCTGTCCTCTCTTCTCCTCTCCCCCGAGGCGCGCCACCGAGGTGGAGGTGGATGAGATGGGATGCCGTGGAGGTGCTGTGGAGC
Source organism: Amorphophallus titanum (assembly GCA_024336825.1). Taxonomy (NCBI): domain Eukaryota; kingdom Viridiplantae; phylum Streptophyta; class Magnoliopsida; order Alismatales; family Araceae; genus Amorphophallus; species Amorphophallus titanum. The sequence continues at coordinate 17,039,506 of JANBPO010003090.1, forward strand.
GTGATGGCGCGAGAAATGGAGCGTGGCATTAGCGTGACCCCATTCGTGGATTCAAAGCCGGTGTGGGTTCTTCGTGTGATGGTTTTCGACGAGGATTGGCCATTTCGGCTCGCAAGATCTTCGGTGGATGTAGGGGGATGGATGTCCTACCCTTTTCCTAGGTTTTCTCATGATTTGGAGCCTAACGGTGTGAGTTTGAGTGGGTTTTACCTTGTGTGGGCAAAATGCATGTTCGGGGGGTGTGAGTCGCGTTTGCCATTCCAGGCGACGATTTGTAGTTTAAATAGTTTCATTCGAACCCCTGGCATGTTAGGATGTCATTCCCGCTAGTTTTATTACATTTGGCCATGATTTGGGGCCGGTAGGAGGCCGGTTACCCTCGTGAGTCATTTTGGGTGGATTTGTGAAAATCGCCCATTTCGTGTCATTTTTTGGTTTTCTGGACCCCTTCCAGCTTGTGGAAGGTGGGTATTGTGGTTAGGGATGTTTCCCCATCGTTCTGGAGATGATTGGGGTGGGGAATGGTGATTTTCAAGGATTTTAATGTTTTCTAGGTTCAGTGTTTTAACGTGGTACTCTCAGGGGGAACATTCTCAGAAGAGACGTGTTGTATCATATGGTCGCGTTCATCTAAGAAGATGAACAGTTGGGCTGTTGGGAACACGTCCCATGTGTTGGGCGCAATCCTATGTTAACGCGACTCATCTAAGCCCCGCGTTAGTGTGATCGCGACCCAGGCGATGGCCGCGACTATTGTGTTATCACGCTTGAGGTTTTGGACGCGACTATTATCGCTACCTAGGTGAACGCCGCGTCAAAGCGTTAACATGCTCCAGGTGTTGGACGCATCCTGGTGACATAGCGACCTCAGTAGGGGTGCGTTAATCATTGCGACGCAAGCTTTAGGTGTGTTAATGCTTTCTATTTTCAAAGTATTATTCAACTTGTCTCCGGCTCCAGTGAACCTAGGATTCAATGCCTCGTTGACCTTTGACTCGATGGATGCCTTGGATGTTCCGTGAGAGTCATATATATGTGTCAAGGGATCCCGGAAGAGTGGTTCATCCTTAGCAGTGTGTAGTGTTTCTTCCATATTTGTTGGCTTGGTTTCGACCCCTTGGTTAGCCCATTGTCTGTGGATGTCCTACGAGAGCTGTGACCGTGTTATAGGGTGTCGGAATGTGCCATTGTATCGAACTGTGTTTTACGCATTTTGAGGGTCATTATGGTTTCTGCTCAACTTGGTTGTGACCTAGTGGTTGAAAGGTGACCTCGTGAGTGTCTCGGCTATCCTGTGAGGATCTAGACTCTAGTTTTTGATGATTGGAGGTATCGTCTTACCTCGGTTCACATGCCTATGTGGTCTGAGGGCTTGATGTTTGGTGCGGACACCCGAGCACAAGAGCGGTCCGGGTCGACGGGCCACCGGTACCTTACACGGAGCACCACGTGAGCCACGATAGCTTCCATTTGGCTCGGAGACAGTCTAGAGACTCCCCCTTGAGTCTTCACATTTATCATATTTATTGGGATTTTATTTGTGTCTATCCCGGAATTTTATTTTCATTAGATTATTGAGATTTTAAGTTATTATCTCTCATGTGTTTATCTCTCTCTCTAACTTCAAAATCTGTGAAATACTAAAGTTAGAATACTCTTCTTTCATTTGATTAGAATGATAAGGATGTCAAGAATTTAAATGATTAGAATCTTAAAATCTCTCTTCACCATTCTAACTAAATACATCCTAAATTTTAACGGCCTTCGCCGGTGACGCACACGAGTATCTCCTGGGAAAAGGAAAAAGACCCCGTGAATAAGGGAAAGCTCCACCAGTCACGAGAAGAACGAAAGAATTCAAGGTGAGCTCTTCCAACAAAGGCCATATAACCGACAGCAAAGGGATGATCCTGGGAACTTAGATCCGATGGATATCCGATCTCCAACGTCGGATCTCAACCTGTTACCTCTCTCGCTCGAGCCCGACCCGGTACACCAACAGGGGAAAATGAGGGAACTCCATCAGTTCACTGCATTAGCCGCCGGGCTTCGACTAAATGAGCTCTTCCTGGTATCCTATAAACTGAAGTGAGCCTTCTTGGATCGACTTATTTCTATCCCATGTATCGGATTATTCTCTGTCGGGTCCCGCAAACCACGAAAAAGAAGAAAACAGAAGCGCCTGGTCCAGATGGTGGACCACGCCCGTGAAAACATGACCATGTTAAGGTCCACATATTCGTGACAAACCTTGGTCAAGCTTTATCTGTACACGCGTCTGGGCTCTTCTACCCTGTCCTCCTTTTGCCTTGTCAGATGCTGCTTAGCCCGGCTTCATCTGCATACGCACATAGAGTTTTCTTTGGCATCTCCACAGTGGTCAAAATCAGCAACACCGAACGATGTGCTCACCAACAGTTCTCGTGCGCCCATCAATACACGGCATCCACCCTACTCTCCCAATCCCAAGTGAATCAGGCCATCCAGAAATAAGGCATCCCTCTTCTCCTCATGAACGACAAGAAGATGATAAGCTTGGGATTCTAAATTTGCAGTAGGTTGTAAGAAGAGGAATTCACATGTAACAAACTCCAAGGACACTAAAGAGATCACAGAAGAAAACAGACAGAAAGACTTCAAAGATTTGGCACGCGCGGACCTCTAGATAGGTAAAACTAAAACATGAATGAATGCATCAGATCCAACTGACAAGTGCAGCTTCTCCAGCTCACTCCCTGAACAGAGTTGGTGATTATTAGACATACATATAATGGAACGAAGGAAAAGAGAATAAGAAAGGGGTTGGGGGTGGGAAGTACTTTAATTTGGTGTCCTGCAAAAAAGAGGGAGAGGGGCAGAGTCTGAAGTCAAGAGAAGCCACAGTGATGTGAGGACTGGCCATCACAGACGGATGAGAGTGAGTTCAAGAACAGAAAATCCAAATCTGGAGAGGTGTCCAGTACTTTTAATTTGGTTACAACAAAATAATTAATTTTTTATCTTTCCCATTAGAAATCATCTATAAAGAATAACATTGTTGAGGAGTTTGAAGTACCAACAGCCCAGAAGGAAGAATTACAGCCTCAAGAAGGAAGATTCGTGCATCTTGTTTTCTACCCTTTATAAATGTACACACTATAAAGAAACTAACGAAATGATGAAGCTTCATTACGTGATAAGTTGCTGAATGGAAAGGATCAGCATCGTGATATTGCTAGTATTGCTCTGAAGACAATAGTTTCAGAAGTCACTACGCCAGCTCTAGCGCAACGTGTTCTTATTTGTCTTTCTCCCCAGTTGACAGCTGGAATAACTAGTTCTGTAAGACTTTCTTCTTTGTAACATGTACAACTGTACTGCTTTATGAATGAGAGTTCTATTTTGCAATCTTCTTTCTTTTATGTTCAATGAACTGTGGCCTGATATATGGGTTTTTTGGTGCGGAAATTGAAGCATACTGCACAGACTCTTCACTCTTGGGGAGCTGATAAAACCCTCCCTTGGAGGGTGGCCAAAGACATGATTCTTCAACACCTTGTGAGTTTAGACAGCTTGGAGGAGGCAGGCCTTATGGATGAGGATGACAGAGTTTTGAGGGATTCCTTGAAGGGACAATTTGATGACTTAATGGCCAGAGAGGAGATTTACTGGAGGTAGAGATCAAGGGATAGATGGATTAAGGAAGGTGACAGGAACACAACATACTTTTAGCGGATTGCTTCAGGGAGGAGGGTGGTCAACTCCATCTCTTGCATTAAGGTGGGGGACCGTTCCTTTTCTTCCGAGGCGGAGATCAGAGATCAGGCGAGAGTCTTCTACTCTTTTTTGTTTACTGAGGAGTCGTTCTACAGGTTGAGGATTGTTGTTGACCTTCTCTCTTTCCTTTTCCCTGATAAGAGTGCGTCATCTCGCTGCCCTTCTCAGAGGAGGAGGTCCACTAGGTTGTGTTTTCTCTGGCAGGGGATAGGGCCCCAGGTCTCGATGGTTTTCCCTTAGTCTTCTTTTAGTAGTGTTGGGGGTTAATCAAATAGGATCTCATTAGGGCAGTGAGGGAGTTTTAGGATGGGAGGGCTCACTTGGCGGGCATCAATAAGACACTCTCGGTGCTCATCCTTAAGAAGGAGGGTGCCCAGGATTTTCGGGACTTTAGGCCCATCAACTTACTCAATGGTACTTACAAGATCATCACCAAGGTGTTAGCAGGGAGGTTAGTCACTGTGATGGGTACATTGGTCAGTCACTTCTAGGATGCCTTCATCAGAGAGAGAGATATTTTGGACAACTTATTGGTGATACATGAGTGTCTTTTTGCTATGAAGCATCGTAGGAGAAAAGGGGTGGTTTTGAAGCTTGGACTTTGAGAAGTCCTATGACAGGGTGAGTTGACAGTGTCTCTTTGATGTCTTGCACAGGATGAGTTTTGGGGACAGGTGGATTGGATGGGTCAGAGCTTGTGTCACTTTAACTTCATTTTCTGTTCTTATTAATGGAAAGTTGAGCTCTTGGTTCTACAACGGTCGGGGGCTGTGCGGCCTGTGCCAAGGGGACCCTTTGTCTCTCCTCTTGTTTGTGCTTGTAGCTAGTGTCGTGAGTAGGGTGTGGTAGAAGGCTGAGGCTGATGGACTGATTAGAAGTTTCCAGTTGGCCAGAGATGGCCTCTTTCTCTCTTACTCACTTGCAATATGTGGATGATATTATTTTGTTTCTTGATGAGGGTGGGCAGGACCCTTCTATGCCTAGGCTCTTACTGGAACTTTTGGAGGTGGTCACTGATCTGAAGGTTAATTTCAGTAAAAGTTTCAGGCCAATCAGAAAATTTGTGAGATTCGCATATTTTCTTTATGATACTAAGAAGGGCTTTATTAGTGGCTTCGGCTTGGCCGTTACCTTGAGGGTAATATGAAGATGAATGATGCAATACAATATTAAACTTCTTACATAGGTCCTAGAGCTCTTGAAAGATGAACTGGGGTCCGTTGTCAGTGACGATGCTACTGGGCACTCCGAAGCACGAAATAATGTTCTTCATAATGAATCGGCACACCGTGGTTGCTTTCATCTCCGCGTACACTTCGGCTTCAGCCAACTTGGTGAAGTACTCAGTTGCAGTAAGGATGAAAGATTTCTATTTGGTCTGAGAATTGGGATCATCGAGCTGGCCGACAATGTTGAAAGCCCACATGGAGAATGGCCAAGGAGCAGAGAGAGGGTGAAGAGATGAAGTAGGAGCATGGATTTTGTCGGCGTGGAGTTGGCACTTAAGACACCTCCGGACATAGAGGGAGCAATCTTCCTCTACAGTGGGCCAATAATAACCCTGCCTAAGGATTTTCTTTGCTAGAGCCTGGCCATTAACATGTCCTCCACACTCGCCCGAATGGGCTGCTTCGGCCACCTTCCAACCTTCATCATCATCTAGATATCTCATGAGCATGCCATTAAGAGTGCACCTATAGAGTTCTCCGGTAATGATAATGTACTTCGAGGTGGCTCTTCTAATAGCCATGCACTGTTCGACATTTGCCCCTTTCAGGAACAATCCGTCTCTGCAACATAGCTCCATTTTGTGGTACCATGGCAATTCTTCTTCCTCCAAGATCTCTTCTAATTCCGTTAAAGACACTTCCTTTAAATCTTCATTCTCAGCCCTCGCCTCTACAGCTTTCCTAAGGTTGGCGTGCCAAGGATCCTGAAGAGAGGGCACATCCATCCTCTAGATGATGATAGTCTCAGTGCTTCGACTGAGAGGAAAAGATAGAAAGGAAGCGAGCGATGCTAGTGCATCGGCCAGAATGTTCTGAGATCGAGGAGTATGGATATAGATCAGTTTGCAGAATTGCCTTACTAGGAGCATGACCAAATCTTGATATGGCTTGAGCTTTGGGTCACGGGTGTGGTAAGTGGATAGAACCTATCATAGAACGAGCTGGGAATCTCTTATAATCTTCAAGTAGCGTGCACCTAAGAGATAGGCGTGCTTCAATCCGGCTAGGAGAGCTTCATACTCGGCGATGTTGTTGGTAGCAGGAAATCGGAGCTGATAAGAAAAAGAAATCATCACCCCTTCCGGACTGAGGAGAACAATGCCTATCCCTTGACCTTGAGAATTTAGTGCACCGTCGAAGTGCAGAGACCAAGAGGGATAATGAGTGAGGACAGAGAGATGTTCATCAGGGAAATCATTCTGAATAGAATCTGTGCAGAGGATAGGAAGATGGGCTAGATGCTCAGCAATGGCATATCCTTTGGCTGCCTTCTGAATGATGAACGTGATATCGAATTGAGAGAGGAAGCTCAGTCAGCGAGCTAACCTACTAGAAAGGACATGCTTTTCTAAGAGATAGCAAATCTGGTCCATTCTAGAGATCAACCTAACTGGGTGGGCTAGGAAATAGTGTTTGAGCTTCTGAGCTACCCACACTAAGGCGGTGTAGTACATTGAAGCCACAGAGATATAATAGTAAGTAATTAAATTTCATTAGATCAGTTTGCTAAGGCAGCAGAAATAAAATTATTTTTTAATTAACAGTTTCAGTTTAACAATTATACCAGAGTCCCATCCTATAGAAAGATAAGTACAGTCAACAGAAAGGAAAGACGTACCCTCAAGTCGGGGGAAACCTAACGCAAGTACAGCTGGCAGATACAGACACGTCACACCAGGAACCGCGGAAGTAGAACAACGCCACCCACCTAAAAAGCAGGGGTGAGCCTCTTGTCACTGACTTAGTAGGGGTCACGCGGATCCCCACCGAAAAACACGCAGTAACACGGAATAGAAAATAGTAGGTGTAGCAAAGCAAGAAAACTACACTAGAAAGCTATAAAGAAGAGGAAGCAGTAGTAGGGAACAGGCAAGGAAGAGGGAAGCTAAACAAAAAGGGAAAAGCCGTAACGAACGAGCGCGGTTGCCGAACTAACCTCGGCTCCCAACCTACTCCTAACAGCAACAGAAGGGTGAACCCTGAACTAGCGAAGTCAGAAGTTGTTGATCTGTTGACAAGACACCAAGCAAGTGAAGGCCTGCAAGGAGAAAAGATAAGAGCCTAGGCAAACCTAGACAGACCAGACGGATGCTAAGCACACACGACTCGAAGTCCGTGCACACCTAGTCAGACATGACCACGTGCACAACTAAAACGTCGTGCACATGACACAACACTACGCTGACCTCGGGTAAAGCCACGAGCAGGCTAACCCAGCAAGGTCACGACGCTCGAGAAACATGAGAGTCATGAAAGAGTAACTGGTCACGTGACTGGGGTACCCACCACTAGAAGAACAGCCAGCTGCGTCCCCTGATGCGTTATGCTACACCTACAAGTATCTCGTCTATGATGCCGCCTATAGAAGCATGACAGAGACTAAGACACTCTAAGAACCAAAACAGAAGTACTGTCACGAGTGACTAGATAGGGTAACGCCCATCGGTATCAATCCAAAGCCCCTGACCACGTGTGCACACATCAGCTCGTGCCTAGAGCTGGGCCTCTAGCTAGTATTCCCCCCCTGCGGACGCTACAGTACAGAGCCGAGGGCCCACGAAACTAGCCTAAGAATCGTAAATCGAGAAGTGCCCTGCTACAAGAGCCGACATGTCGTAATGTGTCGTAAGGCTACGACTATTGGAGGATCATGAGACACAGACTCTAAAATGCAAGTGCCAAAGTACAGATAGTCAACGAAGCCCTGTCACACGTACTACAAAGCACCAATGGCAGTACAAGCAACTGCTGACAGACTCAGGACAAGGCAACTAGAACTGAAGCTACAACGATCCTTGAGTCTCACGACTCAGAGTCAAGATCGTCGTATAAAGCGGAACAAACCGCCAATCAGTCTAATCCTAAGCCAAAAGAAACGACACGGTCGAAGGAAACAACACGCGGAGACTTGAGGGAACACCGAGAACCCTCAACACAGTTGGACACGCACACCGAGGTAAGACGATACCTCACGACATCCAAAACACTATCTCAAACTGGACAGAACCATCGAGACACACATAAGGTCACCTGTCAACCACTAGGTCATACCGGGTTGACCAGAACCAGACAAGACTCGGGTCAAGACCGTCGCATGTGACGGCACAACGCCGTCAATCTGGCCTAATCCCTAGGTCTGAAACCACAGACCGCTCCTTGTACAGGCACTGACTCATGGTAACAAGCTGAGAACACCACCTCCTGGGACCCCGCAGCACCCCAACAAATGGCCCCCACATGATGCCCAGCATCAGTCAGGCCACGGCCATGCATGTGGATCGAGGTCCACTCATCTGGAACTCAAATCGGCACGGAGAAGCTACCTGTCAGACAACACACAATAAACGGTCCACTCCAGGCCATTCCTAGGTAAACGGATGGTCGATGGACCACCTCAGACCTCAAACAGTTCTCCATAGGCTATTTGATAAGCTGGGATGGTCACCTACTAACAACCTATCAACAGACAAAAACGGTCTGCCTTGGACCATGTGAAACATAAACGGTCCCAATTGGGACCGCTCCAGATAGTAAACGATCACCCACGGGGCCGTCCAACCTATGGACTGAACGGCAACACAAACGGTCATACTTAGACCGTTCAAAGCATAAACGGTCCAATGATAGGCCGCTTGAGGAACTAAGTGGTCCACCTTAGGCCGCTAAGCCATCCAACGACATAAAAGCCAAATGGTCCTCTCAGGACCGTTGGAAACCCAAATGGTCCAACCTGGGACCGCGCCAAAGAACTAAACGTCCATACCCTTGACCGTGTAGCCCTAAAACTATGCAATGGTCAAACCCAATGGTTAGAAATGCCTCGGGAGTCACAACGGTCGGCCACTAGGCCGCCTAGCAGTGAAACAGTCATATGCTGTACCGTAAAACCTGCCGACAATACAGTAACCAAGAAGTGGTCTCCAGATGGCTGTTCAACCCCTAGGCGGTCTTCCCACGGCCGCCCAGCCATCTAGGACGGTCTGGCTCTGTCCGCTCCACAAGGGTAGCGGTCTGTCACGAGACCGCGCAAGCAAAACACAGTGATGCGAGTGAAAAGCGGCTCCCTGAGGGCCGCCTACCCTAGAAACGGCTCCTGTTAGGACCGTTTTCAATCCAGAAAATCGAGAACGGCGGGAAAGCCCCAAAAATGCTGATCCATGCCCCGTTCACCCCTGGGTGAAGGGGAGACAAAGGGGAAACTTATCCCCAAGCCCCAGAGCATCGATTGATGCCCGCAAACCTCCAAACCACACATTAAATTGCTAGATCCGGCTCACTCCCAAAAATTGAGCATTTTTCCCAAAACACCCAAATAAGCCCGCTCGGCTCACCACGGCCTACCAAAATCACGGGAATGGAAGTATAAGGGTCAAGGATCCATCCCCCTACCTCCACCAAAGATTTCACATGCTGAGGATGCTAATCCATCATAAAACGCCAGTGAAACCCTCGCCGGGCACCCGAACGCATGCCCGAGCTCGTCGCGCCTTCATCGCCTCGGTCCTCACCCCATCCTTGCGCTCCTCACCCACACGCCGTCCCTACCTCACCCACCATCACCCTCGTTGGCCGCCCGAAGGAGAGGGGGAGAGAAAGAGAAGAGAGAGAGTGAGAATGAGAGAAAGAGAGGGGGTGGGGGTTATTTATAGCTTTCCTAGGTAAAACCCGAGTCCAATGATAGTGGTACCTCACCCAGCGAAATACACTCACAATAAACATAGGAAAGTATCAACACTCAGGTAGGGACTCCATACTGTCACCCAGCCACAAGGATGTCAGTGTCGCTCGAGTCGTGCTGCGTGTCTGGTACTGACAGGTAGCTCTGGTGTCCCCACCACTTTTTCGAGTAGTCTGTTCTTGGCTTCACCCGAGATCAGCTTAATGTAGCATGCACGATGATCTAGTTGTGTATGCGTTAGTGTTTCTTGATTGTGTTGGTCTTTTGTAGGGCTTTTGCCTCTTTTAGTAGGCCTTAGCTTTGGAGCTAATGCTCTATCGATGAATCGGTAATTCCTGACTTTGTGAGACCAGGGTTCGCCTTTCTGTTGCTGTCTAGAGTAGCTTAGAGAGTCGTGGTTTGGTAGCCGTGTTTCTGTCCTTACGGCTTTGCTCTTTCTTTTAGTTGTCCTTACTCCTATTTTTATAGCTTTACTGTTGTAACTTAGTACTACTGTTACTCCTACTCTTTCTGTTCTTTCGACTTTACTGTTTAGCGTAGTTATCTGGTGTGTTACTGCATTGTTTCCAGTGGGGATCTGTGTGACCCCTACTGAGCCAGTGACACGAGGCTCACCCCTACTTTTCAGGTGTGGTCGGTCTTCTTTCTCATGGTTCGAGGCGCGATGTGTCAGTTCGTAGTTGCCAGCATTGCCAGCGTCAGGTTTCCCCCGACTTCAGTGTACGTTCTCTGTTCTGTTAGACTGTGCTTGTCTTTATTTGGACTGGACTCTGTTAATTTAAATTATTAATTAAAAATGTAATTTTATTTCTACTACTTTAGCAAACCTGATCATTGAAATATTATTGCTCACTATTTTATCTGGAACTTCAATGTACTCCACACATACCCTTTTATCCCTTCGGAGCTTTACCTCTCTTGGGAGGCTTCACAGGTTCCAAGTGGTATCGAGTTTACCTGGTATCCGGAGTCTGGGTCACCACAACTCTTGTCTTGTTTGATATTGGTGCATCACATTCTTTTATTTCCAAGAAGTTTGTCGATCCACTACCTATGCAACCGGAATGGATAGATCTAGTCTTTTCAACCCCTCTCGGAAATGAATCCAAAATCACACACCATTATCTGGATTGTGATGTTATGGTGAAAGCGGAGAATCTACCTTTCAACTTAATATGCCTAGACATGAAAGACTATGATATCATATTAGGAGCTGATTGGCTATCCAAATACCAGGCAACTGTTGATTGCCGTAACAACAGGGTTACTTTCAAGGAATTCTCAGAACTTATCTACACTAGCCCTAAGAGTCGGAGCAAGTCACCTCTCATTTCGGCTCTCCGAGCTAGTAAGCTAATAAGGAAAGGGTGTGTATCTTTCCTTGCTTTCGTCACCATAAAGGAAACTAAGGAGTCCAAGATAGAAGACATCCCAGTAGTCCGGGAGTTTCCTGACGTATTTTCAGAGGATCTACCTGGACTACCCCCACCGAGAGAAGTGGCCTTCACCATCGGCCTGGTCTCTGGTGCTGGTCCAATTTTCAAGGTACCTTACAGGATGTCCCCTGCCGAGCTTAAAGAGTTAAAAGAGTAACTGATGGAGCTTCTGAAGAAGGGATTTATCAGACCGAGCACTTCCCCATGGGGAGCATAAAAAATACATACAAAAAATAAGAACGAATGAAATTCAAGAAAATTTGGATAAAATGCATAGAAAAAGAAATATAAATAAGTAAACAAATAAGTAAATAAACACGGTAACCCGTGCAAATAAGCCAATAAAAAAGGGGGGGAATCTATGTAAACAAATGAAGGAAAATCGTGAGATCATCCTAAATGCATAAAAAGAAAGGGGGAAATGGGCAGCAAAGAAATATAATCAGAGGCTCCACTAATCATAATAACAAAATTCTATATTGCAGTCCCGTCTCTCCCGTGACCTAGTGCTGAAGGGACAATAATGCCACCCCTGTAAGCCAGGCCTGAGTCTCGGGAATTAGCCCAAAATGGCCATGACCCGGCCTTACCTCGCGCCAACATTCTGATTAAACCAGACCCATTTGCCGAACTAGATCTTTTCCGGATCATCATTAAAATTGTCGTGTACTTGGCAGACATCTGAACGGATTTATCTCAGTTTTCACTGCATTCTCGTCACGGACTCCCGTCTGAATATGAAAGGGTCTATAAATGACCAATATGCCCGATTGCCCATGTCTCGGCATAGGCTATTGTGTGGTTTATTCCTGCCTCTTTCCTTTACAGTTAGCATTATTTCTTTCGGCCGCAGGGCCCCTAATCTCGGTAATTAATCAAGGGTGTTCCCTCGTATGGGGGATATAAATGACATCGTGGCCTTTATGGCACGACAGTATTTGGTCCCGACCCGAACCACACAATCACCTGAAGAAGTCAGATCAAGTGCACCATGAGTTTCTGTGAAATCTGAATAAATTGTCACCTCGGTGACTGGCATGCCCACGCTCTTAATAAACCAAATAAACTCATCTCAATAAACCACCTAACAAACGAATAGAATACCAAGTGAATTTTAGTGCGTCCACACACATCCATCATCATATTTTCCCAATTCTCTAACTGTCGATGCCAACAACCACAATGCCTCAAATAACGGCACGGAAACCAACCTCATCAAGGCTCACACAGCCAAGATAATCTCACACCGAGGAAGCAATCCTCTCGGCTAGGTAGAATCTTCCAACTGTACAATCCTCGACCTGTTGGTAATGGACCCACCACGCTTCTGCTGCACACTCGATACAATGCACGCAGGCAGCACCGACAACTTGACATCCGCATCTCAGAACACCTCTCAGTGCCATCGTAATTAGTCCTCACTGTAATTCACCATGCCTCGAGTACTGATCCTACCAACTGTCAATCACAAGTTGCCACAGCGTAAACCATCGTTCCAAGAGCCACAATACAAGCCACAAAGAGCACCTGTCTCAGCCTATCTTTAAGTCTCGAATCTATTGCTGAACTTTCACATCTCAACTGCCGCTACACACGGCACAACAAACACGGTGCATAATGGCCACCAATTACTATAATCTAGGTCCAAAACCAAGCCACCGCCAAACACTATCAAATCAAGTTCAGAACTAACACAGCCTACTCGAAGCAGATGTAAAGAACTAGGGACTTACTGAAATAGCTCTTCCCAACCTTACCCCAAAATGACACCATAAGACAGGATGATAAAGTAAAGCTCGGCTAACAATAGCTCCTTAGCTCACCTGAGCACTCTCTCAATCGCCAAAGACTTGGCTGCCCTCCTCTGTTTACCCAGTCAGAGAACGTGGCCCAGCTCGTGGGCACGTTCTTCCCCCGATTTTGCACAATCTCTCCCCACGATTTGAAACTCCGAGCACAAGGGACAAAACTATCGAACTCCATGGTGAGAGGGGATGGAGGCCATTTGGGTGGAGCGGGAGTAGACTTTGGGGTCTCGCCAAGTTCCTCCCGGAGGGTGAGAAGAGCCGGGCCGGTCGTCTTCCTCCTGCTTCCCTTGATTTGGTTTGAACTCCTTAGCTCCTACTCCCCACTTGCATCACGGCTTCCAGGTAAGTACATTGCATATAGTATAACTCTTTAGCTCCTACACTTAGAGGTTTTTTTCTCCCAAAACAAATGGGAAGGCGGGTGGTCGAAAGCCTCGGCCATCCCCCGTTCCCACCACCCCCAGGTAATCTTGCCACCATCATTCCCGTTCTGTTCATTCTATTAGAGTAGATACTACACCTTCAGTTTTACTAATGGCCTCTCTTTTATTTCTTCTCTGAGCTACGTTGCAGGGCTTCAGCATAAGGGACATAGCAGGGCTCCTTGCCCTTGGCCGACCGAGGACGAGGAAGAGGGAACCAACCATCCCCCTATTTGGATTATCTCCCTGCGATCATCATCCCTGTGTGATTCAGGTAAACACCTCGGGCGATCACGATGTTCTAATGTTTCTTTTTGTTCCACTATAGGTACTTGCGTAGGAAGGTTAAAGAGGTGAACACCCCTTTCTTTCCTTTCCCTGAACGGAGACACATCCATTCCACACCAACATCTCCTCCAGGCACCTACAAGCGAAGTGGCGATCACGATGGGACTCTCTAGTGCCAACTGTAAGTCCCTAATGCCTGAAGTCCAAGACTAGTTGATCCATGCATTCATATTAGTCTAGTTTATGTAGCTCTATTTTACATTTTTCTGAAAGTTAGACAGAAGGAGGCCAAACTCCTGGCCGCCTAGGCCTATGGGTGACCAACTGAGTGGCCACTTAGGCCATTTCCTGGGTGACCAGGACTCTGGCCGCCCTAGGCCCCAAGGCGACCCTCGACCTGGCCACCCTCTCCCTTGCTAGGAGGCCACCACTCTGGCCGCCTTCCCCCTATGGGCGACATTCGACCTAGCTGCCCAGGTCTATCGGCATCCAGGGACCTGGCCGCCCTCTGTCCCCTTCCTATGTTTTCCCCGTATCAGTGTTCTATCTTTGTTAGTTTACTTGTGTATTGTGTGATTAATCTCTGTAGGTTAAGCAACGTGGTTGGGTTTGGGAAGAGCCGACATCACCCTTATTAAGAAACCCTCCCGTTGGAATTGAACCCTTCAGCTGAGGATTCCCACTCGGGTGCAATTGGTTCAATCCATTCGGGAACCTCCGTGAGTCCTCGCGAACCATGGATTCTCACACGGTCGCCAGATAGGTTGTACCATCAGAAGTCCCCGTAGATCACCCTGGGTTTTGAGTGAGAGATTTCTGCTAGGCTCCCAGAGCTCATCCCACACCCGTAGTTCCCTTCTCTCCTCCGAGTGAACAAAAGAAAAGTCAAAAAAAGGGGGTAAAAAAGTGAAAAAGAAAAAAAAATGGGACGTTGATTGCGGTCACCTCTTTGTCCACTAGTCGTAGCTTCCTGCGCACGTGGGTGCGGACCCACCCGGGAGTGGTGGAGAGCTTGACCTGAGTTAGATAATTTTTAGGCTGGTCTCTGTGGGCCCCTTGCCTTTGCCACCAGAGTCTGGTGGGGGGAAAATCAGCTAGACGACCCGACCTAGAGCAGATGATCTGTGTGTGCACATGTAGCTGGGGGCTTAGGACACGTGCTGATGAGCGTGACCACAGCTAGTCCTTGTTGTGGTACTTGTGCGTGTCTGAGTCTCACGCCCGAGGCACTGTAGCTAGACACTTGTGACGCGGTGTAAGACGTCAGGGGACGCATCCGGTCCTTCTTCTAGTGGGTAGTGCTCCTGTCTCCTGGTAGTTTCAGACTCGAGGTTGCTAGACCGAGATTCAGTAGTATGGTACTGTTAGAATAGATGATTTATTTATTTATTTATTCTAGCTTGTTGGTTCCACCATACTCCTGTTAGCTAGCGTAGCCTTACTGCTTTGTAGGGCTAGTTTACTACTATAGCTCTGGGTTTTTCCGTGCGAGGTAGGGTTCGAGGGATCCCTACTGAGCCTGTAAAATGAGGCTCATCCCCTGCGTATTTTCACCGTATTTCAGGCGAGGCCGACACTTTAGGTGGTGCGGAAGGCGTCCAGTGTGGTTCCAGTAGCCGAGATTAGTGCCAGTTGCCAGAGCCGGGGTATGCCCCGTGTACTTGTATTTTTCCTTTGTACTTGTACTTTCTTTCAGTTGACTGTACTTTATTTTGGACATGAGATGTACTGGGCTTTGTAGCAGTTTATTTATTTATTTAAATTCTGCACTATTATTTTATTGTATATTGTGCTATCTCTGCAGTTACTTTATCTTGTTACACATCCTCACACCATCCCTTTTTCCCTTCCGAGTCTTCGGGCTCGTGGGAAGTAGGCCGAGGTTCGAGACGCGCCAGTTCCTTTTCGGTACTCGGATCCCGGGTCGCCACACACACACTCTCTCTCCCCCCTAGGGGCGCCCCCTCCTTCTCTCTCCTTCCTCCATGGTGGATGGTGGTGCTGAGATCAGGTCGGCGCATAGAGATCTTGGAGGACATCCCCGTCTGCTTCCATTGCTCTTGTGGATACGTCTAGAAGGCGGACGCTTGGACGGCTCGCGACCTCAAGATCTTCCTCTCGTTCGTCTTCGAACTTTTGAGAGATTCTCGACCCCCGCAAAGGTATAGAATCATTCTTCGTACTGTGGGTTTCAATCGTTAGGTTTTTTATTTTGATCGCCAACAACGATCCGCTCGCTAGGGTTTCGATGTTTTCGTTGCATCTCTGATCGAAACCTTACAGCCCCTTAGCTGGAGCACCCCTTAGTGTGCAACCTTAATTGGCTGGTGTCCCATTGTCCAGCAGCTACCATTTGCCAAGGGATTCAGTTATGACGGGCTATCTCGTGAGGGGAAAACGGTACGGTATGCGCGAGTGCGCGAACTTAGACTGTGCCCAGTTTTGTGCCCAGTGGCGGCTTAGACGCGCTTGTATCGGCTCACAAGTTGCGAGCGGAACATCCAATGAAAACAAGCACATATCATTCAGAGTAAGTTCCGCTAAGTTGCTGATTCTACGTTTGGTTAGAACTACGAATCCGTGCATGGGGCGTGGAACGAGCCGATTCGGCCGTTTCACCATTTTCACCATCGGATTGGCATAACGGTCCTACCAGAGGCCGTTATGTACATAACAGTCCCCCGATAGACCGTTATGCATTGTTCGTCATTTTTTTGTCTTCGGAGGTCTTGGAGCATAACAGACCAAGACTGGTTCGTTATGCGGAGCATAATGCCCCTGCCCAGGCACGTTATGGTCGGGTTGTTTTCGAGGTCGATTGCTGTTGTCAGCCCTCGATGACCATGTTCACCTCGAAGACCATGTCAGTCGATTAGCATGACAGACTCCTCCCCATGGGTTATGGTCAATGTAACGCCCAGGTGCAGATCTGTTATGGTCTGTGACCGATGGTTGTCTGGGCATGGCAGTTGATATAACGCGCCTCACCCTGTGCGTTTGGTGGCTATGATGGATTGGTCTTGGTCCGTTATGGGCCCTTGGTCTGTGGTTAATGTTTTTTGTGTCTGTGGGGTATAACACGCCCATCCTTGTGCGTTATACCGGTATAACGCGCCTATTGTGGTCCGTTATACTTCATTTTGTTTGTGTTTTGGTCTGTTGGACATAACGCCCCTATGAGGGTGCGTTATGTTGATATAACGCCCCTATGCTGGTGCGTTATATCATTTGCATATGGTTTCAGGTCTGGTTGGCATAACGCCCCTCCCTTGGTGCGTTATATTGGTATAACGCCCCTATGTTGGTGTGTTATAGTCCTGTTGGTCGTGATGGCCGTTGGTTGGTTCTGTGTTGTGCGTCCATCTGTCTTGGGTCCTCTTTTAGGGCGGTGTCTGTCTGCCGGTGATTGTCTGGATTGGTCGGTTTAGGTCACTGGCTGTGGTCTTTTCCTTGACTACGATAGTACCCTAACGGCTCAATCTAGAACTGCTAGTGTCCTTGTCTCTGGTTGCGTAGCGGCTGTGCCTTGATTACCGATTTCGTCTAGCGGTCGAGTGATGGTTCTCTTTGCCCAGAGTGTTGTCGTCGTCCACCGCTCCGGTTTCTATTTGTCTTGGCTTGATCTCGTGGTTTGCCCATGACACGTAGGTGTCTGATGACATCCTATGAGGGCAGTAACCATGATGGGACGGCCAGGAGTGCTTATTCATGTTGTATGTGTATGTCTATGTGTGTCGGTGTCGTGTCTGGTTCCCGTCAACTCGGGGTCACCCAGTAGTTGACAGGAAGTCTTGTTGTGTCTCGACGGCCTTGTCTAATTCGAGACATTGGTTCTGGATGCCTCGAGGTGTCGTTCTACCTCAGTTTGCATATCCAGGTGTGCCGAGGGTTCTCAGTGTTCCCTCGGGTCTCCGTGTTTTGGTTCTCGCAGAGCGTTGTTTTCCCTGGCTTAGGATTAGACTGATTGACAGTTTTGTTCCGCTGTGTGCGACGATCCTTACTCAGAGTCATAGGGCTCAGGGACCATTGTAGTTGTAGGTCTAGTTTGTCTTCCCCTGAGTGGTCGGCAGTTTCCTGTATTGCCGTGGTGCGCATAGTATGGCCTGTCTGTACTCCGACACTTGTGTTTAAGAGTCTTTGGGTTTTGTGGCTCCTCTTTAGTTGGTGCCTTACGGCATGCTTTGGTATGACGGCTCTTGTAGCGGGAATGAACATTAGTGAAGAGAGGTGATCTCGCGCTAGATCCTGAGCCGCATCATCTTGGGTTAGCCTTCATCGTCACCACTATTAGAGGATCTACAAGGCAGGAAATGGATCAAATGAGCCCAGGGTTGGAACTGCGGGAAAAACCCTCCGATGCTTAAGTCATCAAGTTGATAGAGCATAGGTGGAAGGAATGTAAGAGAAAAAATGAGAGACACGAGATCACTCTCCACCAGTGAGTGTGGTGTTGAGTACTTAGGATCACCTTACCTTTTTGGTGGGTCTTCTTGAGTTTATATAGTTGCTTATTCCCCTGGCCGGAGGTAGGGTAGCCAGAGAGACCAAGGTGCATTATGTCCTAGAGGAGGGCTCTCCACCAATAAAGGACTCTTGCTCTCCCCTATCCTGTTAAGCTTCTCGCCTCCGAGCGGCAGTGAGACTTTCATTGGGGTAGATGCCCTGTTGAGAGGAATCTCCCCTTATTATTGGAGGGACTCTGTGTGGTGAACGGATCCCAATCATCTCTAGGGAATTACCTTCTGTGCCAAGCGCGGGACACCACCTTAAGGGCATTTAGGCTTTTCCCGAGCAGTGGGGGCAATATCAGCCAGTTATGCTCGGGTGCTACTTGGGCTCTTCCGAGTGACCGTTACTCAATCTTCTGGCCCAGGAGGCCACCTAGGAAGGTCTAGGCTGAGCATTTTTGGGATTCAACATAAGTGGGCCCGTTCATGGGGCTATCACTGATAGGGTAGGGTTGGACCCGGTTCGACCGCTCTAGGCCATATGTTTATTGGGCCGCAGATTTAACGCTCTCCACTTGCCCCCCTACTCCCGAGCCAAAGTTTGGGCTCAGAGAGTAGAGTATAATGAGGTAGCGTTGGTGGCTCAAATGGGGGATATCTTTCACCAAAAGGGGCCATTTAATGCGGCTGTCCTGGGGGCATGCATATGATGATGGCTCCCTCAACTTGGCACCGGGAGGCCCTTCTTGGAGTTCGAAATGTCGTGATGCTTCCCGCCAGGATTGCTGGGGTATATAAATATCACGTATGCTTGCATGCCACGTCTCCTTCATTTAGGGCTTTTCCCTTCATCACATTCGCATTCTGAGAGAGTTCAAGTGCTGTGAGAGCGAGCAGAGGGAGTGGAGAATCACAGAGGCTTTTGTGGAGTTGGCAGAGATCACGACGACGGTGATCCGTCATCTTCCTCCTGCCCCCGAATCTTCTGACTCTACTATTCCCTCCTCTTCTTCTTGCTCTTCTCGTTCCTCCATGGTAGAGCATGGCACCGAGGTTGAGATCTAGGAGCCTGAGCAAGGCGCAGGGAGTTCAGCGCTGACGTCTAGTCATCCTTGGCACAACGAGCTGAGCATGGCCAAGGTGAAAGAGATCGAGGTCCACTACAAGTTGCCATGGCAGTATTATTTCTCCCCGGCCAAACCTCACGAGTCCAGCCAGGATACCCATTCTAGCCTTTTCTGCATTTTTCTTTTGGCTTGGAAGTGTGATTTTCGTCTTCCTCTCCACCCCTTTGTTGTGCAGTTACTGAAATTCTACCAACTGGCTCCTATCCAGTTGGTTTCCAATTCCTATACTTTCATCTTCTCCTTTATCTTCCTCTGTCGCTTGCCCGGCAATAGATCCACTTCTTCCTGTTCAACAGTCTGTGTCAGAACCTGGGGGGTAGGTGCTGGTGCACCAGTTGTGGGATAGTTCCTGTGGAACAAATGCCCGCTCCGGAGGGCAAGATTTTGTGCCGACACGACATTGGATGGACTTATGGCTGGTGGCTTAATGGGCCCAGTGGGGTGAGTAACGGGTGTAGAAACCTGGGTGGTGAAGCTAGAAGTAGGCCTAACAGGTCCTGCCGAGAGGATGATGGGTGACGGGTTAAGCAGGGGGTAGCAATGGAGGGTGTGACGGATGCTGGCACGAGGATGGGTGAAGTGATAGGTGATACGGGGGGTAGAATGAGAAATCTGGAAAGGATGGTAGGTGCGGTGGAGGTTGCGATGGTGGGTTGAAGGATAACAGGGGTAGGGGCGAAGGGGAGTTGCGGTAGGTATGGTGGAGGGCCATGAGTTGAGCAGAAGTCTCATCATCATAAGACCACCCAGTGTTGGAAGTTGGGTGGGGACAATGTTTACTTGGGCCGGTGTCGGCGGCTGAGGTTGCGGAGCGGGCGGATGGTTAGGCATTTGGTGGAGCGGTGAACTGGGGGTTACGAGGAGGTTGCTGGAAGCGAGGTGGAGCCGGTTGGTTGGGGAAACTAACAGCCTAGACCCGTTCATTTGTTTGGACTCCCTCGGTAACTGGGCCCTGAGGTTTTCTAGTGGATTTGGGGTTTTGGGCCTCGAAAAGGGTGTGAATAGGGGAGTCTTTAAATTGGGTCTGGATAAACCTGGCCCTACTATACAGTTGGTGCATGTTAGAAATGTCATTCATGGCCAGAATGTTCCGGAAGGTAGGGGTGGCATTGGAAATTAAAAGCTTAACCTTCTCTTCCTCTAGAATCTGCCCGGGCACACAGGAGGCCATCTGCCTCCATCTATTAGCATATGTTGCAAAGTCTTCACCGGCCTTCCTCTTCTGAGCCACCAAATCCGTAAATGAATATTCCGGGCCAACTCGATCTTGAATCCTCTGGATGAACTTTTCTTTGTTGACTTTAAAACTCTCCGCATCCTCTAATGGTAGGGCATAGAACCACTCCAGAGCAACCCCATCTAGTGAGCGATGGAACTAATATGCCATGAGGCAATCATCGTACTGAAATTGTATCGACTCATATAAAAATTCCCTCACATGGATGTAAGGATTACCATCCCCATCGTAATTTCAGTACGTGGGGAGCTCTGACTGAGGAGGAAAATGAATATTTTGGAAATTAGAAACTGGGACATCAGCCAAGGACTGTGGGCCGACCCGTTTATGAAGGAGATCAAGCTACTATTGCATGCCAGCCCACTTATCAAAAAGCTCCCGTTCCCGGGACGGAGGAGGTAAAATGGGAAGGGCGGACCTGGTGTAAGGGATCGAAGGATAGGTAGATGGAGGGAGAAGCCCATAAGATGGATATTGGGCCAAAGATGGACCCATATCCATGGAAGCTAGGTGGGCGGTCTGAACCTGAGGACACAAGAAATCAGCCGGGCCCACGAGAGCCTGCGGCGCTGGAGTAATGGGCCCATAAGGGTCCACATGGGAAGATGGAAGGAATGGGGTCTTCCCTTTATCGAGACTTTGATGGGCCGACTCTCTCGCCAAGGGGACCCTCAGCCACTACTGTGTGTCCACTGTCCAGCTGCTCTGTGCTAGCCATGGTAACCACTGGCGGGCATAGAGGAGGGAGCTATGGATCAGTCCTCCACACCCAGTGATCCTCCTCTCGGGCCATCCACCTTGGGACCCGTCCATCTCTACCAAAGCACGCCATGGCTACAAGACAAGGCGTAGAAAAATGGTCAGAACACCAGCAAATCACCAACCATAACAACAATAAAAGCATATGAAGTGTCAAAATAGAACTACAATAGCCCAGAACAGGAGTCTCACGGGCCGTACGCCCTCATCTTCACCTCCGACGCACAACCCGTGGGGGGCATTTGTTGTACCCGGGCTATTCCCCGACAAAATCACAAGAAATAAGGGTTCGGGCATTTTACCGAACACCTTCCAGGCATGGGCCATCCGGCTCTCCCTACAGCCTCGCGGATCCCTACAAGGGCCCAGACCAGCTTGCCGTGACACGTGGCAACACCAGCAACTGTCTGGGATCAACTCCGGCCACTCACATACGGGCCTTGACCGTATCCTGCATCGCCGCCAGGGCCAACCCGGGGGCACCCCGACAGCGAGCCACACCACATGGCACTCAGCAAAAGGGGCCAAGGGCCCACCCAAAGACACGTCCGCCAACCCTCCATGGTCAAAGGGAGACCCAACTAAGTCAACCATAAGCTTTGGAGACCCATCGCACATATATATGGCTCACACGGGTGTGTTTGGCATTCCGTCAAACACCTCGTGGGCGCATATATTCCAGCCATTCGACACTAAATCATGGGCCGACCCGTGGTTCCAGCACCTTAACTGGGTCCTACAATGACCCCCCACCAAGTTAGGGTCGACCCCGACACTTAGACACATGGCAACAAGCCATTTAACCTTAGCACTCGGGCCAACCAGAGGCTACCCAGCCAACCCACTATACAACATGGCACACAGACCGAGGCATGGCTCACAGCCACAAAGTGCCTCCTCTTAGCTCTCGCGATCTCCCGTCTTCAACCCAAGGGCCGGCATGCGGCCCCTCAGCCACCTACTCAAGCCATTTGGCGATCCGGGGGTGTGTCGGGCATTTACCCGAACACCTTGCGGGTGGCTATGACAACTCAAAGAATGGCAGCCCCCACGGGCCCATTCCAGCTTCCCGAGGTCCAAAGTCCATCAAAGGACAACCCCAAATGACGTAAGAAGACCCCCAAGGGCCATCCCTTGGGGTTATGACCTCGCCTGGGGCCAGTTAGCCCTAGGGGTGGCCGCGCACCCCAGGGAGGGTGAACCTCCTTGGGGGCCACACCCTCCCTCCAACCTAGTTGTCCCATGACCCCACTCAGTCCCGATGCATCCGATTTACGGTCCTACGATGCGGTTCGGGTGTCATAGTAGTTCCAAAAGTTGACACATGGGCGCGAGAGCACAAAGCGACAGCACGAGAGAATTCCTCAAGTCTGACACGCTTGCAAGCTTCAACGTATCCTCCCAGTTAATTTTCCTTTTCTTTCTTAGCCAAATTAGGAAGAAAATAAGGGCAAAAATAGTATTTTATAGGGTGGGACCGCCCCCCTTTTCTCCCTTGGAGCCCAGCCCGCCTAAACCCCCTCCTTTGCGTTAGCATTATTTCTTGCTAACGAATGAACCTACTTTGGCACCAGGGCACCCTGTCCTAGCCAATTCATATACAACATTGTCACTGTAGACCTTACGTCTGAATAGGCAAGAGATCCCTTCTTGTGCTGGCATTATTATCTTGCCAACGAATAGATCAATCCGCATCGGCGCAAGGCTCCGTGCCTTAGCCAGCAATTCATCGCTGACATCGATAGTCAGACGCCACGTCTCAACATGATGTCTACTCCAAAAAAAAGAAAGAAAGAAAAATGAGGTTAAAAATAGAGATACCCCGTCGGCCTTGTTCTTGCATTAGGACAATGGCAAAAAGGGCCATAACCCGGCTGTGGCGAAAATCCGCAAAGGCACTGCAGGCAAAATCGAGTACCCCGCCACGTGAAAATCCAAAAGGGCGCGTGGGCAAAAGCAAGAGGGGGTTGGCTTCGGCGAAAACCCGAAGGGGCGCTTAAGCCAGTAAAGTGGGAACATACAAAAGAAAAAAAGAAGAAGAAGCTTTTGGACTATTCTTTTCTCTCTTGTTGGAGGACCTCCCTTGGGAACGATCATCAAAGCTCCCGCCTGGGATTCTCCGACAAACCTATGCTCGACCCTCGTCATCATCGGTGAGAGTGGTTGTCCTCTACCCTTAGCCTGGACCTTTCATCCTCGCTAACAAATATATCCTCTCTTCGCTTCGGCATGTACCCCATGCCGATGAATAAACCTATGATCGACCCTCGTCATCATCGACGAGAGTGGTCGATCCCTACCTTTAACTTGGACCTTTCGTCTTGGTTAATGAAACCCCTCTTTGCGTCGGCATGTACCCCATCCCGATGAATAAACCTATGCTCGACCCTCGTCATCATCAGCGAGAGCGGTCAATCATCACCTTTAACCTGGACCTTTCGTCCTGGTTAATGAAACTCCTTTTTGCTTCAGGCATGTAGCCCATGCCGATGAATGAACCTATGCTCCACCCTCGTCATCATCGGCGAGAGTGGTCGATCCCTACCTTTAACTTGGGCCTTTCGTCCTGGTAAATAAAACTCCTCTTTGCTTCAGCATGTAATCCATGTCGGTGAACAAACCTACGTTTAACCCTCGTCATCTTCGGCGAGGTCGGTCGACCTTTATCCCTCAATTTAGACCTTTCGTCCCTGTTGAAAACTACATCCTTTGCTTCGGCATTTAACCAATGTCGATGAATTGAACCAGGGCCTGACCCTTGTCATCATCGGCAAGGTTGGCCGGCATTCTAGCGGGTAAGCTCTCCTGAGTCCCAGCTCCTTCCTACAAAGTGCATACAAAAATACATACAAAAAAAGGAAAGAAAAAAAAGATGATAAAAATAGAGATACCTCGTCGGACTTGCTCCCATATTAGGACAAGGGCAAAAAGGGCAATAACCTGGCTGTGGCGAAAACCCGCAAGGACGTTGCAGGCAAAATCGGGTACCCCGCCATGTGAAAATCTGAAAAGGAGCATGGGCAAAAGCAAGAGGGGGCTGGCTTTGGCGAAAACCCGAAAGGACGCTTAAATTGTTATGTCCCCTAGGACTCAAGTCAACATTTTATTTTGTTTTGATGATAGCAACACAGTGTATCTTAACTGGTTTTATTTTGTGTTTTCTTTATTTCTACTCATTGTGGTTTGTTCTTCCGATCCTCTGGACTGAGGTCGGGGTTCCCTCCTAGTTGGAGGAAGGGAGACTTGTTCTCCGGTTGCAAGTGACTGATCGTCACTTGTGTGTTCCCTCCTGGTCTGGAGGAAGAGAGACTCGCGTCTCTGGTTACTAGTGACTTGGTGTCACTAGTGTTGCCCTCCGGGTTGGAGGAAGAGGGGAGTTTGTTCCCCTGGTCAAGCTGTGTATCAGCGTTTGTTGCAGACTGAGTCTGCGTTGCTAGCTTGTGCTAGTGGAAGCCTCACTCCGGTTTGGAGTGAGGGGTGGACGTAGGCAGACTAAGTGTCTGGCCGAACCACCTTAAAAGATCTTGTGTTTTTGTGATTGATTGCCGTTTGAGTTCGGTAGATGAATGCATAGGGCCGTCTATCTCTGCATAAGTATTCTTCGGTACTGAGCTTTCAGGTTAAGTGTTTCTTAGTTTGATTTGTGAGATCTAGTTTTCTATTCTATCAGTTTATTCCGCAAAGTTCTCACAAGGTGTTTAGTAATCAAGGTGCATTCCTGTTCCGGAAGAAATTTTTAAAAGGAGATTCATTCACCCCCCCCTCTGAATCTATCGCACCAATCCTAACAGTTGGTATCAGAGCGGGTCTCTGATTGAACAGATCCAACGATCTGCAGAGGATCCTGCTATTTCCTCTTCGTGTGCTTCTTTGCCTGTACCTGGTCGTTTGCTGCTTGTTTTGGTTTCAATGGCTCAGCCACCGATTTTTGGTGGTTCCAATTTTGATTCTTGGCTCAGTAGCATCCACGAATATGCTAGATCTGTTGATCCTGATTTATTGAAATTATTTCTGCATGGTCCATACACACTACCTTTGGATAAGTCTGAATGGACTGAAGATCACAGATCCAAACATGCTGATAATTTTAGAGCGTTATTCATGCTGAGACATGCAGTTGACACTAATATCCATTCATCGATTTCAAACTGCAGCTCTGCCAAAGGCATTCTGGATGAATTAACCCGTCTCTACAAGGAGCAAGATGAAAAATGCATGACGGCACATTCCAGTGAGTCAAGCAACAAGCTAAATGAAGAAATGGTCGATGAACAGGTAAACTCTGAAACTGAGAATCTTAGCTATGATGAATTAGTTGCTGTCAATGAGCATCTGTTGGGAAAATATGATAAAGTCAGATTAGAAGGGAGAAAACTAAGAAAAGAGAAAAATGCTGAGATTGCTCGACTGAAGGCTGAAAATGAAAGTCTAATGTCACAATTGAAAAATAAAGAAGGTTTTTGTAAAGACTGTTCATCTTTGAAAAACTTGTCTGATAGCATTAAATCTGATTTGAGTTTAAAAGAAATCTTGATTGAGACATTAAAGGATGAAAATAGGAAAATGTTGCTCAATGAGAAGGAAATCGAAAAGAGAGAAGAGAAATTGGAACAAGAAAATAAAGAACTGAAAATTCAGAACAAGAAGTTGATGGTTCTAAACGTTGTCATGTCTGAAAAATGGTTAACCATTGAAAGAGGAAAAAGTGTTGAAAAAGACACTGAACAAAGATTGAAACAGGAAATCAACACACTCAAAAGTCTAAACGATGTTTTACATCAACAAGTTATCAGTTGTGAATCTGACATTGCGTGCTACGAGGCTGACATTATCTCTCTAGAGTCTGAAATTCAAGATCTAAGAGATACTGTAACTAAATCTATCAAGGACAAAGGGAGAATGAAAATGCCTCTAGAAGATACCGCAAATGCTCAACGAAAGGGGACAAGTAATAATTCTAAAATTGGACAAGTCATGAGGAACCGGCCTTATACCACACCTGTACAAGACACTAATGAAGCTGGAACCTCTAGGACATCCCCAAAGAAATCCACTGCTATCAATATTCAAAAACAGAATATAAATCTGAAACAGAAAAAAAATAAACTGCATGCGGGAAAATCTCTGACCAAGAAGCTCCCTATTAAAAGGAAGAACGTTAAATGCTTTTACTGTGGAAATCTTGGTCACGAAATGGAGGATTGCTTTATAATGAAGAAGGATGATCTGAATAGTGGTAGTCCTCATGCTGGAATTCATGCTCATCTGAATGACAAAACGCATTGTTTTCATTGTGGCAAAGTGGGCCACCTTGCTTCAAACTGTTGGTTTAGGAAAAGAGTTGGAGGTAATCGCAGTGTATGCTTCCACTGTGGAAAGCATGGCCATACCGTGAAGGACTGTTGGCATGCTCATGGAATGAATGTTAATTCCTATCCTCCTAAGTTCCATGCCATAAGACCTGTAAATTGTTCATGTTTTAACTGTGGTAAAACAGGTCATAAATCCTCTGAATGCTGGTCAATTAGGAACAAGAAACAACATGTCCATGCATACAACAGTTCATTTCATGCATATGCACATAAAACTCATGCTGCTGTTGATATGCATCAAAAGACTAGAAAACTTGCTGGGTCATGCAGATACTGTGGTAAGACTGGACATTCCATGGATGATTGCTCCATGATGATTTATGATGACATTGCAGCTAGAAAGCTATTTAGAACACCTGCTAGGGGTACTGCAGGATCCAAGGCTGCTTGGGTTCCTGCAGGGTCAGAATGTTGCTAATGCTGCAGGGGTGCCTTGGAATTAATAAAGAGGGGTAAACCAACCAAGGCACTTGAAAGTGAAGACCCCAAGATCCTAATCTTCAGGTGTGTTCTGAGCACACATTTTAACTTTTAACATCTGAGAAGTATGTGTTATTTGCTTTGGCTGTCTGATTGATTCAAGTCGTGCCAAAATGGAAATTTCTGAGATATGATTTGTGCAATCATGAGTATGGTAGTTCATTTCTGTCTGAACTGCAGGATTTTTTTTTGAAATCCCAAATCATGTGCTGTATCTTCATTGTAAACATGCTGCTATGTTTGTGGTGACTTAGAAGCCTCTGAACTAAATTGCACATCATGAGTAGGGCAGTTTGCTTCAAATTGAATAGCATGAGTCTCCTTGATCACAAATGCTTCACCTGTTATACTGAGTTTCATCGATTAAACCATGCTATTAGTCAGGGGGAGCTTGAACATCATTGTTTAATAAACATGTTGCTGCTCATATGTTGCTTTGATACATAGTGCATCTAGACAGGGGGAGCATCTCTGATCATCTTGTTCATGGTTTACTAAAAACCCTCCTGTCCAGTCCAATGAAACTGCAACTGCTCTCATCCAGTCTCTTCTTGAACTCTCTACTGTTGTTACTTGTCAAGCTGATCAGTCTGCATTCCAGACTCAGCTAATGATACTGCTATCATTTGCACTACCAGCTTACTCTCTTCATTCACACATCCATTCAAGCTGGTATGTTTAAATTACTTTCTTGTGTTGATAAGTTGTCAGACTCATTTATTGAACTGATCTGAGAATGTTATGCTAAGTACCATGCTTTCAGTCTGAATATCTTAAAGAAACTCCTTTCATATAGGCTTAAGAATGTCCACAGATATAGACTGATATAAAATTAATGTATTCTCAGATTTGTAGTTAAATGATTGAAAATATCTGAATGATAAGGTGTTAATAATCTTTAACCATCTGCGCCATGAACACCTCTGATTTACTCATCTGAAATCCGAAAATCTGAACTCATAAGCTACCTCGGTAGAGTTGCATTAAATGGGTATTGTTTTCAAACATCAAATTGAAAAAGTTGATTGAATAAAAAAAATAATAATACCAGAGCAATGTTTTGCTTACTGAGAAACTAGGTTGTCTATCCAGAAATAGAATGAACCTATGTCATGAAGTGGCTTAATTATCTCTGAAGCAAAAAAAACAAAATGGAAACCTGACAGAGCAATGGCATGTATGTGCTGAGTATCTTGGGGTGTCTGACCTCTAATCAAGGTGTCATCTCATGCAGAAAGGCCTTCTGAATTGCTAACTCTGCTCTCAAAAAGGAGAGGCAAGGACAGTCATCACACTGAGTAGCTGGGTCACTTCACCTAAGACGTGTTGTGCCTCATGCACAAAGGTGTTGATAACTTCCTCGGCAGGTGGATTGCCCCCTCAGCTACAACATTGTTCAACTATTGGCTTAGCTGCGGAGATTGATTATCATCCATCTTTTTAGTTAATTCCATCTTAATCATATGATCCATCATGAGTTTGCTCACTATTGTCGAATCTTCCGCGCCTGAGGAAGCTTGAGCCCATTGGGTATGCAGCATAGCCGGCATCACTAGCCTTGGAGAAGTCTCAGCCAAATTAGCCACTGGTGGCACTTCAGGTGAAGTTTTTATCTGTTCGGATGTAGATGGGCGTGTATCCCTTTCATTTAGTTGCCTCTTCAGCAACTCAATCTCTTGCTTGTATGCTTGCAGTAGGGCCAACAAGGCAAGATCATGTTGAGAAGAACTAGGAGTACTAACTTCAGCCTTGGTGGAAATCTCTCCAAGTGGAAGTGGCGATTCTTCACCATCTTCTTTTGATGTAGCTACATCAGCAACCGCATCGGCGACAATTGTGTTGGAACATATATCATTGGAGGCAGTCATCATCATTTCTTTTACAGTTGTTTCCCCTTTTGTGAATGGAATTGTCCTTTCATCAGGCTTGAATACCCCTTCTTGCTCACAAAGTGGAGCTCCATACCCTTTGGCTGTTTTAGTAGCATAGGGGAAGTCTATTTTACTATAATGTATCACTCCTGGCTTTATTTCTTCATGGTGAGAGAGATTACACGGGTACCCTTCTTCATATGCATGCTCCCCCTTCAATATCTTTTGGTAGTCTTGAAGATTTCTTATAGTATTGATGCGGGACGGAACGTAGACTCGATGACAATTTGAGATGCAACCTAAGACTCTAGCAAGCTCGAGTTTGTCCCTAACGAGGGAAGCGTTCGGACCTACACGGTTGAGAAACTGGCAGCGAGTCAAGGGTGGTCGGCTCACTCTCGTGCCCGGATCGGGTCATGGGACCAGTCTCACTCTCTCTCTCACAGCGATGATTGAGTTGGCTAACGAGCTAGGATCCTAACATGCTCTCTAGTAGCGGTAGTAAGAACTATACTAGGAAAGCAAGTAACTACGACTACAAGGGGATGGCGAGTTTACCTCTACGCTCCGGGCGTGGGGAAGACGATCCCGGCCAAGACTGTAACTCTCAGTACAACAGTGAAAATTAATTATAGCTATAAAAATGATGGCCCACTCCACATAGGGAGGTAATAGGCTACACACAACTCCGGGAGCACCGAACTTGGGTTGGCGGGCAGCACTTTGGACCACTCTGGTGATGGTGAGCGTCAGCAACCATGGGGCCCACGTCCTGGTTGGTGATCCGAGTGGGCCGGGAGTGGTACCGCAGTAACGGTGGTTCCTGGAGGGATGGTCCCGGTGAAGGCGAGGTGCTGGTTCACCTTGTGGACAGCGAGTCGGCCGGCCCGGGGGTGATTGGGATTTTCGTCCATGAGTTGTAACTTCTGTTCTGCTGCGCGCGACCCGGAGAGAATAGATGCTGCGATCAGTCCCAACGTCATATCGATGCGTGGCTAGTACCATTGGAAAGCTCGCTCAGAGAGCTTCAACCACAGACTGGAGAAGGAATTTTAAATCTTCTGTGCTGGCCGTGACTGAATTTAGAAGCTGCTGGTTCACAGGTCAGGGACAGATGTGCTTTTGAAGGTTTACGGTTGGTATTTTTGGTTCCTGGATCAAAACTGCGGTTTGACAGAAATTTCCTGAAAAGAGCTTCAGGTGCGTCGACGCAGTGAAGGCATTGCGTTGACGCAGCCTTCTTCTACGGGCCACTTGTTACAGCAATGAGCTATTTGTTAGCCCTATTAGCTATTTTTCACCCTTCTAGAGCTATTTGTCACCCTTATAGCCCATTTGTCACTGATAACAACTTATTTGTCACCCTTAGTCTTCAGTAGCCGTCGCCCTTCTTGGCCGTTCTTCTTTATTCAGCTTCAACATCGCTAGAGTCGACTCCAAAGCCTTTTGGGAGTCGACTTCCCTTCTGTGTTTTCATTGTTTTCAGCCTGGCCATCTATTTTTCACCTTTACCAAGCTATTTCTCACCGTTAGTGGCCTTTTGTTATCGTTACTATCCATTTATCACCCTTGTGATCCATTTTTCACCGTGACACCAGTAGTAGCCATTTGTTAGCCTTGTGACTGGGTTGATTATGTTGACTTCTTCTTGTGAAGTGGCTGACCTGTGTTGACTGTTAACTTGACTTGTGTTGACTTGACTTGGTCAAACTTGTCTGGGTCAACTTTTGACTGAAATCAACTTGGCTCGTCTTGAGGTTGTCTGGAGTTGACTTGACTTGGTCAATCTTTCTGGATCTCGTACGATTCGTAGTTGAAAAATTAGGCTTGTGTGTCGATCGAGGCGCGGAGCTGGCGTCTTTTCATCCTTCTACGCTTTAAATGACTTGCCGTTTTCGCATATTCCCATAGGGATTTGTGGAGGAGGTAGCGTAACTACTTCTGGGGAAGTACATCTGCCTTTTGCGTCTTTTTGAGGGGAGCTTCAATTAAGGCAAAGATCTCCCCCTTCGGCCTATAAAAGGTCTCGAAGGGCATCTCCTCCTCTTCACACTGCTTAAGGCTTCCCTTGCAATCTCTGGCTTCCTCCTCTCATTTCTGCGAAGCGGCCATCTTCTTCCCCTTTGATCATCTTCGGGCGAAGCATGGAGGATGATTCTGAAGATGATGATTATGACAGTTGTTGGGGCGTTCATGCTGCTTTGGCTTTGAATAATGGTTGGCGATGGGGCGGACAACATAGAAGAAGGGTTGGTGCACGGCGACGTGCTCCCTCCCGACCTTTGGGGCGCCGTCCCACTGAGGAGAGGGGAGGGGAGGAGTCATTGATCCTCCTTTCTTTCATCGTCGCTCCCCCTTTCCCACTCCTTTCTAGGGAGTGGTTATCCTTTATCTCTCTTCTGTTCTTCTACCAGCTTCTTTCTCACCCTTGCTCGCACCACTTAGAGGGTGCTTGCTTTCTGTTCAAACTTCTCAAGTAGATAGAGTCAGTCGTCTTGTTATCCGAGCTAATTTCCACACGGGGTGGAGTTAGTGACTCAGCTTGGGGGCTACCGACCTTATCTGCGTCGAGTGATCAGTTCATGATATACCTATTTTTTACTTTCTTGCATATTGTTTAGGCTACGGCCTACTTGATGTATAGAGATGTCTAATGCAATAAAAAGGAGAGTTATTATCACATTTTGTCTCTTATATATACGGGAAGAAGCTCAGAAATAGAATTTTCACAATGTTGTTACGTCACAATCTGAACTTTCCTGGATATTGCAACAATCCACCAGATTCTTTTAACGTCAATTCTTTTGTATATTGTAATTCTCACATGATGCCGTAGTGTCACTTATAGCTTAAGATATGGCGGACAATTTCCAATTCCGAAGAACCCATCTTAAACGGAGAAACGGCTTAAAAAGGAGGAAAATACGGATTCCTAGGATCAATTTCCAGAAGCATAAGCACGGAATTTTCAGACGTGGGATTCGGGAAACAAGCCTTGGAACAGAACGAATCCGATGCAACTTCCATGGAGCCACCAAAATACCAATGAGATAGAGAGAGCTAATCGCTGTTCATCTAACCTAAGAAGAGATAAAATCATATGAATGAAGGAGGAATAGAAACGGCAGTTGACGTGGTTAAACGTAATAGTTCTCCAAAATTCTGCAAAAAACCACATGAATCAGGCATCTAACCATCCCAGCTGAACCTTCGCCGGCCAGAGCGGGATCAACAAAGAACAAACACCGCCGATCGGCTCGCGACCCGAACCACGATCATCATAAATCATACGCGAGCAAAGCCCTTACCTGGTTTTTGAAAGCAGCCGCACCGGTGGCCGCGGAAACTGACAACAGAAGTAGCGTCTCCCGCGGACCAACCGCCCCTCGACGACGACGACGACGGAGACGGATCAGGACACGGAGGAATCACAAAGCAGCACAACGCCAAGGCCTACCGATCCAAGCAACCTTGGAAATGGCGCAGGCGATCCCCTCGCCTTCCTGATCCAACAAAGCACTGTTTCTGGCACTCGGCCCCAGCGCGGCTCGTGTAGGCGAACAAGGCAGGGGAAGGAGGCGTCGGGTTGCGATCGCCTTAGCCCCCAGCGCGGCACCTCCCCTGCTCTGCCTTCACACCTCTCCCCTGTTCTCCCTGTTCTCTTCCTCCTCTCCTCGTCTCTTTCTTATTAAAAGCCCCCCGCGCATGCGTCAAAGGGAGCACGGGGGCAATGCGAGCGACGCCGGGCCTCTGCGAAACTTTTAAATTTCTACCTCCTCCTTCCCTTTTTTTTTCCTCCCTTTGTTTTCTTTTTAATTGTCCGCCCTCCCCCTTTGCGGGGAGGAAGTGGGGGCGTCGCTGTAACGGGTAACCGTCTCAACAGCCCGGTGCACAGGCCCACGGCGTTTGCTGGCCCCACTCTGTGGGCTCTCGGCCGCGTCTCATGCGATCGGTGAGTTCTGGGGCGGGCGAGTATGTGATCCGTTTGATCTGGTGGACTACACCCATCCGGCGGCTAGGGGAACCGAAAGCCCACAGACGGGTGGGGCGGTGTTCACACCCGCAGGGTTTGGTCAGCTGCCGTTAAACTCCCGAAGATTCTTCCGCACCCTGGGAGACGGTTCCTGCGGCTTGGGTCTCGTCGTGCTACTACGCGGGGGGAGGGTGTGGGAATAACTGGCGAGACAGAGAGAGAAAGACGTGGTGACGACGCTGACCCATCGCGGTGGTTGTTGAACAGGTCGGCAGGGAGTGGGGACGTGGACCGGGATGGGCTGTGGACCCGGGGACCTGGTTGCTTGGGTTTGCCCGGCGGTGTTCATAATTCGATTCGAGTTAGTTCGATTTGAACTCAAATTTAATTCAGTTAATACTAACCCTTCAGGGGTCTCATCAGCCTCTTGGGTGGCATCCCCAGTTCTTGGTAGCGGTAATTCGATACTTGTATCAGGTTATCGGTACCCTGAGCTTTGGGTCGTTATAGTTGGTATCAGAGCGGCGTTGGGGAATCGTGTAAAGAATTGAAATTACCTGTGATTGTCTAGAACAAGTCCAGTCGAGTTGTCTGTTGCTGGCTTAGGATGTTTTCTATGAATATTAATATGTTTTCCGTTGTCGTATGTTTTAGATGCCGCCTCGTAAAAGAAGAGCTCATGTTCCCCCAGAAGAGAGTGGCAGTGTTCCTCCTCTTGTCGTGCCTGCTCCTCCTCTAATTGTGCCAGGCCCTACTCTTGCTGTGCCAGCTCCGCATGATGACTTGCCCGGTGGCCATGGTAGAGCACTCAAGGAATTTCTGATATTCCACCCGCCGACTTATGAAGGTCAGTCAGATCCGGATGCTACCAGAATTTGGATCGAGGCGACTGAGCGTGTGTTTCGATCAATGGAATGTGCAGAGGATGAGAAGGTTATGCTGGCTACTTTTCAACTTCAGGGTGCAGCATTGATGTAGTGGAGTTCGGAGTAGGAAGTTGCTTTCCATTCCTGACCACTTCGTCAGATCACCTGGGCAGAGTTTGTGACTACTATTGAGCACACTTATAGTCTGGCCTGTCTTTGCATCGATAAGATGCACCAATTTCTAGATTTGGTTCAAGGTGAAATGACCGTGTTGCAGTATCGAAACAAGTTTATTAAGTTGGGACGGTATGCACCACATATTATTACTGATGAAGCCTTAAAGACCGAGCAATTTCCCCGAGGTCTGCAAGTCGAATTGAGAGTACAGCTACTTGCTACTTGTGTCATTATCATGGATGATGCATATCAGGCAGCAGTCATAGTTGAGCTTGATTTGGCGAGGTCTGTAGGGTTCTCTCAGTCCAGTGTCGCTCAGTCAGTTGTGTCGTTCCAGCAGTCTTTTCAGCCGTCAGCGCCTGGAGTTTCGTCTGTCGTGGCTACTTCTAGTGGTCCTTTGACGTGGATGTTTAGAAATTCCAAGAAGTGTTTTAACCGTCAAGCATCTTTGGGTTTTGTGCCGCAGCAATCGGCGTCTTCTGATTCTGCGCAGTAGTCTGTTTCTTCGTTTCAGTAGTGCCGCGAGTTTCCCGTGAGTCAGCTGAGACCATGTCCGAGGTGTGGTGGTAGCCATCCCAGTGTACCATGTTCTTTACCGGTGGTTTGCTATCGCTGTGATCAGCCGGGTCACGTTGTACGAGATTGCCTGATGAAGTCCGTTCCGGCGCAGTTCTCGCAGGTTACCCAACCGCAGTAGTCCCAATTTCATCTTCCTGCACCACCTCTGCTCAGCCGTCGTATTTGCAAGTTTCAGCTTCTTCCCAGCAATCTTCTGCAGCCTCTAGCTGAAAGCCGAGGAGCCGGATCACTCACATCACTCATGCAGAAGCCATTGCGTCTAATCTCGTAGAAGGTACAGTTTTGATTTTTGGTCATCCAGCTCGCGTTCTATTCGATTCAGGTGCTACTCATTCATTTATTTTCGAGGATTTCCTTGCTCGTCTCGAGGAGCCGGTAACCGAGTCACCCTGTGAACTGCTCGTAAAAAAATCTAAAACCCTAATGTGAGCCAAGCCCCAGCCAGTATAAACCTACGAATAGCCAGTATTATAGACACCGAAACTAACACGTCTACGAATGACAAATTAAGTAGATGCAATCACGTGGACACAGCTAGACCTTTTAAGGATGGATTTGGGAACTTGTCATACCAAACTTGATCTGCATGTGGGATCTTATAGTTAGGAGAAATATGTATATTGCTAACAGGCGACATAGTGTCTGAAACACTACCAGTACCAAAACTGTGCATGTCAGATTGCCTATTTAATGAAAGAAATCAAATAGCTAGCTACTAGCAGAACATCGAGACTGTGTAAACAGTCGTCACTAACATACATGCTTTATTTGCCCCTCCCATTACCCTCACAAGTTACTTTCACGCCCCTTCACTCTCTAATTTAGTTAATATTAAACAACATATAAGAAAAAAAGGCCAGGCGATTAAAGAAAGAGAGAGCTAGCGGCTATGAATTAATTTACTTAAGAGGACTACTTGGAAAATGAGAGGACCCAAAATTTTCTCTCCCTTTCAACCTGTGCTTTGAGAGGACAGCTCCATCCAGATAAGAGTATCTTTTAGGGGTTAGCTGTCCATCATATAATTGATAGCAAACAGTAGATAGATATTTGCAATGTCATATAACATGGATGTTTTTTTGTGCCTAAAAAGGAAACTATCCCTTCCATTGTGGCAACTTAATTTAAAGTCTATGGACACGTATTGGTTGGTAAGTGGATTGTCTACAACAACGCAATTTCATTGACGTGCCTAATTTCCAGCAACAATTCTGTGACTGTAATATCACAGAATAGGGAAAAACTCAACTAAATTTGAAGCATATCTATGAGGTGTGCGTTTGGTGAAACTTTTAGTTTGAAGCTATTCTTAATTGATATTTTCAACCCAAATGTTATTAGCAGTTAGAATAGTCGACCCGTATTATAAACAGTCTAAAATAGAATGTGTTTATATTAATTGAATATTTTACATTTAACACCTTAAGATTTGGAATTGGATGATCCAATTCAATAAACATTAGTATGATATTAGAGCACATTGTTATAATTTAAACCTGCACGCCTCTTGATGGACTAAAATATAGTGCCTTTATATTAGTGAAGTTCTCTCCACTCAACACCTTAAATTTTGAGTTGGATGGTATAATTTAATAAATTTTAATGTTAATTGTGAGTAAAGACCTCTGATACTACTTGTCTATCTATCTTATTATGATTATGATTAAATTAACTCTATCTCTTTTCTTCATGGTCAAGCTAGAAAGTAGACATGGATGTTCTATTGAGACAGATATTTTGTCTTTTCTAATTAAGATTACATAAATTAATTAAAATATAATTAACAAATTAATTTATAGGCTTTAATTGCCCCTCCCATCACCCTAACAATAAATCTAATTAAGATTACATAAATTAAAATAAAATGAAACAACATATAAAAATAAAATCAAATTTTTACTTACTGTTTATTCGCAAAAAAACTCTGATTCTTTCGTTCCCGTCCCCTCGACCGATTATCCTACGATGAATAAAAAATATATAAAATAAAATAAAATTAATTTATCTAACTGTGTGAGACGGTGAGGGTGAGTGGGAGCGCCCCCAGTTCTTGGTATCGGTATGTCGATGTTATCGGTGTATCGGTATCCGGAGCTCTGGGTCGTCACAGCTTTAGTGCAAGCAACCCAGGAACTTGTGCGATTAGGCCAGAATGATCAGCGAATTATAAGCCCTAAACGAGGTAATTAGGAGTTGGTTCTTTAGAGTTAATTGTTCACTTTAGTACCCTCTTCTTACCCTCCAAATTTTGTGGTATTAGGTGAAGGGAATAAGGAGTTAGAGGGGCGAGAAGTTGCTGGTTTGGTTCAGGATGAGTAGAAACTAGGGTCAATTTTTAGCCCTAAATTTGAAGTTTAAAGCCCAGTCCAAAGGTGGGTTATCTTATGAATGGCGTAAACTTGATGTTAGGAGTAAAATCCCTCAATTTCTAGTCATTTTCATGCATGGTACATGGAGTATTTTGTGTTTTATTGAGACTGTGCAAGTTAGTTCATTTTTCATGCATAAACTAAGCCCAAATGCATTTAAGATGAAATTCTTGTCTAATCCACACAACCTATGCATATTCAAGGCCTAATTACCTTCTAACATGTCTTAGCTACGCGGTTACATTGTTTTCCATGCATAACATGCCCTAGATTAGTGTTTAATTTCACTATTTTACAGCTTCTATCTGTCAGACAGAAAATAGTTAATAAAGTGACCATTACATCTAACATCGGTCTATTGCGGGACCGTCTTGACCCCTGTGCGGCCAGACCCTGACTGCTATTTGGTTCTGTGAACCAGTCTGAACCCAATTAGCTTTTCCATATTTATTAACACTATAACTATGATATTTCTCGTACTATCATGTTTTAAACTTACTGTTAGAAACCATGTTTCAGCATGTGCATGATTTTAAACATTATTTTCATTATCATGTAATTTCATACCTAAATATTATAGTTTTGTAATTAAATAATTTCCATGTTGTGAATAAGATCTATGTGGTGTTATTATCATGGTTTAACCGAGTGTTTTATCAATCACTCTCATCTCTTGACTCATTTTCATAAGTACATGGCATATACTCTGATATGCGACCATTAGAAACACCTTGCACTTATAGGCACATTTCTTGGATTTGTGAACCTCTCCGTCGGATATTCCTTTTGTCAGACTAGGGGATCATGCTTTAAGGCCTCCGTAAGTCTCTGTGAGCCTGAGATTTTCACTAGGACGCCGAGCTGGTTGTACCCTTAAAGCATAATTTGTCTAGAAAGCACTCACATGACCGATGGGTTTGTTTCTGTGCCCTGGTTAATTGCGGCCATGAAGGGGACCGCTAGTGTCTATTTGCGGCCATCGTCGGACCGCCAATGATAAGGAACGGCCACCCTGAGATCGCCATTTTCCAGAATTCCTTAAGTGTCGACTTTTGTTCTTTCTGGTCGACTCTGTCTAAGTTGCGATTTTTCCTAGACCGCCAACTCCTGTTCGCGGCCTGTATCTGACTGCTACTATCCAGAAACGGCCCTATCCAGACCGCTAAGCTATGAACAGTTTTGTACAAGATCGCCATTCTCTGTCCTGTTCCTAACTCGGGATTTGACCCAAGGGTTGCTCTAATTGTGTTCTTAGATGGTCTCTTGATTATCTGGAACCTAAAACTCTGTGGTCTTTAATTGGACTAGACTCTGCTAGCTATTGTAACTATTAGTTTTATTTATTATATAAAATATAATTTTATTTCTACTATTTAACCAATCCTGATCAAATATAGTAATTATTTACTGTCTTATTTGGAAGTTCAATGTATTCCTATGCACCTTCGCACACTCCTTTTATCCCTTCGGAGTTGTATAGCTCTTGGGAGGCCTCTCAAGATCTAAGTGGTTTCGGGTTTCCCTGAGCCCGGATGCTGGGTCGTCACAGTTGGTATCAGAGTTGTGTGTTACGAAGGATGTGTAGTAGTACATGGGAATTCGAGACATTGCAGTGTTCAGAGTCTGTAAGGTCCAATACAGTCAGTAGCTGGCATAGGTTTTATGTTCTCTTTACCACTTTACTTTTTGCGTGAGTGCTTGCTTGTGTTGTGTTGGCACTGTGCGAGATGATTTTTGCTCTCGTCAGGATGTGACGGAGAGTGTTCTTTTGTCATGATGTTGGTCTCGGTTGTGTTGCGTTGGTCAGAATTTGCCAGCAGATGTGAATCTGTGGTGCAGCATTTGCATTTTTCTGTGGTGTGTTCAGGTGGCTGATGGGCTCTGTGATGGCTGTGCATGTTCTCCTGAGGAGACTATGTTGTTTTGGCGGTTCCAA
Source organism: Amorphophallus titanum (assembly GCA_024336825.1). Taxonomy (NCBI): domain Eukaryota; kingdom Viridiplantae; phylum Streptophyta; class Magnoliopsida; order Alismatales; family Araceae; genus Amorphophallus; species Amorphophallus titanum. The sequence continues at coordinate 17,078,317 of JANBPO010003090.1, forward strand.
CTTGAGGTTTGGTCAGCCCCTGAGGTGTTAAGGTTGTGCTATGACGTGGTTGTTTGGATGCCTCATTGAGAGAGTGCTCGGGCAAACCTAGGATTTCCTTCCTAGTGAGCTGTTGTCAGACGAGCTTGATCTTTCTCATTCTATTTGTGGTGCCATTCTGAGTTGAGCTTTGGAAGTGCTGTCTCAGTGAAGCCTTCGTCCTGTGTCTACTTATGTGTGGACTGTGTTAATTCTGAGCCTGATTTCCTCTTGTTTCGACAGTGGCCTGGCTTTGGACTTAGTTTGTGTGTTGGAGGCCATTGTGCACTGTGTTCAGTGTGTCGTGTTTGACGACTGTTGTGCTGTAAAGGTTCAGTAATCATTTTAGGACATGAGGATAAGTTGAGATTGGTGTTCTTAGTGGCTTGTGCTGTGGCTCTTAGCATGATGATTTGCACTATGGCGGCTTGTGATCGGCTTGTAGTAGGATCGGTACTCGAGGCGTGGTACATTATAGTTCGTTAGTTGCGATAGCGCCAAGAGGTGTGCTGAGATGCGGATGCCGCGTTGTCTCTTTTGTCATTGTGCGTTGTGTAGAGTGCGCAACGGAAGTGTGTGGGCTTATAACCCACTGGTCGAGGATCGTTGGTTGGGACATTCTAGCTAGCCAAGAGGATTGTTTCCTCAGTGTGTCTTCGTCTTGGCTGTATGTGCCTTGATGTTGTTAGTTTCTGAGCCGTTGCTTGTGGCATTGTGGTTGTTGACACTGGTAGTTTTGAGAATTGGAGAAATCAGTTGGCAGATATGCTGATTGAGCACCCTTTCTTTATTTGCTTTTCTTGGAAGTTGTGCTCTCCGGACGTGATCGTGGTCCTAGAGATGCATTTTTTCTGAGAGTTATTGTGGGTCCTTGTTGGTAAGCTGTGCGTGGCTAGTTCCTTTTTAGCCGTGTGGTCAGCTGTAATTGTGCCTTGTTGTGACCCAGCTTGCAGTTGTGTCCCGTGAAAAATAATTTTTTAATAGTTTCGGACGAAACCGTATTGGTTTTGGTCGAAACTCACCTGTTTCGGTCCGAAACCGGACATGTTCACACTATTTTTTTGAGTTTTTTGAATGGTTTGATTGATTTCAACTGGTTTCGGCCGAAACTGAAACCGGTACCGAAACTGATACTGTCATCTTTGGGTGGTAGTGCATAGATTTGAGTCCAGATTAGCAGAGTGGAAGGCGAGACTCCTCTCATATGGGAGGAGAATGGTGTTATTGCAAATCGGAGCTTGACACCCTTCTTATATACTATCTTTCCATTTTCAGGATCCCTTAAACGGTGGCCAAGAAGTTGGAGTCTATTCAGATTAGATTCTTCTGGCATGGTAGTGGTGATAGTTGCAGGGGCTGGCATGACATCTTATGGGGTAAAATGTGCAAGAGCAAGGAAGCGGGTGGCGTGGCTATCAATAATTTGGGAGACTTCAATTTGGTACTTCTTTATAAATGGTTGTGGAGGCTTGAAGCGCAAGACAATGGGCTATGGCTACAAATTGTTAGGTGGGGATATTATTGCAGGGCTAGAGATTGGGACTTGACACCGACATCTCTGCACAATATCTTCCTGATCTGGAAAGGCATCCTTCAGTGCAGGGATGTCATCAGATTGAGTGTTCAGATCCAATTGAGCAATGAACAGATGTGTTTGTTTTTGGAAGGATAGGTGGTTCAAGGACTTCACACTAGAAGAATCCTTCCCGAAGCTCTTTCTCATTTCGCTGCACCCATGGCGTCCGTGACCCATACTTTTGATACACACTTGCTTGGGGGTACATTGACACCCACTTTCAGGAGGAATCTGATACACGAGGAGATGGATCAATTGGAGGATCTTCTGTTAGTCCTTCTAGACTATAATTTGGCAGAGAGTAGGATCTACAGGTGGTGGTGGAGATGGGAGGAGGAGGGAGCCTTTTCAGTCAGATTTGCGCACTCACTCATATCAGATGGGGGCTTGCGCCACCGTTTTGCTCCGCAGATTTGGGCCCCTAAGGGCCCACTGAAGGTGAAGTTGTTGATATGAAGTATATCACACGTCCGGCTATCCACTTGTGACAGAAGTTCCTTATTCATTTAGGACGTACCTACCATTTGATGTCTATGTGGGGAGGTGAAGGAAGACCTTAACCATCTCTTCATCAGATGCTCTTTCTTCAAAGAGGTTTGGCCTAAGATCGGCGACAAGATCCACCATACTTTTGGCCCGGTTGAGAGTGTCCAATATCTCCTCGTGAAATGGCGTAAAAGGTGGAACATGAACGGGGATAGGATTATCTGGCGGCTCATTGTTTGTGCGACACTGTGGGCACTAGAGAGAGAAGAAACAACAAAAACTTCAGAGGCGAAGTAGGAATTGTGGATACACTTCTCTCTTTTGTTTGTGAGAGTGAGTGAATGACAAAACATCTATGTAAAGTGGAGTCTCACAACTCCTCTCGTTTCCTTTTGTTGGGGGGCTAATATTGGGGGGTGGACCGACTCGGTGTGGTGTTTTGTAGAGGGATTTTTAGGTGATGACTGACTATGCTTGTGTCTCTCACTTTCTTTTACAATTAATACATATGTGGTACCATCCACTTTTTTGGAATGGCAAACCCATTTGTTTTGTTGTCACCCTTGTTGTTCCCCCACCTCTTCTGTGAGGTTGTATTTGTAGTGTGATTATTGGTGGCTTGCTACTACTATCGTGGTTATTTCTTGTAAGTAGCTTGTATTGTTTGTCGACCATGGTTGGTTGCTAACCGGCTATAGAGGTGTACCGACTAGAGTTTGATGTTGCTCAGTTCCTTGAGGAATGTTAGTTGAGGTTGTGTTAATGTAGACCAGCCTTTGAAGTGTGTTGGTCTAAAATTGTTATAGATTGACCTCTGAGATGTGTTGGTCGAAGTTTTGTTGACCTTCCTCTTGAAGGTGTATTGGTTGAAGTTGTTGCAGACTGACCCTTGGGGGTGTACTGGTCTGAAATTATGTTAATGTAGGCCTACCTCTGAGGCGTGTTAGCCTGAAATTATTGCAGCCCTGCCTGTGAGGCATGTCGTTCTGAAATTGTTGTGGACCTACTTGGGAGGCATGTTGGCTTGAGGTTGATGCATACCTGCTCGTGAGACGTGTCAATTTGGGTTAATGTAGACCTACCTGTGAGGCATATTGGCCTAGAGTTATTGTAGACCAACTCATGGAGGTGTATTGGTATGAAGTTGATGTAGACCTGCCCGTGAGGCATGTCAACCTGAAGTTGTAGACCTGCCAGTGAGGCGTGTCAGCCTGAAGTTGATGTACATCTACTTGGGAGAGGTGTTGGCCTGGAACTGTTGTAGACCGATCTATGAGGGTGTGCTGATCTGAAGTTAGTATAGACTGACCCTTAGGGGGTGTGCTAGTCAAAGCTGATGTAGATAGACCCTTGAGGGTGTATTGGCTTGAATTTTAAACCGACCCTTGGGGGTGTGCTAGCCTGAAGTTAATATAGACCTACCTATGAGGCGTGTTGACCTAAAGTTGATGTAGACCTACTTGTGAAGCGTATTGGCCTAGAATTGATGTAGACATACCTATGAGGCACGTCGGTCTGATGTTGATGTAGACTCGTCAGTGAGGCGTATTGGCCCAGAGTTGTGGTAGACCGACCCATGGGGGTGTGCTAGTCTAAAGTTAGTGTAGACCAACACTTGGGGGATGTGCTAGTCAAAGTCATTGTAGATTGACCCTTAGGGGTGTATTGGCCTGAAGTTATTATAGACCGACCCTTAGGGGTGTGCTGGTCTGAAGCTGATGTAGACTTGTATGTGATAAATGACAAACTATACAGTGAAGTGCTTACACAACACTTTAACTATACAGCGTCATGTATATGAACGTAAATTATACACCTATTATTTAAAATATCTTGATGTCTTTTTCTGGTATAATCACAAATGATGTATACCATCTGGCATACTTGTTAAGGCGCTGAATAGTCAACGTAACAAATGCGTATGCATTAAATGCTCAATATCCGTTTGGATACTTTTTCATTCTTAGGACATATAAAATATATTACATAATCTTCTTGTGCACTACCCAATACCTTGAGATACAATTTTATTTGTGAAGTCCGCACTACTTTTGTATATTTTACTTACACTAGCACTTGTATTTTAAATATGCTTACTTTATCTCATGTCCCTGTATGGGAGAAATATTTTTAACATTATTTCATACCATACAAACGGCGACCTGGAAGGACGTGCCTTTCATCTGGGCCAATGAGTGTGAATAAAGCTTTATGAAGCTGAAGTGATTGCTTACCACTACTTTAGTTCTCGTATTGCCTTTAGGTTCCGGTGGCTTTGTGGTTTGCACTGATGCCTCCAGGATAGGTTTGGTGTTGATGTAAAATGGTAGGGTGGTAGCTTATGCGTCCTGCCAGTTGAAGCCGCATGAGGAGAATTATCCCACTCATGATTGAGTTGACAACAGTAATTTTTGCATTGAAGATTTAGAGGCACTACTTGTATGGGAAGAAATTTAAAATTTTCACTGACCACCAGAGCTTGAAGTACTCTCAGATAGAGGAGATGAATAGAATATATGAATGATTATGATTTCACCTTGTCATACCAGTCGGCCAAAATGAATGTGGTGACTAATGCATTGAGCAGGAAGGTCACATTCAGTCACTTGATGATGAGAGAGTGGAAGTTGTGGCAGCAGATACCAATGGAAACTTTCAGGATTAAAGTTCCTCAGGATCGGGGGTTAGCTATTCTTGTTTGCTTGACTGTCACATAGGCTATTTGTCGCCTGGTGATGGAGGCTCAGCGTGTGGACCCCGAGTTACCTCGTGTCTTGTCAATGGCCGAGGTGGAGTTTGGTGAAGATGAGGTGGTGAGATTTCAAGGCAGGTTGTATATCCCAGTTGAAGAACATGTGATGAAGGTCATTTTGAAAGAGGCGCATGGTTCCTGTTATGCTGTGCATCTCGGGGCAACCAAGATGTATTGTAATTTGAAGAGGCAATTCTGGTGTCCAGGTATGAAGAAGACTGTTTCGGAGTTCGTGGCCAAGTGTTTGACATGTCCGTAGGTGAAGGTGGAACATCAGTGGCCAGGTGGCACTTTGCAACCTTTAGAGATTCTTGCGTGGAAATGAGACCATGTGACTATAGATTTTGTGGTCGGTTTGCCGAGGACTCATGGTGGCCATGATGGTATATGGTTGCTGGTTGACAGGTTGACTAAGATTGTTAGGTTGCTACCAGTTAAGGTGAGTTGGAGAGTGCATAAATTGGCCAGATTGTATATGGAGCGAATTGTTCCCTTGCATGATATTCCTATTTCTATTGTATCCGATCGGGATCCCCGTTTTACTTTTGATTTCTGGAGGATCTTTCAGAAGGCCCTGGGTACAAAGTTAGCTTTTACCTTAGCTTATTACCCTCAGACCGATTGGCAGTCGGAGAGAACTATCTAGACCCTGGAAGATATGTTGAGAGCTTGTTGCCTTGAGTGGCAAGGGTCGTGGATGCATCATTTAGCGTTGGTGGAGTTCACTTACAATAACAGCTATCATTTCAGTCTGGGCACGGCACCTTATAAGGCCTTGTATGGGCAACCGTGTCATACTCTGCTTGACTAGTTTGAGATTGGTGAGCGAGTGATGACAGGGCCAAAGTTGGTACAATAGTGTGTGGAGGTGGTACAGCTGATCTGGCAAAGATTGCAAGCAGCCCAAAGCCAACAGAAGAATTATGCCGATTGACGGAGGCGACCTCTTACCTTCAAGGTGGGAGATCGGGTGTTCTTAAAAGTCTCCCCTATGAAAGGTGTGGTGCGATTTGGCAAGTGTGGGAAGCTGAGTCTACAAGGACTAACACGGACTTACGCTAGCGGCTCACTAGCATGGCGTGTACGATCTCCCGATGGTGACCGGGGGGATGATGGTGAGGGTCTGGAGTGGGACCCGAACATTCTAGAAGACCTAGCGGGCTTAGGCTGACCCCAAGGGTCTAGGATTCCCAACTTCGTGGGCGGCCGACATGTCGGGGCATGGGTTTGGGTAGCACTCGCTCACGGTCCATGGTGGGTACACTAAACGTGATGTGCAAGTCCGGGCCCTCGTCTCACCATCCAACGAGCATTCAAAGATGATACTAAACTACCAAAGCATGCAACCAGCCAGGGGGGGCAGACACTCACCTGACTGGTGTGAAAACACTGATCTCGATCAGAGACGTGGGTGAGCCGGAAAGCGTGGGGACACGCCCGCATGCTGCGTCGGTGATGCTTGACCTGAAAACAAAGTGGATACAGCACTACACCTCACGTAGGAGGGGGGTTCTCAGGGTGGGGGTTAAGTAGTTACAGCCAAAGCTACCTCCACGCAGGGAGGGGCTTTCAGCCGGCCAAGCAAGGTGAGGGGAAAAGCAGATGAACCTGATTCTGCCCCAATGTGACCAGCAGGGGCAGAGAGTGGAAGTCAGGCTGCTGCAGGCATCTCCCGGTGCTGCAGGAAGGTGGGACCGATGCTGAGTCGACTAGGGGCACGGTAGAAGTCAGCCACAAGAGCTGGTAGTCATCCGGAGGTTGAGCCGAGGTGCTGCGCCTTCATCTTCTCAAGCTGTTCTGTTCTGCCCTATTTGGGACTGCAGGACAGAGTGTCGGTGTCGAGATGGCCACACACTCGTCCAGAGGTTGCCGGAGATGGGACCAGTGCTGAGATGACCGAGACTGACCAGGGAACCAACCGAAGGAGTTCGGCACCGCTTGGTTGTCTACAGTGGTCGCTGCGGCTCGGAGTTCATACCTGCCCAGAACAGATCCTGTCTGGAACAGAGTTGTAGAGGGCAGTTGCAGAAGTTGTCCCAGACGCTCCTGGACTCTGATGGAGACGAGACTGGTGGCAACGTGACCGTGGATGAAGTAGCTTTGACTGAAAACTGACGGGACCTCAAACAGAGGTCGGAGGAGAAAGCTCTAAGCAGAAGAGTGAGCATCTGTCTGACCTAGGCCTGGCCAGGCCAGTCTGTGCGCTTCGATGAAGTCGGCTGGAACCGGGTGCTCCGGAAGGCAAATGACCTCCTTCTTCCTGGAGGTGGTGTAGGACTCGCTGGCATTCATCTCGGTCAAGTTTCGCTCCAGGAAACACACGGGGGTAGTCAGGGAAGCTTCTGCACTAAGGCTCTGGTCATCAGTCTGGGAGGAACTGCACAGGTCACCGAGAATTGCTCCTCCGGACAGTTACGAGATCAGAAGATGGCGGGGCTGCCCTCGTTGCGAAGCTGACAGGACGATGATTCCATTGGTATATGGCACGCCTCCTGAAGCTTCACGATGACATTGTGGCAGCCTCTAAAAGTCGCTGGTACTCTACTGCCTGTGGCCCAGAGCCAGAACAGATTTGTAGGGGAGATTATGGAAGGGAGAAGTGGGGAGGGTTTGCAAGGGGATGAGGGCTGGTGGCTGTGGGAAAGGGAGGGACGTGGCTGGGGTGAGCTAATTTTTATATTTAAAAATTTAAGATTTTTGATTTAATTGACCCCCAAGTCATGTTATTTGGTGACGTGATCGATTGATCAACTTAATTTAGACGTGAGAGTCACTCAAAAAAATTTAAAAAAATAAAAAAAAACTATAGGGCGGTGTTGCACAAACTCTACCCTCAAAACAAAGGGGGCACGTAGAGGGAGAACCTCCCTGATTGGAGATCTCAGTTCTTCGTTCGTTGTGGATCCTCAGAGCTGCTTCCTAATTAATTCTTTTCGGCTCAGTTTTGTTCAGGAATTAAGCAGAGTATATGCTTCACTATGCCACATAACTAGCTATGATGAGAACATCCAAGATTAACCCACAGGTTTGTTTTAATATTTTGCCGTCGGCTCAGAACTGGATGGGAATAGGAGACAAAGTATCCTCTCCAACTAGCATTCATTCAGACAGGAACAAGAACGGATGCACAGTGTCCTTTTCCATAGAGGATTACAAAGTTCTTTGTACATTTTGGAAGGGAATCCAAACCGTGGGGATACTTATAAATGTGCTTTCAGAAGAAATCACCTAGTCAGAGGGAAGTTCTGAGATGAGGAGAATTCCTGACCTCCAATCTTGACTGAAGAAATGGAAGCGCACTGGCGGAGGAGCTCGTAGGAGGCCGCGGGCTCCTCAGCCGAAGCACTGGTCGCCTGGGAGCGGCCCGGGAATGTAGCCCCGGTCGAGAAACTGGAGGCCGAACACCACCAGGATCGACAGCACCGTCAGGTAGGAGAGGCCCTCCACGGCGCCCAGGAGGCCGAACGGCCCGTTGGGCAGCCCCGACCCCGTCTTCGCCTTGGTGTAGAGTGACCAACCCACGATGCCCGCCACCGCCAGGTAGCTCACCCCTTCGAGCCCGCCCAGCAGGCCTCCGGGGCCGGGCGGCAGCCCGCAGCCGGTCGTCTTCAGCGTGTAGAGCGAGTAGCCAATCACCGGGTTCGAGACCAGTCCTCCGACGATGGCCGCGGTGTCTGCGGCGCCAACGCCCCTGGCGCTCCCGCTCTCGGAGTCCTTGGCCTCGCAAGCGACAGTCCTCCGGCACGGCAGGTAAAGTTTGGAGCCGTTGCGGCGCCCTGCAACGGTGGCCCTGCGGTGGCGGGGAAGCGTTGCAGGCGACAGGCGCAGCATGACTTGGCTGGCCATGTTGGGAACTGCGGGCGCTGAGGCGGTTCCAACCCCCGCAGCCTTATCAGCTACCGGGGCCGCACGTTAATGATGATGGAGAATTTCGGCCGGCTGTTGCTGCGGGTTGAGATTTTGGGCCTCGTGATGATAAGGCAAACGAAGAGCCCATATATATGTGTGTGTGTATATATATATATATATATATATATATATATGAACGACAAAGATAGAGAGTAAGTCTTCCATGGTAGAAGGTGGTGCCGATTGGGTGACCAAAGATGATCATCGTTTCCAAAACCAACGGTGTGGATAGGAGCCACGTATAGGCACGGGATTGCAGATGGGGATCAACCTCGATCACCCAATCCAAACGTCGCATAGGCATGCTTCCCATCAAGTGGATGAGATACAATGGAGACCGAAGGGACAGCAACATTTGGACATTAATAGATATTTATTTTTTGAATAAATTCTTCTCTTTGCATTAGCATTATCTTCTTGCCAACGAATATACCTTTTTTGGCACAACGCTTTGCGCCCTAGCTGACATTTACACATCATAGCCATTATGAACCATACGTTCAAATTGGCGCATAAACTCTTCTCCTTGCATTTGCATTAGCTTCTTGCCAATGAATATACCTTTTTAAGCGTAAGTGCTTTGTTCCCTAGCTGACATTTACACATCATTGCCATTATGAACCTTACGTTTGAATCGGTGCATAAATTCTTCTCTTTGCATTGGCATTATCTTCTTTCCAACGAATATACCTTTTTTCATGCAAGACTTTGTGCCCTAGCTGATATCTACATGTTATCACCATATGAACACATGAAGCAGTCAGGATCGAGTATCATACGTCGACCCAATATCACACTTCTATCATCCATGTTCATTAAAAAAATGGGACTTAAAATAGAGGTGCCCCACAAGACTTGTTCAGATATCATAGACAAGGGTGAAAACAACTACAACCGGACTGTGGCGAAAACCCGAAAGGGTGCTGCGGGCAAAATTGGGTACCTCCCACGTGAAAACCCGAACGGATGTGTGGGTAAAAGCAAGAGGGGGCTGGCTCTGTTGAAAACTGAAAGGGCACTTGAGTCAGTAATGTGGTCATGATAAAAATTGATGAATGAAAACTTTTCCCACTTCAGCTACCACTTGAGTCCCATAGGAATCCCCGTGTATGACAAATACCCAACGTCCTACCGACATGGACCTTACGTCTATGTGGATAATTAAACCTACCTTTGTTTCGGCATTTAGCCAATGTCGATGAACAAACCAATGTTGATCCGTATCAGCATTGGCAAGATCGGTAAATATACCGTTAACCCGGACCTTTTGTCCTTGTTAATGATTAAACCTCCTTTGCTTCGGCATTTAGCTAAAGTCGATGAACAAACCAACACCGATTCTCGTCATCATCAGCGAGATCGATAAACATACCGTTAACCTAGACCTTTCATTCTCAGTAATGATTAAACCTCCTTTACTTTGACATTTAGTCAATGTCGATGAACAAACCAACGCTGATCCTCGTCATCATCGACGAGAACGGTGAATATATCGTTAACCCGGACCTTCTGCCCTCGTTGATGATTAAACCCATCTTTGCTTGGCACCAGTCCAATGATAGTAACCAAACCAAACCACCGCCAGATACCTTGTTAGGGAATGACAAATATGTCTACTCAAAAAAAATAGGGCTTAAAATAGAGGTGTCCTATCAGACTTGTTTAGATTTTCTGGGCAAGGGTAAAAATGGCTACATCCCGATTGTGGCAAAAATATAAAATCACGTTGTAGGTAAAATTGGGTATCCCTCTACGTGAAAATCTAAAAGGGCACGTTGGCAAAAGTAAGAGGGGGCTAATGTCGACGAAAACCCAGAAGGGCGTCTGCACCAGTAATGTTGTCACGCCCCGAGCCTTTATGTACAGCGGAAGACTCACTCGGGGAGAACACGAACAACCGGCATGGTAAGTCTCTCGCAAGCAAGCATGATCAGAGCGCGATACAATTACACATAAGATACAATTGCACAAGTATTTACTCAAATTCACTTCTATTCATTGATCCTTCCTGATCAAGTGGGATCATCATCCGACTTAACTCAATTGTGGAGTTTTGTAGATCTGTAGTTTTTGTAGTTCTTAGTTCTTCCATTTCTTAGCATTCTTAGAACTAGTTCTTCCGGTTCTTAGCTAGTTTAATTCTAGTTTGCTAAATCTAGAGCCTGGGGCGACCCCTCCCGGAGTTCTTCCCTGCTCACTGCTCAGATCTCATCCTCTCTTCTTCTTTAGTCCACCAAAACAGTTAGAACAACACTATGTTTTCTGCTGACGATCCCCTGTTCTTGCCTGCAACCCATTCGATGGTGGCCATGGAGCTCGGAGCCCCTCTGCAGCAGGTTCGTCTGTCACAAATGGTGTCTGAGCCCACTCCGAGCACCGCCTTGTCTTCGCCCTTGGTGGCATCTGAGGATTTCACCGTTGTCAAAATCTTGCTCGTAGACCTCAATGCCAGGTGTTTTTCTCTCCTTGGGAATCTCTCCAATCTGACTGCCAGCCTCGACCGGTGCATTGAGCATCGCAAGACTCCATCATCAGGTTTCCATGTTCTTGATGTTCTGGGCTCTACTAAGAACAATTCTTGTTCTTATTCTCCTTTTGGTTCGCCCACAGTCCATTCCTGTTCTTCAGCTTCATTTAATTTCCCAATCTATTATGATCCCTCTCCATGGATGAAGAAAGCAAATGATTATTTCTCCTTCCACCACACCCCATTAGCTCCCAGGGTCAATACAGCCTCCTTCCACCTCAGGGGTAAGGCTTTAGACTGGTTTTGGAGCCTTCTTGCTTCAAGACCTTCAGTTTCTTGGTTAGACTTAGTTAATGAATTCAATTCCCACTTTAGATCTACCATTACTCATCACAAGATTCCAAGTCTTGGGGCTGTACAGAGTGGTAATGCATCTCAAAAAGTGTCCCCTGCCACTCCAGCTTCCCCGTCGTGCTCTGCTTCAATTGTTACAAACCAGTCTGTACAGAATAGTGTTTCTGTGAGTCAGGATATGTATCATAATGTGGGGCGCTCGGTTGCTCAAACTGATTGTGGGGCAGTGATGTCTGGTCAGCAGTATACAAGAGAAGCAAAGCCTGTACTACCTTGACTTGCTCATTACTGGGAATCACCAACTACATCAGAGCAGCAACAATCTGTGCATGACTTTGGTTCTTCACCATATCAAGATGAAAAGGACTACAGTCAACCTCAGTTTTGGAGCCTGGGTGAACAGATTTATGATGGTGGGTTTACCGATAGAAGATCTGCGGGGATTTAGGACAATGTTGTTGTACTAAATTTTGACCCTGTCCAAATGTCTTCTCACATGGCTGTTAATTTTGAGAAGAGACATCCATTTGAAGATTGCAGATCAGAAGATTCTTCCCCAACTGCTTGTCGACCCAAAGGTTGTTACAAGAGGCAGAAAGATGATCCTAGGGAATTTGTTAAAGTACCTAGGGAAGCATCTAGCCAAAATTCAAGAGAACTTGATAATGGAACATGAGACGATCATATGGAAGGAGTCTCAGTTTACTTGGAGGGGACACAAACATTTCACCCAGACCTGACCGATCCCATTTATGAGAGAAAGCCAATTGACGTGGAAAATTATGATGCAATTGGTTCTTTACAAAGTATGAAGATCGTTTCCTCTCTAGACAAATCTCACATAAGTTCAAATCTGTCCAACTCAAATTTAAAATTTGCCATCACCCAATTCACGCCCCCCTCTTGGGTGTTATTGATCGTGGGACTTCAACGTCCACGCTCGGGGCGTTGGGAAGACACCTGACCTAATCACACGGTCCCCAATACAAAAACTAAATAAGTGCAATCCAAATACTACCCACTCCTCGTAGGGAGGTCATAGACTACACAGCGAATCCGGGGACTTGAGAAGTCATTTGACGAGCCGCAAGGGGACGAAGCGTGGCAACCATGAAGTGCTGCAAACCGGTATGATCTGGACTGCAACACTGATTGGCCTGGGTCCAACAGCGAGGAAGATGCATCACGGATGTTGAGGATAGATCAAACATCCCTGATGGTGCACTGTAGTGGATGACGATCCTCTTGGAAGAAGACAGAAGCCGATGGCGCCGGATAGAACCTCCGGTGATGTCACGAACGGGCGGGCAGACTGTAGGCCGGCCTGTGTGGGTGCAGGTGACCAGTAGGCGGGGTGGCCTGGAACGCATCCTTATGGTCATCCTCTGATCATGAAACTTGGCATGGACGTAGGCGGGGATGTCCCTGAGATGCTCATAGAAGATGGGCCGCAAATGACCACCGTGGTAGCCGGGACGACTCAGAAAGTGAACACCTGTGCAATCTAGCCTGTCTGCAGGCAGCCGGACAGATAGGGAAAGAACAACACGGCAATGACACTTCCAGGTGGATTCTAGGGCTGAGTTTTCTCTAGAGGTTGGGGAATGTACGTGGGAAGATGGAGGATGAGTGGCGGGGTCATACGTAGTGGAGTTTTTGGATGTGGGGAGCGGTGCACGATGAGACTCAGATCTGTAGGACTATGTAGATAGACTAGGTAGCAGAGATGGTGGATGGGATGAGGCGGGGCAAATGGGCTCAGAATGGTGTGAAATTTTTATGGTGGATGGGCTATGATATAGGGAGATGTATACCAATTTTCAAAGTGTTTGGAGAAGGTTTGGTGGCGAGAAGGTCTCTGTTGACGGGTTCTATCCTTGCAGGCCTGCACAGGTGCAGTCTGCGCGAAAAAATAGGCTCTAAAGGGAACTTTGGCCACCGATGGAGATTGGATGTGAAATTTGATCTAGGATGAGGAGCGATGTGGGGGAAGACACAGTATAAATTTTAGGGCGAACTGAGATGGGGAAGGGGGCAAACCAACCTATATACCACATTTCTGTCCTGTAGGCAAACACACAGGAAGCACACTGGACAACAAGGGTGCCACGAGGTCTCCACGCTACAGCACGACCACGAATGGGATTCCTAGCTCTGTTGGACATCGAGGAGGTCGCCTCCCAATAGCACGAGTAGTAAGAACTCCAGGGAAGGGCCTTGGGCGTCGCACCCAAGAAGGAGAAGAAGAGAGGTTGTGGGAGTCGCACCCACAAGGGAGAGAGGAAGAGGGAGGGCGTAGCCTTCTCAAGCAATTTTCATAATTTTCTTCATTAACTCTTTTCCCAAAAGAATACAAAGTGTATATATATGGGAGGGGAAAAGCCCTAACCAATTACAAAAAGAAATCCTAATAAGAATCCTATTTTAACACAATTATTACCCTATTGGTAAAGGTCCTCTCCCCTCTTCTCTCCACCAATAACATTCTCTTCTTCTCTTCCCCCTCTCTCCTAAACCAAAACTAACCCCCCGTGGTGATTTAGTTCGTCCGCATCCGGGTCACTCTTTTCTTCTCTCCCCATTCTCTCCTTAAACACCCATAATAATCATCCACCCCGTTTCCGTGGGCGATCCCGTCGTTCACATCTAAGGGGCCATTCTTCGTCGTTACAGGCGTCACCTCAACCGACGCGAAAACCAACCACGATCGCAGAGAAACACACTCCTCACTATGGAAACCAACACCACCGGTCGACGCCCACGCCCGGTGGACCAATCAAACTTCAGCTCAACAACTTGCTGACCGATCTCACACCATGCACCGAAGGCAACAAACACTGAGCTTCCACCAGCTTACACCTAGCAAGCCGACCACTTACAACAGCACCGTACCAACTCTTGCCAGAAGACAACTTCTCACAAACCCAGATCCAATCCGGGAAAAGCACATCTCATAATCGGTCACCCAAGGCCTCGCTGGCATCCGGCTCGCGCTATTCTCGAGCCCCACCAACCAGCATCTTCTGTCTGTGAAAGACCACCCACGGGTCACCAGATACACATCAACGAGAAACCTTCGCTGGCCCCAACAGACACGCTCCAAATCACGACAGGCCATCCGTTGACTCTTCCACAGACCAACACCACATCTCAAGCTAAATCTCACTCGGACACCGCAATCAATCTCGAACTTCACGCTAACTCCACCCTCTTAGGGGAGCACGGCGAACTCAAATGACAGGATTCCACAATCCTCGATCCTCTCGTCACTCAACTTAGACTCACGGGGAATCCTCCCTTGTTGACCATAGACGAGGGATCACCACATCCAATGTTAACGTCTCATCAGAGACCTCCGCACACTGGCATCGTCCTTTGTCCTGTCTCATCAAATCTTTCATCTCAAAATGATCTAAAAGGACGCCTGCCAATCTCGAATCCACCCTTACTATAGAGCCTCGGGATACAACCTCTTACAATCCACGGCACACTTCTCCAAAACTGACAAGTGTCGCTTGCTATGACCAATTCACACGGGTCCTCAGACAATACACTTCTTACTATGGTCGATCACTCGATCAACCTCACCAGCCACTCACGACAACCAACTGGGACCCATAATCTTGTCAGAGATCATGTCTCTAAAAACACGATCTCACCCAAGGACATAACTTCCAACATAGAAATTGGGTACTCATGCGACAACCTCACCAGCACATTTTCCCAGCTCTCAATCCATCCAGTGACACAAACCACAATGCCTCAAGCAACGACACGGTAACAACACATCTCACGTAACCCGAGATAAACTCACACCGAGGAACCAATCCTCTGACGCTCAACACATCCTCAAAAATCCACATGTAGCATCCAACGCTATGACCTTTTGCTGCGCACTCAGATCTACGTGCACAGCCACCACAACAATAACTCAGGATCCTCCATCCCGATAATTCTCTGCAACTCTGCAGGCTCCGATCCTCAACACATCGAAAATCACAACACTAACTGTTGAACACCCTCCTCATGTTTAATTTCTGATCTATTTTGATGATGACTAAATGGATATTTGTCACCTTCGGAATGCTTTGCTATAAGGCGGCTTATCTTGGACCACTCTTTGCTATGCTCGGCTCATGGTGGACCGCCTGTCTGTTTCAATGCATATTTGTGAACTTTTTCTATGCACATCATGCTTATTTAATAAATTTGGTTATTTTAATGATGTTCTCTACGAACTTTGTTAATAATCTATCTTGCAGCATCATCACCCACTCGCCTGGTGGCCCGCTGTCAGGTAAGTCAGGTAATGTGTTTCGTTTCCTATGTCCCTTAATGCATTGCTATATTGTATTAAGCTACGCTATCTCGAGAACCAGTTGGATACTCGCGTGTTCCAGGATCTGATGTTCCCCTTTGACAAAAACAAGTGATGATCTAGGTACATGCGTCTAACCTCCGGATAGGCCGTTGGGTTGGGAAAGTCATGGGATGACGGTTCTATCTTGCACGCCGTGATTGCAGATAGTGTCCCGACCTTGATTACCCCCAGTCCCGCATAACTATTCTTGGGTAGTTTATATTTTATTCTTTCTTTGCATTCGTTTTGATGATTTCTTTATTTTTGTCCAGCATGCATCATGCGCATCTTTTTGAGCATTCATGACCCATGATGTGTCTGAAAATGTCCCGTTAGTAATGGATGACTACGTGTTTAGTGTCTGAGTAAGAGGAGCAATCCCATTCAGAATTGGAATGTTCTCTCTGGTCTATTCACTTGGTTTGGTTGACTAAGAGTCACTCGTCTGGAGCTTTAGTTTGTCTCTTTATTGATTTCTTTTACCTGATTTGATTCCCTCGTTGGCTGTGGATTGTGTCCCCCAATGAGGTTGCCTCCTTTTTATCTTGCCTTTATTTAGTTAGTTCCTCCAGATGGGTGTCGCTCTTCTATCTGATTATTCTCGGTGTTTGATTTAGAGTCTTCCGGACAGTTCCCACTACTTATGGGTCAAGAAACGGGTGTCATTTTACCTTAACACCCACTTTTCAGTCCGCTCCGCTTCATCTTCGCTTCATCCCTATGTCCCATGTTTCTTTCGCTTCACCTCTGCTCGCTCCCCTGCAAAGAGGGCGTTAAGGAGGGGCATCTGTTGACACTCGTTTTTACCGATAAGTCAGATCATTCCTCTTACTCCCATTTGTTGATGCCTCGAGTTGTCCGTTATTTGTCAGGATTATGTTCTGGCAATGTTTGGGCTTATTTTGTGAAAGGCCTCCCTCCCTGACTGTGTCCATTTCAATTCAGGGCTTAATGGGCCTTGGAATTATATTTTCTTCCCATTTTATTATAAATTCCAGTGCCTAACACTTGTGCGGCCCATGACTAGCCACTCATGCTTTTTGGGTTATTTTCACCATTTTCTGAATTGTCACCGACAAGCACATATGCGGCCTAGTTATGACAGCATATATATCATGTGCGGTGTACATAAAGCCGCATATCCCTCAGAGTCCAACGCTGGATTCCTTGGCCAGTTTAAAGGATAAATTGAGGACTTTTGCTAATTATCACCGACAAGGTTGGACGGCCCAGCAATGACCGCATCAGAGCGATGTGTGGTCTATCGTAAGGCAACGTCAAAGGTAGACGCTGCCAAGACCAAGGTGAACGCTGCTCATGCTTTCACTAAGGCATCAACACATGATTCCTAAAACCTTGGCCGACCAACCTGGAGAGAAGCTGGTTCCTCTAGCACGTTTCTGGCGATGCTCAGGGTTTCTTCGATGGTTTGCCGAAGTCTGACAAGTGCCATGGTGTTCCCCTCAGCATCGATCTGCTCCCACTAGATCTATTCCTAGATGAGGTACTGGACTTCCTCACCAGACTCAATCGCGTGGTAGATTCTGGCATGGAATGGGCAGTATTGGGGGTGATTGAAGTCCCGATGTGTGTAGTCTGTCGACGGGTCACGGGGCAAGATTTGCCCCCTCTCGACGAGAATGCCAAAGAGTCGCTGAGTCCTCTCCTTGGGGAAGGAGAGAGATCTGTGATCATGCTAGGGTCTCCACCCTGGATACCAGAGTGAATGCTTGCCTTGGCTAGTTCTGGGCTCCTCTGCTTCGACATCAGAGAGAGAGAATGTGGCCATCATGTGGATCGCATTAGCTGAGTAGTGAACCACACATGCTGCATTAGCTAGTCTAGACCACGTATGTAGCTGCGGAGGATCAACGAGGACACTCTTCATTTGAATGAGACCATCTTGGATCAGTTTCTATGCCTGAGTCTTGAAGACGAAGCAATCTTCGATTGCGTGACCCAGCATACGGTGATATGGGCAATAGCTGGGATTGTCGATCTTTTGGGCCTCGTCTGATTTGTGGACCTCGGGCAACTCAACGATCTTATGTGCTAGGCAGAGGTCGAAGAGCATCTTCGTGTGTTCCTTCTTGAAGGAGAAGGGTGTCTTTATACGCTTCGAGAAGGAAGGAGCAGTCAGCTTATCCACTGGCTTCTAGTCGGGGCCACTCGTCCCGACCTCCTTGCTGGCTTTGGTGGTAGGGGTGAACTTAATAATGTTTACCTCTTTGCCGGGTTGGCATTCTCGCGTTTGTTTACCCTTCACAGAGGTGTACCTTAGGTTATCAGTGAAGAACATATCTATCTCGGCAATTGCCGAGTTGAGCTGGTCGAAGCCTTTCATGTTTGTGCCAAGAAGTTTTTCACTGACCATGGCCGCCAAACCTCAGTGACATATGGTGATGGCATCCTCTAGGGCCGGCGGGTTGCCATACCTCATGCTGAGGTCCCACCATGTCTTGTTAAAGTTGAGGGCGCTCTCGCCCTTCTTTTGTCAGAGAGAGCAGAGCTTGGCTTGGGAGATCTTTCGCTCGACCATTTGGAAATGGTTGAGGAACTTATTCTGGAGATCCGCCCAATCGATGATTGAGTTCGGCTTCATGCGGGAATACCATTGGAAGGTGGTTCTCGTAAGTGAAGTGGCGAAGTAGCGGAGGAGGTGTGACTCATCCAACGCGAGCTCGCCCATGGCCGTAATGTAGTAGGCCAAATACTCATGCCGAGATCCTTGCCTATCAAACTTTTGTAGCTTCAACGATTTGGCATACTCCAGAGGGAGCTTCTTTAACTAGTGGTGCAGCAGGTAGGGGACGTTGTAGAGATCTATGGTTGCAACCCCTTCCCTAAACTGGGCGAGCTTCATCTCGACAATCCGCTCGATCATCTGACGCTATGCCATAAGATTCTCTAGCACTGGAGTGTTGGATGGCCGTGGTTGGGCTTCAGCCAGGGGCATGCCGAACCTTGTTGCTATCGGGGTTCTGACAGTTGTGGCTGAGACGTTGGCACCATTGTGCCCAACTGGCAGGACTGGTGCTTCGGCTGAAGGTCTGGTAGGCGACTGGGGGTAAAGGTCATGTTCCTGAAGCAAGTCTTGCAGGATGGCCTTAAAGTGCTGGTTCTCCTTCATGAGGGTCTCAAGACTCACCTCTTAGACTTCATTAGCTGGGGGATCATTATTTATAGGCTCCAAATTGGCGGAAGC
This sequence comes from Amorphophallus titanum, assembly GCA_024336825.1. Lineage (NCBI taxonomy): Eukaryota > Viridiplantae > Streptophyta > Magnoliopsida > Alismatales > Araceae > Amorphophallus > Amorphophallus titanum. The sequence continues at coordinate 17,097,444 of JANBPO010003090.1, forward strand.
GGCGTGGTCCTCGGTCGGAATTTCTTCCGCTCGTTCCGACATCTGAGGTCTGGCAGAAGTGCAGACGTGGCCTGCCAGAGCCGGATGCTAGGTCTGATGTTGAGGCCTCCTGAGCTGGGCCAGCAGCTGGTTCAAATTGTCAGATTATGTCTCGGGCTGGTGTCCGGTGGCGTAACACGTGAACACCCAGACTCCGTCGTTAAGGAACTGGACCGTCCGCTTCTTTTGGGAATGTTTCTTAGGGAGGATAGGTGCCCCCAGTCTGTCAATGACCGAGGTGCATTGCGATGGAGCTTCCACCATGGTGTCGACCTGAGGAGAACTTGGAGCTGGATGCTGGTGAGGCCCAGAACGGGCCCATCTCTCCTTTCGCTTACCTGGGTGAGAGACGTTGGATGACTGGGCATTGCCAGATGGCGTCATTGTGGAATCGACCGCGTCTCGCTTGACGCTACGTCTGAATGCCCAAAGGGGGTTCCTAAGGCACGCCCTCCGAATGGATTGAGTCGCTTCTGGGGTGACCCAGATTCTTCTCAAGTCAGGTTGTTGGTCTCCCTTGTCGCTATTTATCAAACGAGGCTTGGAAGCTCGTGCATCAGGCTGGTGTGGGTGCCTCTTGGCCACTGTCGGGGTGCCTGCTTTTCTGAGTTTTGCTTTGTCCTCTTGCATTTGTTGCAGGAGGCAGAAGTGGTTAGAGGTGGAGACCATAGGGACAATCCATTCCTGGGGTATGATTGGTTCGCCCCCATTGAGGCAAATTCGCAGATCACTGACAAGGATCATCTTGCCAGAGTTACTGGTTGTAGCAGCGAGTCGCCTGCCTTTGCGGCCATGGCGACGCTTCTTCTGGGGGCTCACAGAAGATCCTACTCCAAGATGGTAGACTAAGAAGACTCGGCCCGTGGCAACTGGCGACACAGGACTGTCAGCGGGGAATGCTGGAATCAGCCCCTAAGACATGAAGTCTGTAGCGGATGCTGACGGCTAGGTGACTCGGGTGTAGGCTCTCACCCGAGCCGATAGAAGTGTTGTCGATGCTCGAGATGACGCTCTGGCACCAGAGGCCGCTATTGCTGGAGGTACTAAGGCACCGATGACCAGAGGCTGCGAGCCTGTACTGAGTGCTGGCGAGACTGGAAAGTGGGATAGATCACCCACGGCCAACATCAGGGCTGTCGCATCCCATAAAGGAAGACCTGTGCTGGGAGTCGACATCACTGAGTGGTAGGGGACAAAATCCCGTAGTGAAGCTGAGAGGCCCGGGGCCCGATGAGGAGAGTCCACACAGGGGACTGACCCTAAGAAATCCCAAGGTTGTGTGCCCGGTCTGGATGCTGGGGAGCCTTGAACCCTATGTTGGAGACCCCAGCTGGGTGACGACTCTTCAGAGGTTTAGGTCGAGAGGCCCGAATGGAGTGCTGGGGAGCCTTGGCCTCGGGTCAAAAAACCCATGCCGGGTGCTGGCTCTGCTAGAGCTCGGGGTTGGGCACCCGAGCAGAATGCTAAGGAGCCTGACATCTTAGTGTAGAAACCCGTGCCAAATGCCAGCTTAGCGGGAACTCGGGGTTGGATACCCAAGCGAGCTGCTGCAGTGGTGACCGACGCTCGGGGCGCGAGGCCCGCACTAGAAGTCGGTCAAAATTGGGCCAGAGGGTTGACACTTGTCCGGGCAAGAATTGGTATGGAGCCCTTGCGAGGGTTGGTGGTGGAAGACCTGAGCCTGACACTCGAGTAGGTTGTTGGGCCAGGGAGCTGGTGTGGAGCGTCCGTTGCGTAGGCGAGCACAGGGGGTTGGCAGTAGCTGCGAAGCAGCCACGAGGACCGCACCCAAGAAATAGGGTGATCCGATGACTAGGGCGAAGCTACCGAAGGTGATTGGCACTGCCAAGTAGCCCACCCTCGCAGGGGTGTCGACGACGATGGGACCGTAGGTGACGGTCGCCATGGTTGCTTGAGTGCTGGATCCTGTGGAGGCGATGATCGTCGGAGGTCATCGAATGCAGTCTGGCAGTCGGAACGCAAATTGGAAGCTACTGGTGAGTGCCCTCCCCTGCCTCTCCTGTAAGGAAAGGAAAAGGGCACCAGGGCTTTTGGGCTGGTACAGTGATGTGACACAACCTTGGACCTACTAGCAAGCACGATGCGCAACTCAAACGGGCCGTATTTGGCGGCCGACTCACCCGACGCTCACCCCGAACGACTAGGAGGCAGAACCAATCATGGGAGATTATCCCACGGGCACCTTTGATTAGCTCTTCAATCATCTCATCTGGGGTGCCTACCTTCGCACTACTCGGCAGCTCTATGCGGCCCCTCTTGGGCAAGATCTTCCCCTATGTGGGCAAAGAGGATGTCCTCCCTATTGTTATACTTCTGAGCCTTAGCTATCAACTTAGGGAAGGTGCCAGGGGGCTTCTTATTGGCAAGGGATCTCTAGAGGCTAGGGTCAGTATCCCCCTTAGCATTGCCATGACAGTAGTGGAGATGTCTAGGTGGAGGTCCTCCACATGGAACCGTCCCATGTATGACCTAAGAACTTCACCCTTCTTCTGCTTGAGCCCATGAGGCAGGTCAAGATTTTGATGGGCTTGGCATACATGATGAAGTGAGAGAGGAAAGCCATTATGAGTTGGAAAGAAGTAGATATGGAGTCTGGTGTGAGTGTCTTGAACCAGGCAGCTATCCCCTCTTTCCAAGATGCGGGGAAAGTCTGACACTTGATGGGATTTGTCACCTCTGATAGGGTGAGGAGGGTGTTGAATCTCTCCTAGTGCTCGGTCAAGCTAGCAATGCTTCCATACAACTTCATGGCTGGGAGCTCTAGCTTCCTCCTGTGCCCTGCAGTCAAAATATTCAGGGTAAAGGGAGAGGAACTGACCTGAGTAGAAAGGTGTGCTTGTTTGGCAACCTTCATAGTCATCTCCTTCATCTACCTCCTCATATCTTTGATCTGGCACTCCATCATCATAAGAGCTCTAGAGTGGGGGCGAGCTCTCAAGGGAGCATGGGAGAAGGAGGAGTTGTGTGTCAACACCTTATCAGCACCTGCCAGATGTGTTGGTGAAGGAGGAGGTTGATCATCATCATGGAAGGCGATAGCAGTGCCAATGGTGCCGCCTATGTGAGCCAATTGGCCAAGGTATCAAATATATTTTGGAGTGGAGCCAACTTGAGGATTGCCTCCTGCATGCCTTGTATTTGCTCCATCGGCATGCCAAATTGCTCTATGGATACCCCTTCACTTGGAAGCAACTAATGAGAAAGTTGGACTTTGCCGTTGACATTAGATTGCTCAGTGTTTGCGTTATCATCAATGTTAGATTGCTCAACATTCATATTCTCTTGGGAGGCGGCCATGGCTTCTCATCGGTTCTCCCAAATGGTGTCAAAGTGTTGCGTATGTTACACTTAAATTTATTTGATGGGATCGAGCAGAGTAACTAGAGCCATAGAGAGCAACATTGAGTAGTGTAGCAGAGCGTCAAGGGTGGTGTCTTCGACTGTGAAAAAACCTATCCAGCTTTAGGGCTGATTTTCTTGCACAAGAAGGCTAGTTGTGACTAAGAATTATGGATCCTCGAAAGAAATGACCCTCCAAGACTTAAGTCAAGACAGGGAAGCAGAACAGAAAAGAGAGGCGAAGATTGTTCCGGTGCTAGTGTGAAGAGTTGCATACCTTAAATTGATGACCCACTGGGCCCAAAATCCTAAGCACAGTTGCGCGCGGCCAAGTTTCAACCCGGTAGGGCAATAAGATACTCCGGGTCAACCACGCAACATGGATACAAAGGGCATCCGATATAGGCTACCTTAGGTGATTTTATTGTTTCCATCTACGAGGCGTAGCTTCTGGACCTTTCCGGCGCGCTTTTCCGAAGTGATGGCCAGGGGTGCTTGTTAGGAATTATCGAGGCCTCGCCATGCCAGTATGGGACTGTGTAGTCTCGGTTGGTCGTGCCTGTGTAAGCAGGCTTCCGCGGTAGGGTTGTCGTGAGTGTTTCCTCGGTAGGTTTAGTGTTAGAGTGGTCCGGTTCCCGATTGTGAGATCGAGATTTTCCCTTTTGTTGTCAGTAGGAGTAGCCTTACTGTCGTGAGTTATTGGTGTAGACACGTCAAAATTGATGCCATGTTGAGTAGATTTCATGTCATAATGCAATGCCCAAAGTGGACTTCATTACTGGCTTGTTAAGTAGATTTTTCTATTTTTTCTGATATTACGACCTGACCATGGGCGCTATTTAAGTTGAGCCTCTGTAGGCAGTCACTATTTCCCTGAGGTACCTCATCGCCCCTTGCACCGACCTCATACCGCCTCGCACCGACCTCATAACCGCCTTGCACTGACCTCATCGCCCCTTGCACCGACCTCATCTGGCCCTGCACCGACCCCATGCTGCTTTCCTTGACCTGAGGCAACTAGAGTCGACCTCAATTACTATGCTGGGAGGCCTGAACCGGTGTCAGAAGTAACGCCTCCATGAGCAGGCATTCTTTGATGATAAAGCGCCCTTCCAATAGTCGTCATTCATGTTTTGGAAAATTCAATATTCCTAGGAAATAGCGACCGTGTCTTGGCCGCTATTTAGAACAACGACTGTCTTTAGGTTGCGACTTCAAATCTGTCTCCCACTCGCCTACAACCATCCCAGACCATGTCCTTCCTCCTTTTAGCTCCGAGATCGATTAGGGAAGGAAGATCTGCATCTTCCTTATTTTAATCCTGTTGAAACATGGATCTTTTACCCTTATAAATGCCCCCTGTTTCATCGACCTGAGGGTTACAAACTTTGGCTTAGGCAAGATTCAGAGCATCAGAGTTCTTCTTCTTGTTCTGCTACTGTTGCTCTGCTTCTTTCTGCCGCAACCGTAGCCGAGCTTATTTTGTTCTTCCTCTCTCCTGCTTACAGGAGCAAAAGGAGGCTCTCCTCTCTCTTCTTCTGTTATTTTTGTTTTGGCATATTATCATCACTCTGTTCACCACAGTTTCATCTAGCATCGTATTTCTTTTATATTTATAAGCATATCTTTCCCATCCTTTACTCCTCTTAGGGGTTTTAAACCAAAAAGACAAGGTGTGTTCATGCTCAATTTGCATAAGATTATATTCATAGAGTTTCGATACTACACTTTTAGCTAATCTAATTTATTTGTCTTTGTTTATGTTCTTTCCAAGGGTAATCAAAGTAAGAACCCCCTTCATCGACCGGTTGGTTGGAGGAGGAAGATAGAACCACATCTCGCCCACATACAAGGTATTCCACGCGATCATCCCTTCTTACTTTTGAGGTAACCCCTCTGGCGATCACACTTCTAAGTAGCATCTCATGCTCCCTTTCCCCTTGGTTATCTCCATGTCTTAGTTTCTCTTTTCCGTTTATCTTCCAATCCTAAAATTGATTCAATCTAATTCCTTTTCTTAAAATGTCTATGTGACATGTTCACAAGATCTAGTGGGGGCAAGAAGGATTTGGCCGCGACCGTGCCATTCAAGATGCAAGAATTTATTTACTGGATGCCAATCCGCATTTTCGTGCCGGGCATGGTTAAGGAGGCCAAGTCCCCGCCACTGCTCATTAAAAGAGAATGTCAAGCATTGAGGCCGTATAAGTCTATGCCCAAGGGCCAGGCAGGGCACCCCTTGTTTCAACTTTCCAATCTTAAACCCATTCTTCCATACAATGGGCGAATGTCGATTTTGTTCAAAACTATTTATACGCCGCAATTCCCAGGCAATACGATGCTTCCCATTCCAATTTGTCAATTCCCCCACAAGATTGCTCTTCACTCTTCAAGGGAGTTGTCATTTACTATTGAATCTTCGTCATGGGCTGTGATTTTATCCATTGGGCCAATTGGCTATACACTTTCACTGCTATGGAGGGGCGGTTGTCCTGGTGCTAAGGGGTCTTTCGCTATCCTATCCACCTTCTATTCAACTCCACCCATATTCCCACCTATCACCGATTCTTCGTGGGCCACTCCATGGGTAAGGAGGAGGATCTCATCCTCTCACCCCTCGCATCCTTTGCATCTTAAGCATTCATCGCATCCATTGCATCGCATTCACATGCATTCACATTTCTTCTTTCCTGGGTTTCCGAACCCGTATCTTTCCCGCCTTCCAAAACCTTCGGATCTTTCACATTCCCCATCTCTTCTATCTCTATCCTCAGGATCTCCGGGTCCCCTTACCCTTCTTGGGCATTACGTCCCCTCCGATCTTCTTCTAGGGCATCGTGCCCCTTTCCAACTCCTGCTTCCGGATTCCCCAGATTTTGCTCTTATTTTCCTAGGACATCGTGCCCCATGGTGTCCCACTTCTTCGGAACCTCCAGATTTCCACTCTAGGGCATCGCACCCCTCCTCACCTCCATTCCCGAACCCTCCAGATTCTCCTTCCCATCATGATTCTCATCCGGAACCTCCGGACCCTTCTTCCTCTTCTGACCCACTCTCCCCGGGACATCGCGTCCCTCCGAATTTTCACTTTCTTCTAGGGCATCGCACCCTTTTTCGTCTTCCTCCTCCGGAACTTCCGAACATCCTTTTCGAGCATCACACCCATTCTTTCCTATCTTTTTTTCCATTTATCCTCCGATTTCTAAAGGGTATTGCGTCCTTCGTCCTCTTCTTCCTCTTCCATTATCTTTTCTCATACTTCTTCCTAGGGCACCGCATCCCTCGGTATTTTCTTCCTCTGGAACCTCCGAATTCTCTTTCCTTCTTCTTAGGGCATCGCGTCCCTTCTGATTCCATCCCTCCGAAACCTCCGGACATTCTCCTTCTAGGGCATCATGCCCTTTTCTATCTTCCTCCTCCGAAACCTCCAGACTTTTCTTTCTACCACACAATCCTTTCCGGCCATCACGCCCATTCTTTGCCATCTTTCTTCCGATTTATCCTCTTACTTCTCCAGGACATCGCGTCCTTCGTTCTTTTCTTCCTCTTCCATCATCTTTTCCCATACTTCTTCTCGGGGCATTGCGTCCCTCCATATTTTCCCCCTCCGGATTCTCCTTCCCATCATGATTCTCCTCCTTCGCCTCCGAACCCTCCTGATCCTCCCCTTTCCATCTATCAATGTAGTAGAACACTATGCACACTTACAAAAGTCACACTTTTTATTCATCCCCTAGGGAAGGGGGGGAAATGAAATACAGAAGGGGATCCACCCCAAAGCAAGGGAAAAATACAGTGGAGGAGAAGAAGTAGACACTCCGGTGGGGGAGGGGGAATAGAGCACACACTCTTCCCCCCCGAGGCTCACCTCTCTTCTCTCAATGACTCTCCCTTTTTCTTCACCTCTCTAGCGCAGGGGAGACTGAGTTTTTTTGTGAATGGCCTCTCTTCTTGTTGCTCTCGAACCAGTCCCTCTGGAGATGTAGAAGCTGGAGGAGGAGTTCAGCCCTCTAGAGGAAGAAAGATCTAGGAGAACCCTTTTTGTTGTCTTCAACTTGCCTTTTATAGAACGGCCAGTGGGGGAGAGGGTTCCTGCCACTTTCACCTCGTTTGAAGTGACATCGGGAGATGACCCGTCACGCTGGCTTCTGCTAGTTCGTGACGTACATTGGCGTTCATCTGAGGACGGGATGTTCATGGGTTTACCAGGAGATCTGCTGCTGCTGCCACCGTCGATGCTTGCCTTGCGATTACTGTCGCTACACTATCGAACAGAGGGGGAGACAGAGCTTCACAGCATTGAATGCTCCTTGCGCCCAAGACTGATGCAAAAATAGAGCATCGACTGGCGGATGGGATGTCTTTGGGTTAAATCGGAGGGGGGGTAGGCACGTCGGTTTAAACCTACCCTTGTTAGCATGCCAGTTCAGCAAGAGAAGGAAGGACGTGCCAGTTTAAGACCATCTAGGGGTGCGTCGGTTTAAGGCTATTCAGGGCCCACCGGTTTAGGGCAATAGAGGCATGGCCACACCTGTTTAAGTGTCAAGAAATTTCATCCCGACTTCGTGGTGATTCAGACGAACACTTGCCCTCCCGTAATGCTTTAGTTGTAATGCACCACCTCTGGGGTGTTTGGTTCGAAGCCTCCGAGTCCCGTTTCAGGACTTTGAGTGATTTCTGGCGCGTGTCAAACCTGCGTCTGAATTCCTTTTTTTTTTATTCGGTCTTCGGCACTGCCAATTGGGGAGTCATGGCGATATCTTCTGCTTGACGGGCTTCCTTATCAAGTAGTAGACCCTCAGGTATGCCCACGTCCTGATCGAGCGAGGTATTGGGTTCATTCGGCCTTTCCATCCTTGACTCCCTTTCGGGTGCTGGGATGCGCATGTCGTATGATCACCATTTTTTTGATGTCCACACTCGCCAACGGTTGACATCTTGACATTTGTCATCTTGGCATCGATGGTCGCTTATCTATTGGCTTGATCGCCAATGGTTGGACATCTGTCGGCTTGGGTGCCAATGGTTGACATTTTAACATCTGTCGGCTTGACGCCGATGGTTGAATATCTTGACATCTGTTGGCTTGGCCCCGACGGTTGGATATCTAGGATGCTTTTTGCATATTCTTAAACATCTACCGGCCTGAATGCTGATGATTGGATCATCTTTGGTATTTCTAAACATTATTGTGCATCCATCGGCTTGGGCGCCGATGGCTAGTCAACTTGCTCATCTTTAAGTTAACAAAAATATATCAAACTGAACGAAGATGGACGAAAATCCTCCTCATCACTATTGCATGTTATGGGTTGAAGTCAACAATTCTCATATCCCTGACCTCGATGAGGTGCACATTGAAGTAGTATTTCGGATATATCAGATAGGGGAGTATGTTGACTGCTGCTCTTGGGTCAATCAATATTCTGTTTATTGGCTGCTTGTTCAGTTGCCCCCTCATATAGAGGGGTCTGTTGTGATTGACAGAAGGCAGAAGCATATCTTCCTCTGTGAATGTCATTGCCACCCCTGACCGTGCTTCAGCAAAGCAGCTTTCAAAGTATGCTGAGGTTTGTAGGGCCGTGATGACAGCTTATATTGTTTCTTCGTCAAGGGAAAGTATATCCCAGATAGAGAAGTGTGTCGAGATTCTCTTCAGCTACTTCACTATCCTACTGGTGCTTCTGACATTGGTCAGCCTCAATTCCTCAGACCTTTTACGCCTACCTTTATGGTGCTCTTAAGGAATGGACTCTGGAGATAGTTCATCTTTTCCTTTAGGTGACTTCTGAACTTGTTACGCAGGTCCGACCGGCTCCTTCTCTTGCATAAATTCGACGAAGCTTGGAATGCTCGTGTAGTCTTTATTTGCTAGAGGAGAGCTCGCTGAGGGTAAAGTAGGAGCACCCTTGACCCTCTATTGTTACTGCGGAGATGGCCGCTTAGCCTCTCGAGAGGTTAGAAATTCAGCAAAGGAGGGAGCCTCCTTGCTACTTGCACGCTCGGGGTAGAGCCCTGGTGGAGGAGGAATCTCTACTCCTTTGACTTCAGGCTTGGGAACCGGGTATGTTGGTTCACCACGTAACATGATGTTGTTGCTGGCTTCAGGAGGATGCCCCCATTTTCTTCCCAACCTAGTAGCATGCTAAGAGGTGGAAGCTTCAACTTGATTTGCCTCTACTGACGCAAGACATATCTCTTCATCCTCTTCTTCAGAGATTCGAACTGTTTCAAATAGGGCCACAAGGGTGTTCCAAGATACTGCCCGGCCTTTTCCTATGCTCTTGGATTTCTTCTTTTTTTTCTTCATAGTTGACTACTGCTCTTGGGGAGGCTCATCCCATATGCCAGGCTCGTCAGCTTTAGCTTCAGCCTCTTCTGTTAATTTTAGGGATTCAAGCTGCTCCCACGAGACATACTCTTTTAGCTGGATAGGCTGAATTCCAGGCTGTTCATATTCATCTAGCCCATTGATGATTTCTTGAAGCTGTATCACCACCGGATTGGCTTCTTTATTCACCCTCATAGGGATGTGTTTCTTCTTATTATTAGTGAATCTTCTAATGACCAGCTGAGGAGTCATCTCATGCCAGATGGGGGTCACGGCCAGGGGTTTCGGTTGAGGTGTGACACCCCGTATATGAATTCCTGGGCCATGACGAGGCACTATCCTTCTTCTTTTTGACGGCACGGTGTGTCAATTCCCTTGATCTTCTGTTGGTGCCAAGATATAGGCCTCATAGGTATGTTGAATGCAGGCCTCTGCCTCTTCTTCAGGTAACTGCTGATAAGGAGATATCATGTTAATTGTTACCCCCGGAGTGGGCATTTCGTGCGGGTGTAGGGGATCAACTTTGTGCTCCCCCATTTATAATTCTCCCTTCTTGATTAAGGACTCAATAATGTCCCTGGAGATATAGCAGTCCTCGATAGGGTGCCCATATGTCCTCTCGCTGGCGTACGGCTCCAGCTCGTTCACCGCGTTGCCTCGTTAAATTACTGCAGGAACACTGCAGACAGCGCGAGCCCTTCAAATAATTGAGCGCCGCCCTCCCTCGCACACTGCAAGCACAGTAGTCAGAGACAGCACAGTAGAGATAGAGAGAGAACACAGAGGAGATGAGAGGGACAGAGAGAGGGAGGGAGGGAGGGGATAAACAGTTTCCAACGCAGCCCATGTCTGATATTTGCAAGCAGTTTTTCTTTCCCCAGGGCTCAAGCTTTGCTGCCCGTCCGTCTTTCTCACGGCACTGGACCCAAGTGTGGGGTTGGAGGAGAAGGAAGCTGTGTGGAATCTCTCCGCCTGCTTCCGTTTTCCCGCCTTCCATCGTCTTCTTCTCCGTAGTCACCACCGCCGGAAACTCCAAAGCGAGACGGCAACCAAGCAGTGCCATGGTGCCGGTGCACCCGCCAGCCATTATCGTGGGGGTTCCTGTGGCACGCTCCACCGCAGTCTCCGTGCTCGAAGGAGGGAATTGTCAAATGCGACCACTAGCGGCCCCAGTGTTCGTACTGTTCGGGAATGGGAAACCTCTCTCCCCAAGTCTCTATATATATATAAATAACTGGCCGGGTCGGCGTTGTTTAGACGCCAAAACTGGGTTTTTTCTATGCACCAAATGCGGAGAAATCAAAGTAAAAGCCTTCCACATGAAGCTGCTTGTGAGTGGATGGATGGGACGCCATCAGGGTGATCCCACTGCACATTTGCTAGCCATAGGTTCAGATGAACTTGGGGCTTACCTAATTAACAAGTTGACGTGTGATATTTAAATGGCAGGTGCAATGACTCTGCCCGGACTGTGGCAACTGTCAACTGTTGGCAGCAGTGTGTATGGAGGCTTTGGAAACCCGTTGGGCGTCTGCAGAGTGCAGCTTGATGGTCCTCTCGTTGCCCAAGCGCCGGAAGCGGCGGAACATCCGCTCTCTCTCTCTGTCTCAACTTTCTCAAGACCTCTCTCGTCACGTTGTCAAATGCTTCTACGGAGAGTTGGGTGGGGGTGCGGTTTGATGGCGCGGCGGTAGGGATAGAGCCCGGGGAGGCGGGCAAGTTGGGGGAGGGAGGAGGACAGATCCCGATTGGCTGGGGACAGACGAGTGGGGGCCGACCGAGGAGGGAGGGAGGGAGAGGAGGACCGGGAAGAGAGGGAGGGCGCGGAGCTCCAGGAACAGCTTGTCTTCCAGTGTCCAGACGGACGGAGGCCAACCCTTATAGATGGTAGGGGCCGCGTCGTATGGATATCTCTACCTTCCCCTACTGGCCAATAATTACCTACCACGTCCGTAGGCTTCTATTTTTTTGGTCGTTAAAATATATACATTTTATTTATTTTAACAGAGAAAAACACATACAAGGCCGTCAGATGATTCAGATTCATTCACGACTGTTTCACGAGCAAAGGTATCCTCAATTGTAACACTTCTCTTAAGATCTCACTGGGTGAGATTTTTACGTATGACTTTTGATCTTAAAAATTTTATGTTTAAAAAATAAAATAAAATGATAAAATATCATGATAATTTTATAATTTTAAAAGATATAAAAATAAAAAATATTAATAAAAAACTGGCGAAGGACTCAGATTTTCTTTCTCTCACTTTCTTTTTAATCAGCTCAGTTCTTCTCTTCTGTCCTCGCTCTCTTTCTAAGCTTTTCGATCCCCTTTTATATGCAAATGTTGGACGTGTGGATATCACGTTTCACGTCGAAACAATCACGTAGATCTGATCCTTTGATGTTCCACGTGTCAGAGTTATAATGCTATAGCAGTCCACGTGGCTGAATCTCCAGGGAGTGTGTACCTTGGATCACGTGCGTGTTGTCAGTTCATGCTAACGTGCTTCTTTTTGTTCTACCCTTAAGGTGTTTGATCATGGGCCTTATCTGTCATGGCAAGGAACACAACATAACAGTCATGTTGTGAACTAGGAAGAGTAGATTTTGCATAGACCTTAAATCATAGACAAAATAATGTGCACGGATCTTCATCTGCCTAAAGCAAGTGTGCACAAACTTTGAATAGCATAAGCCAAATGTGCACAGACTATATAACAAGTCATGCACAGACGTTGGGTATGCACAAATCTTGTGTGAATGCATGATGCAAACCATGTACGGACCTTTATATGTTCACAGCAATAACAGCACCGAGTATGCATGTGTTTCTACTAAACATGCATGGACTATGAAAAGACCAAATGGAACCATGTTTTGCACAAGACAAAGCTTGCACTGACTTTTATAAGCTCACAGTAAAAATTGCACCGACTATGCCTATGTTTCTGCAAAACATGCACAGACTGTGAAGTGCACAGCCCTTGTATGCATGGACCAGACCTTTTAGAGACTGAGGTGTGCATGGACTCTAAGAAGTCAAATGCGCAGGCCTTATGTGCAAAGTGAAATTAGCATCTCTAGGGATGTCTCGCCCCCTAGCAGGGTTGCGCTGGTCTAGGAGGCCGGCAGCGACAACCTTCTGAGTCCCCCCCTGGCACATGCCTCGGTTGTTTGGTAGATCTAGTGATCACGTCGGTAGGGGAGAGGTGTGCTTCCGTTGCGGGGCTAGGGTCATGTCAAGAGATTCTGCAATCTTTGGTTGCTAGAGAGCAGGGCTGGTAGGACTTCTCAGGGGCGGTCCTATGCTGATGTTGTTCGGTCTACCTCTCACTGCCAGCTAGGACGGGTGGGGAGGCGATTGATATCAGCCAAATCTCTCAGGCCTCATCTAGGACTGATTGCGATGGCTCCGGTGGTGCCTTTGGGTGGCACCTGTTGATGGGGAGGTGGAGGAGGATAGGGTCAAGGAGTTTTTGGCCCCATGGGGAGATAGTTGGGAGGTTCGTTGTATCCACTTGCCGGGCTTCGTAGCAGTCGGGCCGTCGTAGGAAGCGGTGCCTTTCGTGGGGTACGTGGTGGGAGGAGGCAACCCCCTCTACATTCAGAGATGGTCTTCAGAGAGAGGAGCCTTCCTCGAACCTCTATAGATGGAGGTGGTCATCCACCTGGGGGTATCCTTCTTATGCTCTGCATCGGAGAGGGGGTGTGTTGTGCATGTGCGGAACATGCGTTAATTCTAATGTTTTGATGATGTCCATCTATAAGTCACTATTGTTCTTTTAGGGTGTGGTAGTGATGGAGAAGGGCTTGTTATTCTTCTTAAGCTTCTTCTCTTGGGAGGAATCTCCTCCATTACTTATTCTTGGCAATGTGAATTGCACTTTGACTGTCACAAAACAGCACACTGCTGCTTTGTTTCTTGCCCACCTCCTTTAGAAAATTTTTCAACCATACTATCTCTCTGCTAGCTTCAGAGATAGCAACATACTCTGCTTCTGTGATTGAGAGCAACAACCTTTTGAAGTTTTGAAACCCAATTCACTGCAATGCCACCCAAGGTGTAAACGTAGCCAGTGGTGCTTCTTCTAGTATCCAGATCACCACCAAGATCTAAATTAACAAAGCCTTGTAAGATAATATCATTTTTCCTGAAACAAAGTGACTTGTCTGAGGTGCCTTTTAGGTATCTCAAAATTCACTTCACTGCCTCCCAGTGTTGCTTGTCCGGATCTACCATATGTCTACTTACAACTCCCACTGCATGTGCTATTTTCAGCCTGGTACAAATCATGGCATACATTAGACTTCCTACAGCTGATGCATAAGAAATTTTCTTCATGGATTCACGCGCTTCAGTAGACTTTGGTGACTGCTCTTTAGACAGCTTAAAGTGACTCACTAGAGGGGTGTTGACTGGTTTTGCATCCTGCATGTTGAATCCACCCAACACCCTCTGGATGTAACTTTCTTGAGATAGCTTCATAGTGCCAGCTGTTCTATCCCTCACAATTCTCATCCCAAGAATTTACTTTGTTGCTCCTAAGTCCTTCATAGCAAATTCTTTTGATAATTACATTTTCATATTGTTAATCCCTGCCATACTTGATCCTGTAATAAGTATATCATCAACGTATAACAACAGTATGATATAACAATTATCAAACTTCTTAAGATAACAACAATGGTCCATGTTGCATCTAATGAAACCATTGTTACATATGAATCCATCAAATTTCTTGTACCACTGTCTGGGGGCTTGTTTCAGACCATACAAGTTTTTCTTGAGCTCGCACACAAGGTTTTCTTTGCCTGGGATTAAAAAACTTTCCAGTTGCAACATGTAGATGTCTTCCTCCAATTCACCATGGAGAATAACTGTCTTCACATCTAATTGCTCTAAATGTAAGTCCTCAACAGCAACAATGCTCAACACCAATCTGATAGTGGTTAGTTTCACAACTGGAGAAAAGATCTCAGTGTAGTCAATACCTTCCTTCTGTTGGAAGCTCTTCACTACCAACCTTGCTTTGTACCTCTTACTGCCATCAGGTTCATCTTTGACTCTGTAAACCCACTTGTTGTGCAATGCCTTCTTGTTCTTAGGGAGTTGAGTTAGCTCCCAAGTCTGGTTCTTTTGTAATGAGTTCATCTCATCTTTCATGGCTAACTTCCACTTAACAGAATCTGTAACCTGCATTGCTTCATCATAACACTTGGGTTCACCTCCATCAGTCAACAGTAAGTAATGCAAAGATGGAGAATACCTTTGTGTGGGGCTAGGTATTCTTGCAGATCTTCTCAGTTGTACTGGTGTACAAGGTTGTGCTTTTGTTGCAGATACATCTTGTATCTTGTCATTCACATCATCTTGTGAAATTTCTTCTTGCTCAACCTGTCCACCATTCTCATTTTGTTTCCTTGCACTGTAAGATTCTACAACAGTCCTGTCTTTAAACAAAATATTTTCATTGAATATAACATTTTTCATTAAGAAATATGAAATAGCTTTGGGACAACTTGTCAATGCATCTAAAAGCTCCTACATTGTCTCCAATCATGTGCCCGCTACTATGTGTAGATCCATCGAGGAGGCTACTGGGTTTATGAAGTGCAGGCTGCCCATCAAATATTTGGGGATTTCTCTCTATTCTGGGAGGCAAAAGTCATCCTACTTTGCTAATATCCTATCCAAGATAGCTGTGAAGCTCCAAGCTTGGAAGTCAGGCTTCCTCTCCGCCAGTGGCCGACTTGTTTTAATTCGGCATGTGCTTTCAGCTCTCCCTATTTATACCATGTCTACTCTCACCATCCCAGCTTCTATTATCCGCTCCTTCCACAGGTTATTAGCCAGCTTCTTTTGGGGCTCTCATGAGGGCTCACCGAAGAAACATTGGACGTCTTGGGACGTCATCTCTCAACTGATCAAATGCGGAGGGCTGGGTGTGCTTAACCTCCAGCTATTGTAGGTTGCTTTGAGAACTAAGATGCTTTGGGATGCCTCACTTCCAACTCCCTTTGGGCCAGGTTCTTCAAGGCCAAACACCTACACTCTGTGCACTATTCTAAGGCGGAATTTCCACTCATGATTGCTATGGGCAAATGGCTATGGCAGTGGGCTGCGCAATTGATCCATGCGAATCATAGGGTGATCATCTCAAGGAACTCTCCTCATGTCAGTTTTTAGTTTGATGTCTGGGCTGGTGCAGTGCCACTGTGTGACCTTTTGCCACCTCATATATGGTCTTCTATTAGTAATAAACACTGCTCTGCCCAGCATGCATTTTCGGATCCACAGCACTCTCATCTTGACCTTGTTCATCTGCATTGCCCCCCCGACTGCATCGACCATGTTATTTCTATTTTGGGCAGCGAGGATCAGTGGATTTGGTGTCCAACTACTGACACGAAATTCTCATCCAAGTCAGTTTGTGGCCTGCTCTAAGGCGTTGCCTCACCTTGCTGGTCTACACTTTGGTGCGCGCACATCTGGCTCAAATGGTCCGTCTTTGCTTGGCAGTTGATACGTGCCTGCCTTCCCACCGATGATACTATCATGGCCTGTGGTATCCCACTGTGCTCCATGTGTTGCTGCTGCCAGCCCCCTCACATTGAGTCTGGACATCACCTATTCTTCCATGGGCTGGTCGCTAATGAAGTATGGTCTGCCCTCTACAGTTTTCTTTGGTTCAGCAACTTATCGGTCTTGACGGCAGCCCAAGGTGTTCTCGACTTCCTCGCTACTACACATGTTTCCTCCATGGCTGGGACCATTTCAAGATGTTTATTCATGGCTGTAATTTGGGAGCTTTGGTGCTACCGTAACATGTCCCGCTTTGCCGACCATTCCATGACAGCCCGGTAAGTTTTGTGCAGGGTCTTCCTAGCAGTCCGCCCCTTGGTCCATGCACTTTCTATCAAGGGGAGGGACCTGTCCACGTAGCAGCGGTCCTTGCTAGCCTCTTGGGGCATCTCTCTACCTACTGCCCACCCCTCTCCTCCACGGTTAGTATGCTGGTTCGCCCCTCCTTCAGGCCGGCTGAAGTTGAACGTTGACAGTGTAGAAACTCGATAATTAAAAATGTGGAATAAAATTTTTAATTTAAATTTCATAATTAAGGCCCGCGCGCGGCCCTCGATGGCGTCGACCTCGTCGGGCTTGAGCAGCCGGTACTCTTCGATCGGGTAGCCGTCGAAGGTGAGACCGAAGCGAGGGACCTTAATCCCTTCGCTGTCGTAGACGATTTCCGGCATCGGCGGGCCGGTGAACGCCTGCGTATGGTCGAACTCGTACGCGATGATCGTCGGCTTACTCATCGACTAGAACCTTCAAGTTCTCTTCGATCCCGAGGATGCCCGAGCAGGTGTCGCACTGCTCGACGGGGCAGTCTCGGATGTGCGCGCGGCCGACCTCGTCGACGAGCCACTGCGCTTGACCGTGCAGCTTGTCGTTTTGCGCGACCGCGCGCCACTCGATCGCACGGCGCATGTACTTGTCGCGCTGCTCGCAGGCGTGTTCGTACGCGCGCCGCAAGCCGTTGTACTGCTTGTCGGCGCGCAGCTCAGCGAAGCGTTCACGCAGGAACGGGATCGCGGCTTCGAGCCGCTGCGCGGCGACCTCGGGCGTGTGCCCGTCCCACTCCGGCGCCGCAGGCGCTTCGGTGATCTCGTCGAAGAGTAGCCAGTGCTCGGCGGCGTAGTGGTTCGTGATCTGCCCGGCCGGAGTCTCGGCGTGCACGACGAACCACCCGCCCCCGAAGCAGTCTTCGCCGTCGCGGTGTTTCCACGACCGGGTGACCTTCCACCCGACCGCGTTGAACGCGTGCAGCGTGTGCACGTTGTACAGCATCCGATAGTGGTACAGCTCGGCGTGCGTGTGGTACCCGTCCGACGCCGTTCCGGCCGCGAGGTGCTCGCGCAACACGTCGAGCTGCGCTTGCGCGGTGCGGAAGTCGGCGAGATTACGCCGCGCAGCTTCTTCCCAATCGATTTCGGTCATGCCGTGTCCTCTCGTCGTGTGTCGATTTACGTCAGAGTAGCACGGTGACCGCGTCCCTAAGGGGCACCCCCGGCGGGCGCGCCGCGACGCCGTGTGATAAATTTTTATCTCAGGGCAACACGACGAAAGGACAGATGATGATCGAGACGATCAGGGGCTTCGAGCAGTCGCTCATTGACGCCTTCTACGCGAACCAGCCGACGGCGTGGCTGCTGCTGCTGGCCGCGCTGGCGACGGGCACCGTCGTGCTCGGCCTCGTGCTCCGCAAGGTCGACGGCCGATGAATCTCGTTTGGAAGCTGCACCCCACGCAGATCAACATGCAACTGGCGCAGAGCAGCGCGTACGAGTACGTGCTCGTGAACCACAACGACGGGCAGGCCACGCTGAGCGTCCGCCACCAAGGGGACCGCCCGAGTGCGCCGCCGATCAAGCGCTTCATGTACAAGAATCGGAACGCCGCCTTCGGCGGCGCGCAGCGCTTCGAAGACAAGCACGGGTACAGCGCGAGCACGGCGAACGAACTCGTCGCGCTGCGCGCGAAGCTCGCGGCCGTCGAGCAGTTCGCCGCCGAGGCTGCGGCGTACCGCGATCACCCAGAGTCCGAGGTCGACGCCGAGAACTGGCGCCGCTTCGGACACGCCGAGGCACGCGAGCAGCTCGCCGAGCTGCTCGCCGACAACACGACAGAGGAGAACTGACATGGGAAACGAACGGCCGCCGCGTATCAACTCGCGCCCGATCCAGCCGAAGCAGAGTGATCCCGAGACCGAACGGGTTCGGGACTCGCTGAAGAATCCCTTCGCCGCGCACTACGACAAGGCGAAGGGTGCCGCGCAGCGATGACCGACGAGCCCAAGCGCGCCCGTGACATCCGCGTCGGCGACACGCTGCCGGACGGGTCGCGGGTGTACCGCGTCGCGCCGGGCGCGCGCGGGCTCAACATCCGAGCACGGCGCACCGACGGCAGTATCCGGGTGATCCGGTACATGCCCGAGACGATCATCCCGGGACCGGGTGACAAGCATCCGTCCCGGTTCGCCGACGGGCATCCGTGGGACCGGAAAGGCAAGGTCTACCTGCCGAAACATTCACTCTGAAATAAATCGGGGACCCCCGTTGCGGGGTCCCCGACGGCTATGCTAAATTTATTTCACCAGCAAGACCGACACAGACGATAGGACGAAGCAATGGACATCAAAGCCATCCTCACCAGCAAGACCGTCGCCGAGCTGCGCACGCTTGCCGGGCAGCGCCACATCACCGGGCGCTCGACCATGAAGAAGACCGAGTTGGTCGACGCGCTGATCGTCGCCGACGTCGAGCTGCTGCTCGCGATCGACGAGATCACCTCCGAGCAGGAAGAAGCGTTCGCCGCAGCGGTCAGCGCGTCGCGCAAGTCCGCCGACGACGAGGCCGCCGAGATCGAGGCGGCGCTTCAGCGCGACGCCGACGCGGGTACCTACTCGTTCACGAACGAGGTCGCCATCCTGCGCGACGCTCCCGGCCGCGCCATCGTCACGGCCGCCTTCGACGGCCGCACCGTGGGCGGGTCGATCGTCCGCATCGGCCGCCGCTACATGCTCACGGCCGGACTCATCACGATCAAGGCGAACAGCCTCGGCAAGCTCGCGAAGCTCTTCGCGAAGCGGCTCGGCTTCCGAGCCGACGTGATCGACATCGGCACCGTCGTCTGCTAGGTTCGGAGAGCAGTTCGCAAGGGCCGGTGCGCGGCGCAATGAGCACACACTTCCACGCACCGCACCGGCCCGCCTACGACGACAGGATGAGACATGACTGAACAACCGCCGCTGACCCCCGTGGTCATGGTTGCGTCGCTTCGCGGCTTCGCCGACGGCGCGCAGACGCTCGCCAAGATGATCGAGGACGGGTACGCCGAGGTCGGCGACGACGAGAACGCGGCGAAAGAGCGTCGGACCAGGGCCGAGAATGCGGCCCGCGCCATCCTGCGGAACGCGCCGGATGCAATCCGCATGATTCGCAGGCTCGAAGGCGCCGCACACGAGGTCGTCACCCAAGCCGAGCAGCACCGCGACCAGATCATGACGTCGGTGTTCGGGCCGGACGTGCCGCAGTGAGCGCGAGGAAGCTCGGGCTCGTACTGCTTACCGTCGGCGGAGTGATGCTGTGCTCGGCGCTGGCGCTCATCGCACTCGCCGAGACGTTGTTGAAAGTAGGTCAATGAACCCATGGCTGTGCGTGCTGGGCGTTGCCGTGATCGCCGCCGCTCCCATCGCCGCCGTTGTCATCGGCGCCCGGGAACCGGAGCGAGCCGAGCCCCGCACTGACGACACACTCGAACTACCGAAGATCAAGAGAACGGACACAGGATGAAGACGATCACGATCTATGAAGACGGCGACCTCATGACCGCCGACCAGGCTGCCGACCACTTCGGGTATTCCCGCGACTACTTCCGGTCGATGCTCCAGATCAACAACCGGGCAGCCGACCTGAAGCTCATCCGCTTGCGGATCGAGACCGACGCCGACTGGCGCCGGGTCAACCGCAGCAAGGCGCAATTCGTCTTCGAGTACAGCGCGATCAAGGCGTGGTACGCCGCGAAGCAGCGCCGTCCAGAGGTGAAGCACAAGACCTGGGCGCGGCGCAACTCGCCTAGCCCGTTGCTGTAGCAGTGCGAACGGCCGCCTTCGGGCGGCCGTTCTCGTATACTCACAGCATGTCCACGCCGCACACTCCCGACTTCGCGACCGCGATCATTGACGCGCTCGACGATGCGGAGCGCGCGAAGATCGACTATGCCGCCGACCCTGTGCGCTGGGCGACCGACGAGGCCGGGGTGCACCTGTGGTCGAAGCAGCGCGAAGTCATTCAGAGCGTGCGCGACCACCGGCGCACGGCCGTGCACTCGTGCCACAACGTCGGCAAGACGTTCACAGCCGCCGTGACGGCGGCGTGGTGGATCGCCGCCCACCCGCCCGGCGAGGCCTTCGTGCTCTCGACCGCGCCGACCGCGCCGCAGGTGAAGGCGCTGCTCTGGCGAGAGATCGGGCGCCTACACGGCAAGGCGAACCTGTTCGGGCGTGTGAACCTCACCGAGTGGTACATCCCGAACGAGGCAGGCGGCGAAGAACTCGTCGCCTTCGGCCGCACGACGTCGAAGGACAACGAAGCCGCCTTCCAGGGTGTGCACTCGAAGTACGTGCTCGTGATCCTCGACGAGGCCTCAGGCGTCGACACGAAGATTTGGGAGGCGGCCGAGTCGATCGCCTCGAACCGCTTGAGCCGCATCCTCGCGATCGGGAACCCCGACCTCCCGCACTCGCCGCTGGCTACGGCCTGCAAGGCGTCGAGCCCGTACAACGTCATCCACATTGGGATCGAGCACGCACCGGCGATCACCGGCGAGCCGGTGCCCGCAGAACTGCTTGACTATCTGATCTCGCCCGATTGGGCAGAGGACCGGCGCGCCGAGTGGGGCGAAGAGTCGGCGCTGTATCAGGCGAAGGTGCTCGGGCACTTCCCTACCGGCGCCGCCGACCCGTGGCGCGTCATCTCGGAAGTGCACGCCGCCGCCTGCCGCTACATCGAACCGGCCTACGATCCCGACCCGGTGCGGACCGGCGGCCTCGACGTCGGTGCCGGTGGCGACCGCACGGTGCTCGTCGAGCGCGTGAACGACGCCGTCGGCCGGATCGAGACGTTCAAGGAACGGGACCCTGAAGCGGCGGCGGCGAAGCTCGCCGACATCATCCGCCGGTGGCAGCTCTCGCGCGTCAACGTTGACACGATCGGTGTCGGCTGGGGTCTGGCCGGACTGCTGCGGAAGGAGCTGCGGCCCGACGGCGTGGCGGTCGAAAACGTCAACTTCGCGCGGAAGTCCAACTTCCCGAAGCGGTTCTACAACATCCGAGCCGAAGCATGGTGGCACGGCCGCGAGCTGGCGAGGGACGGCGGGTGGTCGCTGGCGAACCTCGACGATGACGCAATTGCCGAGTTGACGATGCCGCGCTATCTGGAGAAGAACGGGCAGATTCTCGTCGAGCCGAAGGACGAGGTACGCGAGCGCCTCGGCCGAAGCCCCGACATCGCCGACGCCGTCTTGCTCGCGTTCTTCGACGGCATATGGATTCCGCCGGTCTCGGACGCGCGCGCCGCCTTCGACGCGGCCGACCTCGTCGGCGGGTCGACGCGGCCCGATGCGGTCTTCCCGAACTCGTCCATCCCCGGCCTGCCCTCCGGCATCCCGACGAGCCTGCTTCCACGCACATGAGCCCGACCCCTGGCGGGATCGGGCTCAGCAGCGCGGACTAGTAGAGGGAGCGGAACAGGTCCGGCACGAGAACGCCGGGGCGGTCGGCGAGTTCAACGAGCGTCGTGTTCAGCTTCGCCGCGAGGTAGCGCGCTTGACGCTCCCACCACGCCGCGATCGAGACGTTCGAGTGCCGGGCGATGTTGCGGCGGGTGATCGCGATGTGCAGGTCACGGATGATCGGGTTCATGGTCTCTGTCCTTCGTCTGTCGTCGTCGTGTCCCTGAATACTATCAGAGTTCCTGCACAATCCCCGGACGGGACCCTACAAAGACCGGATAAAAATTTTGTCGGGTCGGCACAGGCGCCCGGCCGTCCCCGGCGGTAGGGTTGAGGGACACGACGAGAGGACGAGAGACATGTGGCAGCAGCTCAGCGAGCAGAACGCTTGGACCGGCGAGAGGTCGTCGCGCCACCTGGCGGAGGTGTCCGTTCCCGGTCGCCGTGGCCGCGCCGCGCTTCAGGTGTGCCGGGTCGGCAACACGCTCCAGTGGTCGGCGCACATCTTCATTCCCGGCCGCCCGCGCATGGCCTCGGGCCGCATCGCCGTCTCGCGCTACGCGCTCCCGGTCGCCAAGATGCTTGCCTCGCGGCACGCGCTGCGGGCGCTCCGCGCGGCCTAGGCCTCATCCGTTTTCAGCCCCGGACGGTACGAACGTCCGGGGCTTCGTTGTGCGCTTTTGCACTACGGTACGAATCCGTCATGTTACATTCTCTTTATGAATGAAGAGATCACGCATCGATTCTCGTACCACCCGCCCCGCGACGGATCGGCCGTGCAGGCGCACGAGCGCGTGCGGGCGATGCTCGGCGACGCCGCGCAGGAACTCGACGCGCTGCTTCCGGCCGACCGGCCGCGCGAGAAGGCGCTCGTGCTCACGCACCTCGAAGAAGCGATGATGTGGGCGAACGCCGCCATCGCGCGCAGCCGAACGGGGGTGGCGAATGGCTAGGCCTGCACGAAGCATCGCGCGCCTGCGCGACGAGGTCGAAGCCGCCTACCCCGGCACTACGTTCTGGATCGTCGGCGACGAGGCGCACCGAAACACGTGGTCGGACCACAACCCGAACCTGTGCTGCGGTGTGTACTGCGCCGCCGACGTCAAGGGCGACGGCGGGATCGACCTCGCGGCCTTCGTGGCGCACCTGCTGGCGAAGCCGCACCCGAACCTGCGGTACATCATCTTCGACCACAAGATCTATGAGCGCTCGAACGGCTTCGAGCCGGAGGATTACCACGGCGCAAGCGGGCACGAAGAGCACGCACACGTGTCGGTCGGCAACGGGCCGGACGGCCGGAGCACGACGAACTACGACAACGGCACGGCGACTTGGCGCATTGCGACGCTGAACAACACGCCGCCGCCGAAGCCATCGAAGCCGAGCACCGGAACGAAGTTGGGGGACAGGATGCCGACGATCGAGCGCGGAAACAAAGGAAGCCGCGTGCGGATGCTGCAAGGCCTGCTCATCGCATGGGGGTACAGCGTCGATGTCGACGGCATCTTCGGCCCGAAGACCGACGCCGCCGTCCGCAAGTTCCAAGGGAAGTACGCGAAGCCGGTAGACGGGCGGGTCGGTCCGATCACGTGGAACGCGCTGCTCGGACTCTAGTAGGGAAGGTGCCCGGCATGAAGGACAGCAACACGAGCGCACCGCGTTCGACGATCTATGCCTTCGGCGCGACCGTGATTGCGGTCATCGCGTACTACGTCGATGCCGAAGTGAACGAAATCGCGCTGTGGCAGGCGCTGCTCGGCGCGGCGATTCCCTTCGGCGCGCTCGTGCTCGCCACGGTGAAGGCGTGGCCCAAGCAGCCGAAGAACGAGGACACCGACGCCGATGAGTGACGCGTTCATGCTCGCCGTGTCGCTCGTTGCGCTGCCGCTGGCGGCGTACCGGGCGACGCGGTTCGTCATACTCGACCACATTGCGGCGCCCTACGTCGACCGGCTGCGGGTGTGGCTCGAAGAGCGGTGGCTGATCAAGCGGTTCCTTCCCGGCACGCTCGAAGACACGCGCGCTCGCAGGTCCGAACAGTGGAACTCGAAGCTCGCATACGGGCTCTCGTGCGCGTGGTGCCTTGGATTTTGGGTGTCGGGGGTGGGATCGCTGCTAGTATCTGTGGCGTACGGGCTCGATTACCTTATGTTCGCGCTGCTCTGGTTGGCGACGTCGACCATCGTCGGATTGATCGGGCGCCTCGACTCGGACTAGGGGTGGACATGCGGCTTCCGTCGTTCAACAGTGTGACGGCGAGCGCCGCCGTGCTGCCGCCCCGGCGGATGCACGATCCCGAGTACACCTCTGAGCAAGATCAGCTCTGGGACTACTACCAGCGGCTTGAAGAGTTCTCGGCGGCCGTCAACTGGAAGGCGAACGCGATCTCTCGCGTTCGGTTGATCGCCGCCGAGTTCATTCCCGGGGGCGACGAGCCGACCCCGATCACCGAAGGCCCGATCGCCGACGCCGTCGCCGCCTTCGCTGGCGGCATCGGCGGGCAGTCGCAGATTCTCGGTGAGACGGCGATCCACTTGAATGTCCCGGGCGAGGGATGGCTCTGCGGCGTCGAAGACGAGTTCGGCGAGATCACATGGCGCGTGTACAGCGCCGACGAGCTGCGCGTGCGCAAGGCCGAGAACAACGCCGACCGGTATCAAGTACGCATCGGTGAGAACTCGCGCGCATGGATGACGCTGCCTGAAGACACGCTCGTTGTGCGATTCTGGCGCCCGCATCCTCGTTGGGGATGGAAGGCGACCTCGCGCGCCGCATACGCGCTGAGCGCGATGCGCGAACTCGACCTCATCAATCGGCGCATCATCGCCGAGACCATCTCGCGCATGGCGGCGAACGGCATCATCCTCTACGACCGGGGCAAGCTCAGCTTCCCTGAGCTGGCGAACCCGGCCAGCGCCGAGAGCGTCGACCCCTTCGCGCAGGTGCTCGTCGATGTCGGCTCGAAGGGTGTCGCCGACCCGACGAGCGCGCAGGCCACGATCAAGATTCCGATCGGCGCCGACCTCGGCGACTCGTCGCTGAAGATCGCCGACCTCATCCATGTGATCGACCTGTCGAACCCGTTCTCTGAGCGGATGCTCGACCAGCGGCGCGCGGCCGTGACGCGCCTCGCTACGGCGCTCGACATCCCGGCCGAGCAGCTTACCGGCCTCGGCGACATGAACCACTGGGGTGCCGCTCAGATAGAAGAGTCGGGGATCAAGGTGCACATCACTCCCGACATGGAAATGATCTGCCACGCCTTCACGGAGGGGTTCCTCTATCCGACGCTGGCGGCCGAAGGCCGGGAGCTGACCGGACCCCGGGGCGGTCGAGCCGTCATCTGGTACGACCCGAGCGAGATCGTCATGCGCCCGGACCGGTCGCAGGAAGCGCTCGAAGCGTACGACCGAGGCGAGCTGTCCGGCGCTGCGCTGCTGCGCGAACTCGGGTTCTCCGAATCGGATCAGCCGGACGAAGAAGAGCTTGCGCGCATCATCGACCTGAAGCGTCGGCTCACCGTGACCACCGAAGTCGTCACCGATCCCGAGGACAACCGGAACGATGAGACGGTCGACACCGGGAACCCGGATGTGACCGAGACGCAGCAAGGCGGGATCGACACGCCGCCGCCGTCCGATACCGCCGCCGCGACCGCGCGCCGACTGCTTGCAGGGGTGGGCCATGGCTGAAATTGAACCGCAGTCCCTCGAAGAGTCCGAGGCAGCCGCCGAAGCCTTCGCGGCCCTCGTCGCCGCCGGACTCGCCGAAGTGCTCGCGCAGGTGCTCGACGACGCTGCGATCTCGGACTTCGCCACGCTGTCGCCGTCGGACGTCGACCGAATCACGGTGCTGTGGGAAGCCTTCGTCACCTCGACGCTACTGCCTTCGCTCACGGTCTCCATGGCGAATGCAGGGGCCGAGACGGCTCGCGCGCTGGCATCCGTCCTCGGCGATCTTCCCTTCCTAGACGAGCCCCTCGATACGCAGCGCTACCTTGCGCAGGCGCAGAACCGGCTCGTCGGCATCGGAAACGAGCTGTGGTTCAACGCGCGAACGGCGATCGCCGAAGGCCTCGCGGCCGGTGACGACATTCCCACGATCGCCGCCAGTGTGCGAGACGCTGCCGGAGTGACCGAGCCACGCGCCCGCGTCATCGCGCGGACCGAGAGTCACGGCGCCCGGAACACCGTGAACGCGGCCAGCGTGAGGCGCGTAGGCGCCACGTTCAACGTGCCGCAGGCGTTCTCCCGGCGCTGGCAGGCAGCGAACGACGAGCGCACGCGTGAGACGCACCGCGACGCCGACGGGCAGACCGTGCCCTTGACCGAACCGTTCACGGTCGGGCGCGCCTCGCTCGACTTCCCCGGCGACCCGTCCGGGCCGCCCGAGGAAGTCATCAATTGCCGCTGCACGCCGATCACGATCATCGACGCCGACATGCTGAATCTGACCACGTCCGTCACGTCGTTGACGTTGAACGCCGCTGCTTACCAGATAGAGGAACTCGAAATGCCCTGGTCGATTGTCGAAGGCGACGAGCGTTGCGACGCTGGCGAGTTCGCCGTGGTGAAGGATGAAGACCTCGAACTCGAAGGGTGCCACGCAACCCGAGAGGACGCCGAAGCACAGGTTGCCGCGCTGAACGCGGCCGAGGCTGCCGACGACGCCGACGAGGTGACCGACGCCGCCGCGCTGTCGGGCCGGAACACCGTGCCGTGGTCGGGCGTCCTCGTCGTCGAAGGCGTGCCGACCGGCGACGGCCGCCAGTTCGCTTCTGGCTCGCTCACGTGGCCTGTCGTCGGTGAAACGGCGTCCCTCGAAATCCCGCTCGGCTGGATGTACGAGCGCGCGCACGGCGGCATGTCGACCGACAAGGTCGCGTTGGTCGGCCGCATCGACACGATCTCCCGTCACGGGAACGAGCTGCACGGGACCGGCCGCATCGACCTCGATTCGCACTGGGGACGCGAGGCGGCGCGCCTTATGGGGACGCGCGACGATCCCGGCTTCCTCGCCGGTGTCTCGATCGACGCCGACGATCCGGCCGACCCGCATGGCCTGAACGTCGAGTACGTCTTTCCCGAGGGGTGCGCGATCGAGGGTGAATCCGACGAACTCATGCCCCCCGATGAATTCGCCGATGCCGATGCGCTCGCCTGCATGATGCCCGAGGTCGAGATTTACCACTCGGGACGCATCCGGGCCGCGACCCTCGTCGACATCCCGGCGTACGTCGAAGCGCGGCTCTACCTCGACCAGGCCGTACCCGAAGGTACGGCGGTCGACGGCGCCGAGGTCGCGATGCCGGTCGTCGCATCCTCGTTCACCATGGAGATTCCCGACCTGCCGCCGACGTCGTGGTTCGACGAGCCGGTGGACGAGCCCGAGATCGGCGCCATCACGATCACCGACGACGGGCGCATGTTCGGCTACCTCGCGCCCAAGCACGTTGCGCACCGAGGCGTGCGTGATCGTCGCGTCGAAGTGCCGATGAAGAACGTCGATTACGGCATCTTCATGAACCGCGTGACGCTCGCCGACGACGGGAACGGTGGCTTCGCACGCGTGGCTACCGGCCCGATCACCATGGATTGCGGCCACGCTTCGACGTCGCCGCGCGTCACCGGCGCCGCGCGCCGTGAGCACTACGACAATTCGTGCTCGGTGGTCGCGACGGTCCGCGTCGGCGAGAACGCTCGCGGCGTGTGGATCGCCGGTGCTGTGCTGCCCGACGTCACGGCCGACCAAGTGCGCCGCATGATGGCGTGCCAGCTCTCGGGCGATTGGGGCCCGCACCGCGAGAAGCCGGGCAAGCGCGAGCTTGCCGGAGCGCTGCTCGTGCCGGTGCCCGGCTTCCCCAAGCGCTCGAACTCGTACCTGAGCATGAAGGACGGTCACCTCGACCACGTCACGGTGCCTGTGCGGTTCGGCCGCGTATCGAAGCCGCAGACGACGACCTTCGGTACCGACGCCGCCGCCGCGCGGCTCGCTGCCTCGATCGGCCGCGACCGCGCGTCGCGGGTGCACACCTTCGCCGCCGCACTGCGGCAGCGCTGAGAGGAGAAACGAGAATTAGCCAACCCTCCTGGCTAAGCCAAACAAGGGCAAAGGGGTCGGAGTGACACTTACTCAAGGCCGTCTCTGCCACAACTTGCTCCCCGATCTCGGGTCCCTGAGATGACCCACCAGCCTTAGCCACTGTAGCCTCTACACGAGGGCGTTTCCTCCTAAGCTACAAGCTTCGATCCTCACCCCTTCAGGATGCTTCCATGGAGGGCTGATCTCCCTCTGTCGCAAAATCTGCCGACAAACACAGCGTTATACAATGCCTCAGATCCATACCCAAAAACTATAAAATCAAAGGGAGGGGGTAGGCTAAAGGAGGAAAGCCTAACCTGGAGCCCCAAAGGGGGTCGATGGTAATGGCACCAGCTGCTCTAACCCCAATGCCAGCGCCCGAGCCACCATCGGGATGGCATCCTGAATATCCCATAGAGTGTGTGCACACTCGACTCGGGACACGAACTCCACAGGTCCAGCTGACCCAATTGCATGAGCAATGCGCCGTCTCCAGTCATCGACCGCTGTATCGGTAAAGCTCCCGTGCGGGAGCTCCCGATCTAGCTACCCTCTACTCCGGAGGCCACAATCAGCCAAGAACTGAGCCTACCAAGCCCTAGGTGCCCTCGGTCGAGACACCTTTGCTCCAGTCGCTGCCATCGATGCCTGCCTCAGGGGCTTCAGTGCCCCTCCATTGCTTCGGCTCCCAGACGACGAACCCCAACCACTCTGGGGCCATCGCTCTACAACTCACTTGATCTTTCAGTGGATCCGAGCAACACGGGTCCTCAGATACCCCTCATCTAGCATGATAGGAGGCAGATCCTCTCTCAACAAGTGACTCTCCTCTGCCTTCCTGATCGTGGAGGCCTTCTGTCAGTAGAGGTGACTGTGCTCGAACCACCATCTGGCATAGTTCACATCAAATCACCCCCGACGTCCCTATCTCAACATCGAGAATCGCTCTGGCTCCCGACGGTAGTAAAAGTCCTACCAGGCTACTGCGAGTAGGTGGGTGTCCCTACCCCTGCACTGCCTGCCCGTCAGAGGCAACTCCCTATTCTGTGGGATCCCCTGGTCATACCCAAAGTTCCTGGCAAATTGATACGGGTAGTACAACTCCAAGGAAGTCATCGCCAATCGGTGCAACATCAACACTACCGGCTGGGTGCTCAGTATCCACTCAGTCCGTGGCCTTGCATCGGCTACCCCTTGACTAGGGTGGGTGCTGGTCGCCCCTCCACCATAAGTCCCCAGAAAAAGACCACAGTCTCTCACAACACTGTCAAACGGTAACCCCTCCTTCCCTCTGGCGGGCAGGTACAAAGGGCTCTCCTAGCCCCCTCCAGCTGTGCCTCTGCATCCCCATCGGGTTGTCTAGTGAAACCAAACAGAAGCGGTGCCGTCAGGTTCGCTACCGTCCCTCGCGTCACCAACCCCGGGAACAGCAACCCGGCCCACACACGGAGGTAGTGAGTCGGCAGGAGTATACTCCTCTCTCTCAGCACTGAGTGTGCTGCCAAAACTCTGAACCCCTGGTAGATGTTGGCCAATGTAGCAGGAGCTAGGGCCAACTGTCTCCCCTCAACCAACAAACAGGCCAGCCATAGCAACTCAGCTCTAAGTAGCCGTCCTCTCTGTGTGTAACTACAAAAGTTGCCAGCCAATGCACTAGATATGCTGCAAGGTGTGTCACGTCTGGCAGACCATGAAGATTCCACCCCTCCTGTGGTGCATACACATATCTGGAGTACGTCCAGAAGCGTAGCTCCACCTTGGTGTACTCCTCCCATGGACTCTGATCCCTGGCAAACTCCTGGTCGAAACAAAATGACCCGTTGTAGAAGTGGCGGACCCATTCATTCAGTGGCACTCGGGGAGTTTATGTAGCTCTCTCTCCCCGCTAGGGCTAAATCTCTCCAGGTCTTTGTGAGGTACCGATAACTGTAAGGCACTCAGTATCTTCCCAGTCCATCGCTGTGGCTGCGGTGGAGGCCATCTAGCACCACCTCCCCATACCCCTCACCGCTGATCGACAATCTGGAAATCTGGAATAGGGACCACAAGTCAAGTGTGGTCTCTCCCTCTACTATTGCCATGGTGTTCCACCAGTGGTTGAAATGCTCTACCAAGCCCTACAGTAGTCCGGTGTAGCACGGGTATGCGTACAGAGCAGTGGTCACCGCATACCTAATCCTAGCTTGATCTAGCAACACTCGGCAATGGTGAACAATCCCCATCAGCCACTCAGTAGCACCCTGGCAGTAGTAGTGTAACGGGATCACTGCCCAGCGACCGTACCAGCTAATGATAGCCTGTCATATAACTCCATCTAGGATGTTGTGGTCGTCGTAGCCCTCTCTAGCATACTATGAGCCAGCGGGCTCCAGCACCAACCCAAGGGTCCCCTCTGTCTCTGTACGGTGGTGACCGTGCAAATCCCAGCTAGCAGGGCCTAGCGGCCCAACTCTGACTCCAGACTACTCCGTCATGCCGAAGAACCCCAAGCACTCAGCACTGGGAAACTGCCACTGCCTCTAGTAGTCTTCCGAGAAGCTCGGATAACTGTAGAAGGCTACACCATGCAGGCTGTCCCTGCCAATCAAGATAGCCCGCTCAAGCCGGCGATGGGCCCTTGCAATCTGCGTGTCGCCCTCCTCCACTCCAGGAGGGACATAGCTCCTGATATACTCAAACAAGTGATGATCCAGGGGGAACTCCAAGGGGTAGCCTCCGCTCTGGTCGTAGGTGTACAAATCATCTGCCTCCAGAATCCTCAGCACCTCCACGGTCCAAACTCTGGCTGCTCTCTCACCAATAGGACCCTCAGCCACCGCCGCATGGCCCCGGTCCAGTAGCTCTACACTAGCCACAGTGATCACTGGCGGGCCCAAAGGGGGCATCTGTCACTCGGTCCGCTACACCTAGTGGTCCTCCTCCCGGGGCACGCGCCTCGGGACTCGCCCGTCTCTGCCAAAGCATGCCATAGCTACAAGATAGGGCACACAAAGAATGATCAGAACACCAGCAAATCAACATGTGCAACATAGCAAAATAAAGGCACATGAAGTATCAAAATACAACTACAATAGTCCGAAATAGGGGTCTCACGGGCCGTACGCACTCATCTCCGCCTCCAACGCATGCCCCGTGGGGGGCATTTGTTATACCCGGACTATTTCTCGACAAAATGACAAGAAATAAGGGCTCGGGCATTTCCCCAAACACCTTCCAGGCATGGACTACCTAGCCCTTTCTACAACCCTGTGGCTCCCTACAAGGGCCTGGACCAGCTGGCCGTGACACGCGGCGACACAAGTAATTGTCCGGAGTCAACCCCGGCTACTCACATACGGGCTTTGCCCGTATCCTACATAGCCGCGCGGAGCCACCCGGGGGCGCCCTGACAGTAAGCCCCAAGACACTTCTTTCAACCCTCCAAGGTCAAAGGGAGACCTAACACAGCCAAGCACAGGCTTTGGAGGCCTATCGCACGCGTATACGGCTCTCACGGGTGTGTTCGGCACTCTATCGAACACCTTGTAAGCACGTGTATTCCAACCCGTCTACACCAAACCGTGGGCCACCCCGTGGTTCCAACACCTCAATTGGGCCTTACAACGACCCCCCTAGCAAGCCAGAGCCAACCCCGACACTCAGACACGTGGCAACAAGTCACTTGACCCTAGCACTCGGGCCAACCCGAGGCTACCCTGCCAACCCGCCGTGCAACGCGACACGCAGTATGAGGGATGACTCACATCCCTGAGATGCCCCTCCTTAGCTCCCACGAGCTCCTTTCTTCAACCCAAGGCCCGCTTCGGGGCCCCTCGGCCATTTGCCAAAGTCGTTCGACAATCTGGGGTGTGTCGGGCATTTACCCGAACACCTTGCGAGCGACTACAATAACCCGAAGAACAACGGCCCCCAAGGGCCCGTCCCAGTCCCTCAAAGCTGAGTGTCCCTCAAGGGACACCCCCAAAAGACAAGAGAAGACCCCCAAGGGCCATCCCTCGGGGTTACGGCCTGCCTCGGGGTCAGTTCGCCCCAGGGGCGGCCACGCGCCCCAGGAAAAGAGTGAGAAGCACCAGAATCAAAAAGAACACAAGCTGCATGAGCAAAACTCATAACCGTACCTTCCATGAGGTTGGATGCTACAACTTTTGCCAGAGTAATGTGCAAAACCTTTCCTTTCTACTTTTGGCTAGCTGCTACAGAAGATTACTACGAGGATGCTATTGAAGCTTGAGGGAAAAACTGCTGAGGTTGAGGTGGTGGAGGAGGTCGAAATTAAAACTGGGACTACTGTGGCTGAATAAACTGAGGCTGAGTGGATTGAGAAAACTACACCGGCACCGACCTCAGTAGAATATCTCGAACCACGTGTCCTTACTGATCTCAATGGAAATAAACCACCGGCATAGAACGCGACTTGCCTGGGTGGCTGCCACCACACCTCACACACGACCTCGGCTGACTCACTGCAGAACCCTGGCGCTGTTGGAAGGAAGGAGTTGATTGTTGAACAACACCAGAAGACACCTGCAGATCAAACTTCTTCTTGGACATCTTAAATCAGAATTTCTTGCCCTTGGATTTAGAGAAAGAAGTACCACTAGTAGTAGGAAAAGTAGGAAAAGCAGAAGGAATTCCTGGAACGAATGGCTGATAAGTCGGCTGAAACTGCACAGTCAGCTGAACAAAGCCAACCTGTGTAGACTCTTGAGATGTTGCCAAATCAAGTTCTATCGCAACTGCTGCCTGATATGCTTCATCCATCTCTTTCACTCGAGTGGCAAGCAATGGCAACCGCAACTCAGCCTTCAATCCATGTAAAAATTGCTTAGTCTTCAAGGCTTCATCTGCAAGAACATGGGGCGCATACCGACCCAATTCTATAAACTTGTTCCGATATTGTAGCACGGTCACTTCACCTTGAGCCAATTCCAGAAATTGGTGCATCTTATCCATCCTAAGATAGGTCAGACTGTAAGTGCGCTCAAAAGTAGCCACGAACTCTATCCAGCTGATCTGACAAAGAGGATGGGAACGGAAGGCAACCTCCCACTCTGAAGTCCACCACATAAGTGCTGCACCCTGAAGCTGAAAAGTAGGAAGCATAACCTTCTCATCCTTCATGCAATCCATTGAACAGAACATGTGCTCAGTCACTTCAAGCCACACCCTGGTTGCATCCGGATTTGAGTGACCTTCATAAGTCGGTGGGTGGATTAGCAAGAATTCTTTTACTACCTTACCACGACCACTAGGCAAATCGACATGAGGAGCATCAGCTTGAGCTTGCCCTAGAATAATTCCTGGAGGAGATGAAGTACTACTTTCCTCTCTTGGAATGCGACCTCGACCTCGACCTCTTCTGCGAGGTGGCATTTTAATCTAGAAAACACATAACAACGGAAAGCACATCAGCAGTCACAAAAAATATCCTAAGTCAACAGTAGACGACTCAAATGGACTTGTTCTGGACCAGCACGAATTCTAATTCCTTGTACAAATCCTCAACATCGCTCTGATACCAACTGTAACGACCCGAAGATCTAGATACCGATATACCGATAACATCGATATACCGATACCAAGAACTGGGGAAGCCACCCAAGTGATTGATGAGGCCCCGTAAGGGTTGGAGGAGTTTGTCGAGGGGATGTATAACGAATTGGAATTATGCACGCGCAGTGATTGTGTTTCTGTTCATTCTGTTAACTGTGTTCTTAATCTGGGAAAAAGGGTGGAAAATCAATTCACCCCCCTCTCGATTGCCTCCTAACCGGGCCAACAACGGTATCCAAGAGGCAGAATCTGAGTCGGTCTGACTTGAACCTTGCTGGACCATACTGGTTTGAGTTGCCCATTTGACCTTTCTTTGACAAACCGTATCAGTCTGAGTTGAACTGATCCAAGATCTGCTAGATACGGTATAGTACGGCCGTCTCACACCATGATAGTGCAAGTCGACGAACCTTGCAGAGAAGAAAGAGTCGCGATTTAGACACAATGAATAACTCTCTCGCACTCGCTCTCACTCCCTCTCGAAAAAAATAAAATAAATGTCAAAGAGAAGATTGTACAAAATGGAAGATATGTTTAGCGGATAGCTCACAGAAGATCCATAAACAAAAGATTTCTTCCCAGTAAAAGAACTAACGAAACCGGAGTAAACATTAAGCAACCAATTCAAGTGTTGTGAGCTTCCCTAAGTTCCACCTACTGCAAGCCCTTCATTAAAGAACTCCTGTCTTCAGTGAGCCAGAGCCTTAAAGAAAGCAATCATCCAATTTGAGCCCACTGCATTGAAGAGCCTCTACACAAGCAAACACTTTGATTCTTGACATTCATTTTCCCTTTCTAAGCTTCCTTCTCTCCACAATCTGCCAATTGTAGAGGCTTTATTTATTGTGGAACATTCTCTTGTCCTTTCTAAGTGTTGTTAATGTTAGAGAGCAATTAAGGATCTACAGATCCTTGGTGTAAGGGTTGCTTGAGGGCAATCCCTTGGTGCACTGTTACCCAAGCAAAAACCAGCAAAGCATTGCTTGAGGGTAATGCCTTGGTGCGCCTATCACCAGAGCAGAAACAAGGAGTGTTCTACCTGAAGATGGTGTGTCAGTGTGCTGGGCACCTGAGTAAAAACCAACATATTGGTGGGCTGAACATCTGAGCAAAACTCAAATGGTGTACTTCGTGTGTGAAGTAATAGAAAGCCCAAGTTGCAACTTCGATACTAGATGTAGGTCACAAGTTGTATGAAGTGGTAGAAACCCAAAAGTAGTAGGAACCAATATAAAAATACTATGTGTAGTTTGCTTCCTTCTCTTCTCTTCTCCTTTACTACACATTTTAATTTACAGCACATGTTATTTTTAATTGGTCATTTTTATTTGGCACTCCATCCACCCCTCCTCTAGGAGGTGCTTTGCTACTATTGCACCCATTTATTTTCTGGAAATAATCAAGGTAAATGAAGGGGGAATTAATCCCATGACGGCCAAGGATGGCACAAAGCCGAGGCCGCTACAATACCCGAGTCAAATACGGGTCCCAGGCGTCCAGCTGTAGTGACAGCATAAAACAATGAGGTTTCGCAGCAAGCGGGTGATCATGATAATGCTCTGTGGCACTTACGGAATGGTCGCGCGAAGAGTGGAAGCAATCCTGGCACGAGCGGCGTGAGAGGCAGAGGACAAAACAACCCTAGAGGCATCGTCTTCCTTTCCACATAGCTAACACATATGAAACAACCAAAAAAAATGAAAATTGTGAGGCGGGGGGGGTATTATAGGCCCCGCCCCTCTCCCTCTCTCTCTCTGAGGTGGCGATCGGGGAATAAAGCTGAGCTGTTGGAGAAGGATTCTGATGCGGGAAGGGGATAAGATAAAAAGATCAGGTGAGCTCACCCGCCCCTGGGAATGACAAACCGGCTTCTTCGACCACCACTGCATGAGCTGAAGCTCCTGACTCCTTTTCGGATCAACCACAAGTTCTTTGAATAATCTGGAAAATGCCTGACTAAGATCTATCATGTCATCAACTGGCCCCTTTAGCACCTGGGGCGGATTGGCAACCACATATGCCGCATCTTTCTGTTTTGACTGAGCTGACTGTGACTTTATCGTGCCTGGCTGGAGAGGGCCTCTAACAAAATATTGACGATAATCCCATGTAAGCGGGTCTGAATTACCCATCATGGATAGTGCAGACTCTCGGTAGCCGAGACCCCGTCTATTCATTTTTCTGCCTGTGGGCACTGGCTTAGTGCGTCCTTACAGTTGTGCTCCGAGGCCTCTCCCCGATTGATAGCCTAATTTCAGAATAATGGACCAACCTTTAGAATCTCGGATCTTGGGCTTCTCCTTAACATTAACAGGCATAGTGACGGGCTTGCGGGGTGCGTAAGGCCATGGGAAGTCTAGATCCATTACTGAAATAATAGGCCGATTGCTGGGCCATAGAGTAGGCAAGATCTTCTCTGAGATGGCCTTCACTGACTGGGCCGAAGATAAGCTTTTAACTTTCACCACCCTCCCCTGGAATGAAAATTTGAGACATTGATGGGCGGTAGATGGCACGGCACCAAGAGTATCAAGCCAGGGACGACCCAAGATAGCTTTGAACATAGGGTCGATGTCTAGCACATAAAATTCGATGGCCATAGTGAGAGGCCCAAGTTCGGCCTGAAGTGTGACCACCCCATGACATGCCCTTTGTGAATTATGATATGCGGCAATGATTGTAGGAGTCGGCCGTAGAAGCTCCTCTGAAAGGTTGCAGGCCCGGAGAGTGCTAAGTGGGCACACATTAATCGACGCCCCTGTATCAACCAAGGCAGCATCCACACTAACTTTGTTCAATATAATTGAAATGCAGAGTGGCATCTGTCGAGCTTCCGGAGGGGCTAGCTCGATCTCAGAAAATGTAAGTGCCGGTCCTTTTGAAATCGTGGCCAGTGCCGTAGAAAGGCTATCAACTGCCAAATCTTCGTTGACCATCACCATTTGAAGAAAGTTTCTCAATGCATCCTAGTGAAGGGTGGACCTCTTGATCAGCTCAAGTATAGATATTTTGGCGGGCACTCTATCTAGATGATGCAACAGATCATATTGAGTACCCGACAGAGGTTCAGCTTCTTCTTGTTGTTCTGCGGCCGGCGGGGTAGACTGAGGATTAAAAGTAGAAGCATACTTTCTCTGGAACAATCGCCCGCTCCGTAGGGCTAGATTCTGTGCCAGCCCAGCCTCTGGTGACGACAGAGTAGGGTGAGCAGGGTGGATAAGTGGTGCGGTGAGAGGTGTAAGGTTCGGAGAAGTGAGAGCAGTGGCAATGGGTTGTGGTGGAAGGATAATGGGCGAGGAGGTAGGTGCGGTGGTGATGGGTGTTGGTGGGGGTGTAAGGATAATGGGTGAGGGGTTGGTGGTGGGTGCAGTGGTGATGATGGGGCCTCCACTTGAGCTTCCTTTCTGAATTTCCTGTTGTTCCTTTCGTCCCATAAAGTCCAACGAGTAGTATGTAGAATCATCCAACAAATGATTTTGTCTCTTCTTAGGATCCAACTTCTGCTCCATTCCTCGATGAGGTGGTTCACCTCTCTATGGTGGCCAATCATGCCTTGTGTCCTCCTAGCAAGCTTCTCCCACACCCGCTATGAGTAGGTGCAGCTTACAAGATGGTCCAAAGTCTTATCCTCTTCTCCACACAGGCAGCAAGTTGATGATATGTCCTGAAGAAAAGGAAGCACTCTATCTCTGGTGGGTAGTCTCCCATGGAAAATCCTCCAAGTAAGGAGCTTCACCTTCAACTGGTTTTTGGGCTGCGAAATATGAGGAGTTATGCGGTGGCATACCCCTCCATTAGAGATAAAGGCGTAAGCTGACCTTACCGAGAAGATACTCTCCTTCCCCCACCTCCTTGACCACTCGCCCTATCTATCTGGCTGTGGAGTATAATTTAGGAGGGAGTGAAGAAGATCCTGTAGCTGCTTCATCTCCTCGAGCTTGAGGTTCGTCCTGAATGTCGGTGCCCAGGTACCTCTTGATAGTTGGGAATCAAAAGCATGAGATACCATCCCCAATGGGTCTACTGAAACTACATAAAGCCTTGAGAAGGATGCCTCCAAGGTAAGATACCGTCTGCAATGGGGTTGGACACCCTCTGCCCCTTCATGTTTGGAAACCAGCCAGTCCTCTCAAGGTGAAGGTGTTCATGTGGAGGATATCCTTGTCTTGATTACCTATAGGGATAGACTGGCCAGATTCATAGATGGGGTGGACACTTTGTGCAGCATGTGTAGAAAGGAGGAGGAATCTCTGGACCATCTATTTCTTAATTGTGACTTTGTCACCGAAGTCTGGCAGCACATCCTTACCAAGTTTAGGCGTGCCAAACTACTTGAAGGCCTAGTGGAAATGTTCATCAAAGATTGGCAGGTACAATGGGGAGCCAAGATTGACTGCTAGTTATGGTGGCTCATCTTGCATGCTTGATTCTGAATTATTTGGAGGGAGATGAATGGAAGAATTTTTAGAAGACAAACCCGCGATCTTGCAAAATGTCTATATCTGATCTTCTTTTTTGTGGAAAGTTGAGGGGACATTTTTTGTAAAATGGACAAGTGTAATTCTCTTATTGCACCCTTACTTCAAGGGTAGGAAGGCCTTTGCCTTATCTTTTGTATGGGGGAGTTTTTGGGATTACTCCCTTCTTACTTGTACATTCTCCACTTTTTATATATGATGTGCTACCACCACTTTCAAAAAAGAAAAAAAGGATCCATAAACCTCATCATGCTTGATCACAAGGTAAAATTAAGATCAAACAGCGAGTGCAACTCAATATTTCTTAAAGTTTTCCATTCATCATTACAATCACTTGTTTAAGAACCTTAAAGGACAATGGATCAAACCCTCTAAGGCTTTGGAGCCTTTTCTAATTCCCTTGTCCTTCTCTCTTCTTAAGCTCCTACTTTGCTTTGGAGCCTCTTCTTTTTCACTACACTCTCCCTTAGAGCCTTTTTCTCCTCTTCAATATCTACCCCATTGAGGCCACAGCATGGCCTATTTATAGTGGAGGGATAAAGCTTATCTTCCAAGGAGTTCTCTGATTGGTCCGATGAAGAGAATTGAACCTTCTGTCTGAGAACCTTTATGGAGAAGTGATCTCATCGGTCCATTGCAAAAAGAAGTGCTTTCTATCTGTAGATCTTTTCAGATCTTGTCTTTTGATTGGACCACATGAGACAGGTAAAAAGTCTTTCCTAAGATCTTCTAGAAGCCCAGGTTCGAATCTCAGAGACAATGGCATTGACATAGAACAAGTAGTCACATGGCTACTTAAGTTGTCAACAATTGGACCTTAGACCATGTGATAAGGTGGGACCCTCTTTAGATTTGCAAACCTCTGCTGCCAGAATGAATCAACTTGGTGTTGAACTGAGTCGACTTGTTCTTTGATCTTTATAGGATCCATGCTTCTGGAAGATTATAAGTCGACTTGCCATTAAATTTGACTTGACTTCTTCGTTGTAAAATCTGAAGCATGGTTCTAGATAGATTTTTGAGTCGACCTGGTCTCACCCTTAAGTCAACTCACTTGGTGAAAAACTCACTAGATGGCACCTCTTGTGTTGACTCATAGTTTCATTGAGTCGACTTAATCAGCTTGTTGCCTTGCGATTGTTGCTTGTGTGTTGACGCCACATGATCATTGTGTCGACTTAATACTCATAGTCTCCCTTGCTGCTAGCTGGTGCGTCGACTCCATGTGACCACTACGTCGACCAAATCCTCATAGTTTGCCTTGCTGCTAGTTGGTACGTTGACCCCATGTGGCCACTACGTCGACTCAATCCTCATAGTTTCCCTTACTACTTAGTCGAATGAAATGAGCTTGAGCACACAGGCAACTGATAATTAGACACTTAGAAGATTTATTATAAAACTTTATGCAGCTCATTGGTCATAGTTAGGCATCATTAAAACACATGACATAATATTCTCCCCCTTTTGGATGATGGCAACCATGAGTCAATGAGCTTCATTGAGCTTACATTTTTGACATTTAAGTCCTGGACTAAGTTTGGGCAAACAACAGTTTGTAAGGAAGAAGCAATTCAACAACATAAATAGCATGAGCATTGCATTCATATCATCAGTGACAAATTGGGAAGCAGAAAGGACTGACTGCACATGCAAAAATGACTGACTGCAGACACAACTAGACACCCAAACACAACATACAGATTGCATGCTATGACTCATTTACATTTACCCCCCTTTGACATCATCAAAACACTAAGAAGGATCTGCAGGGGATGTGTGGAGAAGCAGTGAGGGATGATTCTTCAGGGTGGCTGAACGAGAGGTGGAGAAGAGTTTGTGGGCTGGGACAGGTGTTCAACTGACAGAGTGGTTGGAGAAGAGTTTGTGAGGAGGAAGATTCAAGCTGAATATAGATCTCATGATAGATCAAAACTTACTCCAAGGGTTGATGGCTTCCTTCATAAAAGCATTTCATGGTTTGTCATTATTGATTGAGAGATTTAAAGAAAATAACTTTAGAGATTTTAGAAACCCGAAAAAACTACAGAAGTGTCTACACTCAGAATTACTCAAAGGAAAGCATATACGCATGCCAGAGTTCTAGATATTTTTCATTTAGCGGATCTTATCAGGACCCAGTAACCTTTTAGGATTAACTGCATCCAATGCCGGAATTAAGTGCCGTTCTGAGCTTCCGTCATCAGAGGAGATCAATCTAGATGAAGCTCATCCGTCGATCTTGCTGCACTCATGCCTTGCTTACAATACCCACATCTGGGGGGCATTTGTTGGCACTCAAAATATGATCATTGGCGACCAAGTCACAAAGATGAATGATACGACCCACTAAAGCACAGAAGCCGATGAAGATCAACCTACTGAAGACTTCTCAAGCTGCCAGAGCCTCGAGTCACTTGGAATGAACGTCGGGGACTTCACCTCAAGAAAGTCGAGATGAATCCACAACCAACCAGCAGTGCAACCAAGCCTACCTAATGACCCGACATCGACTCCGTCGTGCCACATACCCAACACCAGTCACCCGACCAAGGACGACGGTCTGCCCGGTGGCTCCCCACCTGAATGAAGACTCTCCTGAGGAGGAAGAACACCATTGGCTCTTCATAACAAGGAACCAGAGGCTCTGTTAGTAGAAGGTCCCAATCACCTGACACGGGTTTGGCTTCTCGCTATATTGGGTCCATCAGCAGCCGAATGATCATCCAGTTGGGGTGAAATTATTTCGGATGTCATAACATCCCGCAAGGAAACTTCGAACATGAGTCGGGCTAAGCTGGAAGCGTAGATCATAGTGCCAAAGGCCGTGTTAGTGGAAAGCCCGCATGCTCGAGCCAAACTCATTCAAAGTTTGGATTGAGGTCGTACGCCGTGCTGAGAGCTTCGTCAACGTCCCGTCAAGGTTCTTCAAAGAGCCACGATGAGAGGAACAGTCAACGATGACTTCTGAAATCATCCCCGGACCCATCGGCTAACTTACGTCGAGCAAATGAGTTGATACGGCACAAAGAAGCTTGCCGGCACCCCTTAACCCAGCCCTGCCATATCCAGCACGCAAAGGGGATAGCCTTTCCCCGATGTCACCAATTTCAGCACGCAAAGATGTGGAACCTGTTCCCGACGCCGCTCTCCCCGACGCGCCCTCCGTGGCACCAGATTAATAGGTTGCTATAATAGCAACCCTCATCCGACCAAGGAGGAGAGGAGAGAGGACCCGGAGAGAAGAACCAATTCGAAAAGAGATCACCGTGGGAGAGGGCCAGCCAATCATCCCTACTCGAGGGAAGGGTTTTTTAAGGAAGAATCCTTTCTCCCTTGAGCGTCTCTAGTCACCACCGCAACCCTCTATTCTGCACGAGCTTCTTGGTGCCGGAAGAGATCTGCTGCTTTCTCATTTACTTAGGTGGGCTGCCGTAGCTTCCCGGTCGATTCCCCTCGTCTAGTTTTCTCATCTGTTGCAATGTAAGTGAGGGGAGGAAAAGAGGCGATGATATGATCCGTTCCTTCCCCCCTCACCATCTCTGCAATCCTCTGTTTCTCCCTTTGTAGCTTCCTTCCTCTCTGCTAATGTAAACGGTGACCGTGCGACAACGTCGGCACCGGAATGATGATCTGTACATACTCTTTCCTCTTGTTCATGGATTGAATGAATATATCA
Source organism: Amorphophallus titanum (assembly GCA_024336825.1). NCBI lineage: Eukaryota > Viridiplantae > Streptophyta > Magnoliopsida > Alismatales > Araceae > Amorphophallus > Amorphophallus titanum. The sequence goes on from JANBPO010003090.1 coordinate 17,139,260, forward strand.
ACGACTTGATGGGTTTAATGTCGTTCTCATTTCTATACCGCCTCTTCTTCCTCCCTCACTCTCGTGTTTCCCTCTTGTAACCAATGAAATGGTGCCGCGCTATAGTAGTGGATCTACAATTTTTGTTTCTACCACTTTCGCTAGTTCTGCACCGTTTGGGAGATATGATCTGATTTCCAACGTCGCACGAAGTCTACGCAAAATTTTCCCTAACGGCCTAGCGGTCATACGATAGTCTGCTAGGCACATCCAAAAGTCCAATTTGCGCTGGACTCTACACCATTTCTACGTGCCGTAGCCCCCTTGCAGGAGCCATAACTTCTGGAATCTTCAACCAAACCGACCCCCATTTTTTCCTATGTCTTCTCCTTTATATTATCTTGAATTCGGTCTATAAAACTCAGATTTTCATTGGCTATCTTGCTTAGAAACATGGATGAAATACAGAGGTTTATGCATCCTAGTACAAGTCAAACTTTGTTTCCTGCGTGATGGGCCCTCCTTCCAGAAGCCATATCTTCCAGATCCTTCCTCCAAATTGAGTGCCACTTGTTCCTATCTCTTATCCTTTGTATTATCTCGAGATTGATCCATAGGCCTTGAGATTTGGTGGACTATATCCTCTGGAATCGTGGCAGAAACTTCTGGGTTCCAGTAGTTTTCTATATAAAGGGCCCTGTGTAGACTGTGCTACGGGGGCACGTTTCAGACGTGACGGCGAAGTCATGCCAAAATGTCTTCATCCTTCTTCGACCTAAGCCTGAAGAGGGAAGTATTAGCTTCGTTTTGGTTCCTTATTTGTTCTATTTCATGAACGTTTACCCTCTTAACTTCGCCCCTGCTTTCGACAAATCATCACAATTTTGCTGATTTTCTGCTGCAACTCCACGACGGGGGCCTATTCTTCAAGCCGGGGCGGAGTCATGCTACATCCTCTTCATATTCCTTCAACTCCATCTTGAAGAGGAGAGTATTAGCTTCGTTTTGATCATATATGTGCCTTATTTATCTCATCTTTTGCCCCCTCTTCCAAGCCCCAACTTTTCAGGTTTCACCACTCTGTTCTGCACTTTTCTGAAACCTAGGTTTCTTTCGACGGGGGCACATTTGCGTCATCGGAGAGAGGCCACGGTGCACTTCTGATCGCTCTCTTCAACTCCAAGATCTTAAGGAAAGTATACACTTCATTTTCCTCCATTCTGGGCTCCTTATCTCATCATATTCATGCGTATGTTTGTCCATAAGTTTTGCACTTTCATTTTATTTTCAGTCTGTTCTGTCATGTTCTGCACGCCTTTGTTTTCTTGTATTTTTCACCCCATTTTTCACTGCTATCTTCCCTGTTTTAAACCCTTCTTTTCACCCTAGTTTCACCACAATATTCCCAACTTTCCATAGCATCCTTTATTTCCATTTTTGGTGTCTTCTTCTATGAGATATTCATCATTCTTTGGGAGTGATTTATGCATTGTTCTGCATTTTCTACACTGTCTGTATTTTTCCCCAAATCATAGGCATCATAACTTTTTTTCCCGACCTCCTGTGGGAGTGATTCTTGTTCCCACTTCTTCACAACACTGAAGTCTTATGTCATCCCAATTTTATCCCTGTTTGGACTTTGTTTGCCCTGCTATTTGTACCGGTCTTCACACCTTGTTTTCACAGTTCACACAGTTTGCTACGCTGTTCTTGCATGAACAGCATGTTTGCACCTTACTTATCTTTGTTAATCATGACATGAGAAAAAATGGCGCCAAATAAAAAGAGACAACAATTAGAAAAAATACCCGCTCTCCTCTCCTCCTTCCCCCTTCCTCCTCCTCCTCTCTTACCACCGCACCCCCCTCTCAATCTCTCACTGGTGAGCGACGGAGTGACGAGGGCTAGCGGGCGCGGGAGAGCTACCTAGGGACGCCGGTGAGGGGCGAGCATAGGTGGCACCGACAGCGAGGGCGCAGCAGTGGCAGTGAGCTCTGGCAGCGGCGGTGATCAAATTCTTTCTGGCGGACACCCCATACCATAGGTATCCCCTCTCTCTCTCTCCCGTTGGCCCCCCTCCCCCTCCCTGCTCCTGCCCTCTATCACTCTCACTCTCACACACATAGACACGGGGAGGGGGAGGGGCTCTGCCCCCTCTCCCTGCTCCCGCCCTCTCTCACTCACATTGTCACACATACAGACACAAGGGGGTAATATGTACTTAAGAGTTGTATAGAGATTACTTTTAAGAAAACCAACTACTCCTTTGAGAATTTTAACCTTCATGCCTGATCTCCAAGATGAACCTTTTCTCCTTATCACCTGGTGTACTCTTACAACATCAGATGAAATTCTAAGCCCCTTTTTTTATTGGGAGGACAATCAACAAGGACATGTTCGTCCTCACCGCCATCTATTTCTTCGTCGTATTGATCATGCATTTGCAGAGCCCACTCTTGGTATGGCCTTTCGAGTTGCACAATGTTTACTGGTTTTCCATCCTTAAATATTTCAACAATTGCATTAGTCTCTCTTTAACGAGCCTTATCTCCAAAATCCTTCATCACCATAGTAAAAGGGTCATGATGTTGCAACTCAGTCGTGGTAATATGGATAACATAATTTGCCAAAGTATCCACAAGAATAGAATTGTGAGGTGGTGAATCCAAAAGGGAAAGACCCATTTGCTGGCAACTGAGAATGTAAAATGTTTACATCAGGATATTCTACACCAACTGGTTTTAGTTTTGCTGGCAATCGAGACCCTCCCCCTCCCTGTGTCTCTGTGTGTGAGAGTGAGAGAGTGAGAGAGGGCGGGAGTAGGGAGAGGGGGCCGACCCCCTTCAATTTCCTGTGTCTGTGCAAGAGCAGGGAGAGGGGGCCAAGCCGTGCATGTGTCTGTGTGTGAGAGTGAGAGTGACAAAGGGCAGGAGCAGGGAGGGGGGCCAACAGGAGAGGGAGAGAGGAGAATGCCTACAGTGGGGGGTATCCACCTACAAGAATTTGATTGCCGCCCTGCCGGAGCTCACCACCGCCGCTGCACCCTCACTGCCGGTGTCGCCTCTGCTCACCCCTCACCGGCGTCCCTGGGTAGCTCCACCACACTCGCCTGCCCTCGCCACTCTGCCGATCGCTGGTGAAAGATTGAGTGGGGGGTGCGATCGTGAGAGAGGAAAGGGAGATCGAGAGGAGGAGGAGGAATGGGGAAGGAGGAGAGGAGAGGGGGTATTTTTTCTAATTGTTGCCTCTTTTTATTTGCCACCATATTTTCATTTGCCGCCATTTTTTCTCTTTCTTTTCTCTTTTTATTTTCATTTTCACCATTGTTTTGATTCATTCATTCGTCATTTTTTGTCATTCATTCATTTCTTCTAATAGGATAACATCTGGAAAACCCAGTCTCTCTTGTTCAGACTTTAGCATAAGACAATCTAGTAGACCAATTCACAATTCATCATGAAAAATAAGTATTCAGATAAGTGCTCCAAAATCTCATGAACATGAGACACCAACAAAAATATATTCATGAAGTGGTATTGCTTCTCAACCAATAAAGCCAGTAAAGAAACCTGCAAGGTAAGATAGCAACATGTGAGTTAATGAAGCAACAACAAACCTTTTCCATTTCTATTCAACACAAATCACACAACATATTGTAATCATCAAAATCATTATCAAAGTCAAAGAGGGAGTGCCACGAACCCAACAATCCCCTTAGCTTGACCTACGATTTCTAGGGAAGTCTATAAATAGAACCCCTTTGGCCTCACCTTGGGGAGGAGATTTTGGACGTCTGCGATGAAGTGCTGCCCAATTCTACAGTGATCCTCAACCAGGGAGCTTTGCTTTCCACGTTCTATGATAGTCTAGTCCAGGGAGAACTTGATTTTCTTAGTCTAAGTGTCCTTCTTTCTTAGTGGTTCTCCTCTTTTCATCATCCTTATAGCATTGTCCCCTCTCCTTATTGTCACGTTCTTAGCATTCACATCACGTTCACACACTCCCAGCTATTATTTTCATGCCCCATAGGGGTTAAAAAATCATCAACCCCAAGTATTTCCCCATCCTTTTATGTGTTTTAGTCATTGTGGTTCCATAGATGTTGCACTTCCCTTGAGTCTAATTGGGTTTATTTCTACGTGTTTTACTCTTCATTGCAAGTTTACAGCACATCCAGCATGAGGCCCTTCCCTTTTGGCCGGCTGAATGGGAGGGAGGATCCAAAGCCCCATGGTCTGGTTTCTGGGTAATAGCCACGGTCTCCATCTGATCGTGTTTCCACAGTAGCGGTCTTCGACAGATCGCGTTTTGTCCATGCCAGACAGTTCCTGCTCGCGAGTGTAGATCCACTCATCTCTTTTCCAAGATACGTAACTTGGTCTTTGTGTGTTACTGGCTTTGGTGGCGATCACGACTTCATCTTTGCTATATCACCTCTTGATAGTTCTGGTTATTGTCCTTTATAGATTACTCCGTGCCAACGGCACGTGTCTCCTTTTCTTCCCTTTATTTATTGCATGTTCCACACCTTTGGCATGTGTTTAGCTTAGTTGCTTCAGTCTCCGTTCTTATGGCGCGTCGTACATTGCATGGCGCCCCATCGGTGATGCGTCATGGTCTGCATGCCTGGGTTTTGATTTGTGCACGGGTGAGCATAACGGCCCTGGGGAGGCGCGTTATAGTCGCATAACGCCCTGTCCCTGATCCGTTACACTTTGCTACTTTGGTAATTGTAGAAATACATGTTTAATTAATTCCCATCTTATGCATTCTATGCCACGTCTATATTATATTCGTGCTATTTGTGATCATTAACTCGCTCCTAGTATCCCAATGGAGTGCTTGGACTTTCCATGTGATGGAACCACTAGTCGTAGCCCTAGACTTCCCAGATCGTCGACCCACTTGGGAGAGGTGGAGGGGCAGACCCGTCAAACGATTTAAGCTAGTACCGTGGGCCCTCGGCTCGACCGTAGCACTCTACGGGGAGGGAAATCTAGCTGGAGGCCTGGCCCTAATGCTGACAAATGACATGAATGGCCCTTTCAGGTGCGTTGGACACCGTATGGGGATGAGGGACATGCGGGGCAGCCGTGGGTAGAGGCTTCCCTGGCCTACAGAGGACGGGATATCTGGCTCCATTGCATTAATGTGATCGAGCCGCTTCACTATCGCTTGATCATGAGGACGCGGGGAATGCATCAGCCCGCAGTGAGATTCCCCCACCGACACGATGAGCGTCTAGGAAAATCTGTGAAAGGGATTGGCAGCGATATTGATTAGAGCGGCCAAGCCAGAAAGTATATTCAAGATTGGAAACAAAAGGTCAAGGCCGTGAAAGAATGGGCTGATAGTGATGAGGCATATTTGAAAGCCTTCACCCGTTGATACGGTAGCCAGGTCTTCCGTGGTACCCGACGACCGGTATGAAATGCTAAACTCAACCTTTCTGTTCTTCATGAATGAATGAATCTTATCTGCATGACACTTGCTTCTAAATGCAGCTAGACCCACAAGGGTGCATCGCTGAGCTCGAGGGACTACTCCATGCCACTGTGCAGCAGCGGGATGAGTACCGAGCAGCTCTAGAGCTTCTGGTGAGCTTTCCTTAGACTTTAAAAATGAAATGTTCATGCAAATTGACTGACTTTTTTTTTTTGAAAATGTAGTGAGCCAAGGGAGCCCAGAGGACCGGACCGGATGCACTGTCCTCCTCTACACAGCCTGCCGGGGGATGGGCTGAGCGAGATGCAGATTTTACCCGAGCCGTAGCTCGAGCCGAAGAGGCCGAAGCTACCCTCGCGGAGCAGGTAAGAAACTGAACTTTCCTAAAATGCTTCATGATTACGCATGTGCCTAAACTAACCGTGATGCGAATGCAATGTGCAGGTGAGAGAACTAGCCGTAGCATTGGCTGCAGAGGAGCGACCCGAGCAGAAGCGGCAGAGGTACCCCGTCTCCGGGAAGAGATCGACCGACTCCAGGGGGAGGTGACCCGGCTGAGTGGAGAGACAGTGGACATAGAGCAGCACTGGATGGAGGCTCATGAGGCATGACTTCAGGTCCATGACTTGAGGATTGAGCTCCGAACCATGGAGCGGACCGCCCGGCTGATGGGCCGAGCACCGCGGAGTGCGTCCCGGAGTGGTGCAGCAGGAGGCTCGCGGAGCTAGGCACCGAGCACATCGGTGGGAGACCATTTGGCTAGCTCCTCCGTCCACCGGAGGAATGAGGAGGAGGAGTGGAGACGCCCACGGGAAGAGGAGGAAAGTGCCATGGAGCCACCGTCAAAGCGACATGAGGGCACCGGGGACAGTGGCGGCCCGAGAGATAGACTGACCGAGTGACACTTTTTTTTGGTTTTGTTTTTTTCTTGTTGTTTTTGTTCTTTTTGGCTTTGGTTTTGTTGTTTCATTGACACACATTATGTAATAATTTACATGTGATGAAATGAAGAAAATTTTTGGTTTATGAACAATGTGATTGTAAATGTGTGGATGTGTGAATATGAATGTGTGATTGGGAATGTGAGTGCATGATTGTACGAATGGATGGTTGTGTGAATGTGAGTATGTGAACGGATGTGAATGTGAGGATGGATGGTTGTGCAAATGGATGATCGTGTGAATGGGCATGTGAATGTGAAGTTGGTTGACTTTGACATTCCGTCGAGTTAACATCTATTCTGCATTTGGCCTAGACCTTCTATTTGAGTCAAGCTAGTTGACTTCAACATTCCATCAAGTCAACATCTATTTTAGCTTTAGCCCAAATCTTTCGTCTGAGTCAAGCTGGTTGACTTCGACAATCTGTCAAGTCAACATCTATTCTATCCTTGGCCCAGACCTTTTGTCTTAGTCATGTTGCTTGACTTTGACATTTCGTCGAGTCAACATCTATTCTACCCTAGGCCTAGACCTTCCGTCGGGGTCAGGTTGGTTGACTTCGACATTCTGTCGAGTCATCATCTATCTTGCCCTTGGCTTAGACCTTTCATCTGAATTAGGTTGGTTGACTTCGCCACTTCGTCGAGTCAATATCTATTTTGCCTTGGCATCAAGACTTTTCATCTAAGCCAAGTTGTTCAACATCATGATGTTCTGTCGAAGTCGATATCTATTCTACCTTGGCGTCAAGACTTTTCGTCTAAGCCAATTATTCGGCGTCTCGACATTCCATCGAAGTCGATATCTATTCTGCCTTGGTGTCAAGACTTTTCATCTAAGCTAAGTTGTTCGGCGTCACAATATTCCGTCAAAGCCAATATCTATTCTATCTTGGCGTCAGGAAGCCATGTTGTTCGTCATCACGACATTCCGTCGAAGCCGATATCTTTTATGCCTTGGTGTCAAGACTTTTCATTTAAGTCAAGTTGTTTGGCGTCAGGACATTTCGTATAAGCCGACATATATTCTGCCCTTGGTGTCATGACATTCCATCTAAGCCAAGTAGCTCAGCTTCAAGACACTTTCATCTAAGCCAACATATATTTTGCCCTTTGCGTCATGACATTCTGTCTAAGCCAAGCAACTTGGCGTCATGACATTCCATCTAAGCCTGCAACTAGTCTACCCTTGGCGTTATGACATTGCATCTAAGCCAAACAGCTCGGTGTCATGACACTTCTGTCTAAGCCAGCATATATTCTGCCATTGGCATCATGACATTCCATCTAAGTCGATAGCTATCCTACCTTTGACCCGGAACTGGCATCTGATCCAATGAACAAAATGACCCCTTCTTCCATCGGCGTCACGACATTTTGTCGAAGCTGATGTATATTCTGCCATCGACGTCAAGACCTTCCGTCTAAGCTGAGTAGTTCGACGTCACGATGCTTCGTCTAAGTCGATGACTATCCTACCTTTGGCCCAGATCTCCTATCTATGTCAATGAATAAAATAACTCCTTTTGATTAATTAATGCCAACCACCAGTCCCACTAGGATTAATCCCACTCCTTTGGCTCAGACCTTCCATCTGAGTCAATACATAAAACCCTTCTTGCATGGCTGCAGCATCAATCCCATACCCACGAATAGTTAACTTGTGAATATTTTCATCAAGCCCTAATAATAATAATAATAATAATAATGATAATATCTCAAACATAAGAAAAAAACATAGAATCTATAGAATAAATAATCAATAAGTCACGTACTTTATAAATATAAATAAAGTTTCATATATACTGCATACTTTGTGAATAATTATTTTAAAAAAATGTTTGCATGAGCTTGGTTTTGAATGTCTGCTCATTCTACTTGCATGCTATTGAGCACTTCAATAACAAGTACTTTTCTGACCATATCCAAGAGAAGAAAGTCACGGAGTTTGCCACGCTTAAGCAATGAACCTTGTCAGTGGCCGAATATGAGGCCCAATTCTCGAGGCTATCTAGCTAGGTATGCACCCCACTTGGTGTGTACTGAGAAAATGAAGATGAGAAGATTTCTTAATTGGCTTCGGCCTCAATATATTACACAATTGGCGTCGATGGACATCCAAGTCTACTCAGAAATGGTATAGCGAGCTCAATTGTTGGAGGACACCACTGAACAATCCTATAAGATCTGAGGGTGGGACAAGAAGGAGCATGTCACGAGCGCTAGAAATTTCAAACCATCATCTAACAAGAAGCGGCTCAACAATGGAGGGGAAACCTCCAAAGAGAGGAAATTCGAGAAGGATGGCAAGCCTTTCTCCATTACCACACCTTCTAAGGAGGCGTGTAAACATTGTGACAAGGCCGGCCAAAAGGTCGAGGAGTGCTGGAGGAGACTGGGAGCATGTCTCCGATGTAGGAGCCAAGAACACTAGAGCCCTGATTGTCCACTATTGAATGAGCAAATCACTAAAGATGAGAAGCGCCCGACAAAGATGCAAGGCCGTCTGCAAGTGCTCCAAGAGACGGAACCAATGAAAGGTGGACTCGTTGAAGTTACACTGACTATCTGTTCTAAGGCTGCACAAGTTTTATTTGATACCAGCGACACTCATTCTTTTATTTCCAAAAGATTCGCTACTTCATTTTCCATGGAACCTGAATTGTTAGACTTAGACATTTCTACTCCTCTCAGGAGCGAGTCTGAAATTACACATCATTACCCAAATAGCAAAGTTATGGTTAAAGGGTAAAATCTACCTACCAATCTGATATGCCTAGATATGAAGGGATATGATGTCATACTAGATGCTGACTAGCTATCCGCGCGCAGGGCAGTTGTAGATTGCTGGAATAGCAAGGTAGCTTTTGATGATTACCCAGAATTGATTTACACTAGTCCTCAGAGTCAACACAAGTCACCTCTTATCTTGGCCCTCCAAGGTAGCAAACTCATAAATAAAGGGTGTGTAGCTTTCATAGCTTTCGTGACAGCCACGGAAGGGAAGCAGTCAAAGCTAGAAGAAATCCGCATGGTTCAGGAGTTTTTCGATGTATTTCTAGAAGATTTGCCTAGTTTACCCCCGGAGAGAGACAAGGCTTTTACCATCGATCTTGTTCCTAGAGTTGGCCCCGTGTCAAAGGCACCATATAGAATGTCCCCCGCCGAGCTTAAGGAATTTAAGGAGCAACTGATATAGTTATTGAGAAAGGGCTTCATTAGGCAGAGTACTTTCCCGTGGGGAGCGCCCGTGTTATTTTTCAAGAAGAAGGATGGATCGATGAGACTCTGCATCAATTATTGACAGTTGAACCACCTCACTATCAAGAACAAGTACCCACTGCCGAGGATCGATGAGTTATTCGACCAAATATCTGGAGCCAAATATTTTTCAAAGATTGATCTCTAATTGGGATATCTCCAACTAAGGATCAAAGAAGAGGATATTCATAAAATGGCATTTCGGAGTATGTATCGGCATTATGAATTTACTATTATGTCTTTTGGACTAATGAAATCCTTCCCAAGTGTGTGGTGCGTCTTGAGGCAGTGCTGGAATAGATTTTCACCAAGTACGTGCATCCTTGTTGAGATGGAATGTGGCGAGACGAACCTTCTACTGGTCATCACATTGCATGATCTCGAATATACGGTTCATTTCATCAATCCAGTTCACAGCTTCATCTAGATTGGAAGAACCAGTAAACTTTGGAGGATTTAGACTTCGAAAGTTTTGATGTAAGTCGTCGTCACCATCCCTTACGCCAACTTGGGCCATATTTTGCAAGGGCTGGGTGAGACCTGCAACAGTCTGTTGCATCCCGTCCCAGTCAACACGGTGTGCCATAAGGTACCTTAGAGGATAATCAACTAGTTAATTCCTATGGAATTAATAGAATTACTTTGAAGAAAATTTCTAATTTACTATCTTATCCCGGCTCTACCCATTCTCATAGGGTTGGAAACTTCTTTCCTTGTTTCATAGGTATGGGTCCCTAAGCCTTGGACTTAGCCTATGACATGACATTTTTTTCCTAGGACATAGTTATGGCTATGCTCCGATACTAACTTAACTGTCACGCCTCGAGATTATATACAGTGGAAGAAATTCGGGAACCATGAATAGTCGGCTAGTACATCTCAAGCAAGTAATATAATTATAGCGTAAACACATTCAAACATAAGAAATGAATGCACAATAAGTTGGGCAAAATATTGACCTTTATTGAATAATCATCAAAAGTATAAATTGTTAACTCTTTGACTAACTAGACTCAATTAAAAAAAATTACATAATTGACACTTGACTATGACTAATGACAATCTAAAGCTTCGCTCATTCTTTAATCACTCCCAGATCCATCACTTAAATAGTCTGAATCCGTCCCGCTAGAATTTCCTAAAAAAAAATAAAAAGTAAGGCAATGAGCACACTCACCAGTAGGTATCTTCACAACAACATGAAGACATTGTTCAAGTAATTAATATTTTAGCTCTAAAGTGTAAGACAAATCATGGAAATACAATAAAACATGTAAATAACACAAGTGACATGAAAACTAAGATATGATCAAGGTAAGATATGAGAATTCTTGTAGATTAGAAATATGATTGAAGAGGGGTGATCCCGCGTTGTCCCTGAGCTGAAGACGATGACCACGATTGTGAGAACTGCAAGAAGGGAAATGAATCAGGGGTGCCTTGGGATGGATCCCCAGGGTAAACCCTCCAATGCTTAAGTCAGCAAATATGGCAGAGCTCTGATGCAAAGGAGAGGGGTGAGGAGGAGATGGGGGCGCGAGATTCCTCTCCACCAAGTGGTGACGTGGCTCTTGCTCAGGGTTAGTGCTGCTTAGATGCACTTACCTTTCGCAGGAGGGTCTCCCAGATTTATATCGTGACTTATAGAACGTAAGAGCCCTGTGAGCCGAAGAGTTTTAGGGGAGGTTACATCCTCTTCATGAATTTTTTATGACCGAGGACTCTTGATTTCCTTTATCCTCTTGATTCTCCAGTGTTGTGTCCCTATGATTTTGATGATGTCAATCTATAAAAGTCATTTGTCATTTCTTTAATCACCATTGATGATTTCATGTTACTTGCATGACTGTTTTTGGTTTTGATGAAGACATTTCTGATCATCATAGAATTTTTGAGAGCATGAAATCTTTACAGTGAGGTACTATCTTAGTCTTCTATCATCTTCTAATTTTTTAGATTTTTATGAATTAAAATACCCTTTTAAAACTCTCTTTTTCTAAGTTTCTGGAAATTGGGACAGAGCTCCAGGTGCATCGACCTATCCAGGGACCTACACTGACCTGTCCCCAGGTGCATCGACCTTATACTGACCTGTCCCCCAGGTGCATCGACCTTATACTGACCTGTCTCCCAGGTGCATCAACCTTATACTGACCTGTCCCCAGGTGCATCGACCTTATACTAACCTATCCCCTAGGTGCATCGACCTTATACTGACCAGTCCCCCGGGTGCATCGACCTTATACTGACCTGTCCCCCAGGTGCATCGACCTTATATTGACCAGTTCCCCAGGTGCATCGACCTTATACTGACCTGCCCCCCCGGTGCATCGACCATATACTGACCTGTCCTCCAGGTGCATCGACCTTATACTGACCAGTTCCCTAGGTGCATCGACCTTATACTGACCTGCCCCCCAGGTGCATTGACCTTATACTGACCTATCCCCCAGGTGCATCGACGTTATACTGACCAGTTCCCCAGGTGCATCGACCTTATACTGACCTATCCCCCAGGTGCATCGACCTTATACTGACCTGACCCCCAGGTGCATCGACCTTACACTGAGCTGTCCCCCAGGTGCATCGACCTTATACTGACCTGTCTAGAGACTGCACCCCATGTGCATTGACCTATCTAGGGACTGCGCTGACCTTCCCAGGGACTGCACTGACCTTCCTAAGGACTACGCTACTATAGAGACTCAGAGGGAACTTGAGAAAGCCCGTAACTTGATGAAAAAAATAAAATAGAAAATGAACATGGTGGTCAGTCCAACATACCCTTAGTCCCTCTTTAAAGTGTGAAAAATATTTTGAAATCATTCTAATGCATCGTTGACCCCTAAAATTTGAGGTTAGGTGCCTACTTTCAGAATTTTAAACTGACAATCTGGGGATGATATCCACACCCCAGATCCTCCTAAGCTTCTCCTTTCGATCAGTGGATGAGATCCACACCCCAGATCCTCCCAACACTTCGCCTGTCGTCCTAGAAACTGCAGGTTCGCCCTCCTACACAGGGCCAAGGTCCCTCACCTCTCTTTCTTACTCAAGAGGAACTGTAGATGGTAGATGATTGAAAATAGGTGCTGCTAAAGGCTTACTACCCATGAAATCTACCTCCTTATATAGATTTCTAGCCTCCAAAGAGCTTTTCCCACGTCCTACAAGGCTCAGTCCAGCCCCCAAGGTTGCTAGTTGAAGAGGAGTTAATGCCATGCACCTCCTCGATTTGAACAGAGGTGACCCTTCGACCACCGATGATAAGTGCGAGTGGGCGCACTCTTATGTTGGGAATTAGGTTGGGATATCTTGATATGAAATCAAGAGGACTTCTTAGTCTAACTTTGGGTCATGGTTTCATCGAGTTTCATCAATCCTAGTTCAAGTTATGATTTTTCAAATATTAACATTCATTTTCCCCTGTTCCAATCGCGGCCTTTCGATAGCCTGAGGTAATTTGAATATAACTCTAGTATCCAGATGGAATTTGGCCCCGACCTCAACCTCAGACTAGCGTTGTTATGATCAATTTCAAAAGGGCATTTTATATATATTTACACATTTGACGCCCCTTGACCTGTCGTCAATTAAACTCAAATCATAATTACGAACATTGGATCAATCACTTCAGCATTAATTTATCTGACAACGGTTCAAATTTCCATACGCCTTTTAAAATGGCTCCCCTTATTATACCGTTATTTAAGAAACTAACGCCTTTCAGATGGTCGTCATTCCAATAAAACACGCCACGTTCAGGGGCGCTATTCAAATTCAAATGTTTCGAAACAAAAGCCCTAGCTTCCCTCTTCCATAGCATTCTGTTCCATTCTTCCACCGTCTTCTCCCTTCTTCCTCCGTTCAAACCCTACAAAACCACCGAAGCCCTAATCGAAGCCATGGCTGGCCCCCACAAGCGCCAAAGGGTCGTGGGTGCAGAGGTCGTGGACCTCACCGGTGACGAAGAAGTAGGAGTGGAGGAGCTCCTCGCCGCGGCCGGTGAGGAAGGAGATGCTCTTGCGACGGCACCGTCCAGCGAGGAGGCACCAACCGAAGGTGACATCGGCACCGGAGAGGAAACGAGAGAAGAGAGAGAAAGGGATGGTGGAGATGGAGAAGAAGATGGCGATGGTGAAGAAGGCAACGATGATGGTGAAGGTGATGGTGATGAGCCTGGCGATGGTGATGAGCCCGGCGACGGAGACGGTGATGAGGCTCGCCGTCGGTAGCCAATGCATGGCGGGGGTATCCCCCCCCACGGAGTAAGGTAGGTACCCCACACCCTTCCTTTCATTCATTTTTATTTTGTTTTGTATGTTCCCCATAGCCCAAGGGACGGGCTCTGCAAAACCTAGACACAGAGAAATGGCGCCCCCCAAAGGGGCGTGAATTCAACAACTGATGCCCTCTAGGGAGGCGTCAATTAAAATAAAAAGAGAGAAGTTCAAAAATAACGCCCCCCAACGGGGCGTGAATCACCTGAATGACGGCACTGGTTGTGTCATCAATTAACTAACATCCTGTTCGTCCAGCTCAGATTCTGGATGGTCACTGCATCAACGCTGTGCTGGTGCGTTAACGCAGCGGCCCAGTGCGTTAACGCACTGAGTAGGCACTGTTTGTATATTATTCAGAAACAACGCCCCCCATAGGGCGTGAGTTAAGCAGACAGTGGGAGAGAGACGGGGGTGGAGAGAGTGAGATGGTGAAACAATGCCTCCCTCAAGGGCGTGTATTAAGAGGAGGATGACCCACGGCTGGTCGTCAATTAAAGTGATGAGGGGTTTGGTTCTGGAGCCCCTGTGCGTCAACACATAGGTGGAGTGCGTCAACGCAAAAATGAAATAACGCCCCGCTTTGGGGCGTCAATTAAGAACGACTGACGACCAAGCATAAGTCATCAATCCCCTATGATGATTTCTGATTCTCTTCTCTTCTGATGTTTTGAACAGGGACTTATGAGGACTCGGATCTCCTGGATCCAAGTCATGGCAGCTTACTTAGGTCTTCCAGATTTCCAACGGGCCCGGGTAGATGCTATGGGCTTTGGTGCACTCCTTAGCATAGAGCCTATTAGACCCGACCTTCCCCTTATCCAGGTCCTGAGGGAGAGATGGGATAGGTCCAGTAGGACCTACCGCCTCTAGTGCATTTTGACTGCTATATCTATATTTGTTGGGAAAGGTGGCGATCTTTTCTGCGGATATCTTGTGTGTGGATTGGTTGGCGTGGCGTTGGCGCCTGTCCATCTTTCCAAGCTTTGAATGACTTGCCACTTTGCATGTTTCCATTGAGAGGGGGGTTGATGGAAAACGAGGTAACCACCTTGGAGAAAGGGTGCTAGCCTTTCGCGATTCTTCGAGTGGAAAATCATTTAAGGCAAACACTCCCCTTCGG
Source organism: Amorphophallus titanum (assembly GCA_024336825.1). Lineage (NCBI taxonomy): Eukaryota > Viridiplantae > Streptophyta > Magnoliopsida > Alismatales > Araceae > Amorphophallus > Amorphophallus titanum. Next base: position 17,154,288 of record JANBPO010003090.1, read on the forward strand.
CCTATAAAATGCTCCGAAGGGCATTTCCTCCTCTCTTCATTGCTTAAGGTCGCTTCCTGCAATTTTTCCTCTTTGCGAATTGTTGTGATGTTAGTCTTGGTGAAGCATGGAGGTTGCTTTAGAGGATGACGAGGTGGGGGTGCTAAGAGGGTGGGTCCTACTCCTCCGGCGTGAAAGAGGGCTTGCCAGTTGGCGGACGGCTAGTAAGAGGGCTTGCCATGCCAGAGCATGTCACCTTCGAGCTGCCAGACGGCCAACGTTACCTTCTACGGAGGGTGGAAGCGTCGGAGGACGGATGGGGGCATCAGGCAGCGGCAGCTCCTCCAACTCTCTCTTTTCCTCCTCCCTTCCTTCTCCGTCTTCCATCTCATTCACCTAGAGTGGGAGCTCTTCAAGCTTCCTCTCCAGTCCATTCCTTCCAGTGCCCTTCTTTGCCCTGGATCAACCTCCTTCTTTTTTGTTGTTTCCCCTCCTTTCCTTTTTCTCTCTCTTACCATCCTCTTTTTCGGCATATTTCACTATTGGAGGGGTTTCTACCAAAGAGTCGGTAGATGGCTCCCTCTTCCTCTTCTCTTGACACTTGCCCTTCTGAAGATCTCGAGCAAACAAGGATGATTACCTCCCAAAACCAAGCCAGTTTCTACACGAGGTAGAGTCAGTGGCTTGTTCTGAGAGTACTGACCGAGCTTGCACCGAGTGATCAGATTATATCGGCAGATGATGTACTTTTATTTTCTTTACATTGTAATGGCCTTCGCCTATCTGATGTACCAAAGAAATATTAATAAGAAGAGGGGGAATCATTTTTGCTCTATATTGCTTACATGAGAGAATCTTTGAGGGTTGTTCAAAAATAGAACTTGCGAAGTGTTGTTGCATTCCACGTCCGAGGGATGGGTGTTCCTTCCATCATAGATAACCGGTACGCCCCTTTTTCGAGCATCTCGACCACTCAGTACGGTCCTTCCCAGTTGGGGGCTAGCTTGCCCGCCACCTCCAGTGGTCGAGAGGCTTCAACTTTTCTAAGGATGAAGTCTCCCGACTGGAAGTGTCTGTCTCGGGCTTTGGCGTTGTAGTATCGAGTAAGGCGTCGTTGGTATTCCGTTGCCTGGAATTGGCTATCTCTTGGACTTCATCTGCTAGGTCGAGGTTCTCAAGAAATTTCCATTCGTTTACCTCAGGTGAAAAGCAGATGACTCGGAGAGAGGGATCGCCGATTTGCAACAGAATTACGGCCTGAGTGCTATACACCAGTTGAAAGGGGCTTTCTGTGCGACCATAGTACACTTGGCAATTCCTCAAGCCAGCTTCCCTTGGCCTTACCGAGCCTAGTCTTAATGCCTTTTAATATGGTTTTATTGGCCTGAGAGAGAAGTCACAGTGGCAGAACTATACTCCACTAGACAGAAGCAAGATGAAACTGCCTCGGAGTATATCAAGAGGTGGAGGAACCTCAGCATGAGATGCAAACGACCTCGCCACCAAGAAGATGCAGTTCAGATCTGTAAACAAAATCTAAGAAGAGAAGTGCTGGAAAAGATGATTGACATCGACATTAAGTCATTTGACCGTCTTAACAATGTGGTGATAGAAGTCGAGTCCTTTCTTGCAAAGCATTCTTCAGCCAGCATCCCCACAGCTCAGAAGGGCAGAGCTATTGATTGGCGACCAGCCCCGAAAGAAGCAAGCACCGTTGATTTCAAAACCTTTGAGCGATAGAAGGAAAAGACTAAGGCAGCAACCACTCCTCCATCGGCCAAGCCTGTTGATAAGAAAGAAGGTCCCTCACTAAGGGACCAGATGAAAAAGTTATATTCATTCCCAAAAGATAAAACTTAGGTCCTATTTGAATGGGCTTATAAGTACAATAAAATAACATTACCCGAGCCAAAGAGGTCTGTTGATGCTAAAAGACAAGATGACCCCTTGTTCTGTCCGTACCATCGGATGCTAGCTCATGCTATAGAGGATTGTTACGTGTTCAAAGACGTAATAAAAGGAATGATAAAGAAAGGAGAAGTAGAAATGGGCGAGCACCAGGTTGACCCGCCGTGCCCTCATGAACCTCTAGCACTTTGACAAGTTGTGAATATGGTGTCACTATACCAACAGTTACCAGAAGAAGTGTCTAAGGCTAGCACTCAGCACACTTATGAGACCTATTTCCTCACACCTATTGCAGAGCAAGCGGGGTGGCAATCCGTGCCTGCAAGAACATGAAAAAGACCGCCAGTTCGTGGAACTATAGGTGCTCATGTTCAGGGTGTCACTCCATGACCCACTCCACCCTTGGTGACTCCTACATGGCAGAAGCCAGAATCGCCAATAGTCATCTGCATCCCAACTCACAATTGGAGGAGACAAACTCTGTTGCACACTCACAAGGAAATAAGCCCGAAAGTCTGGCACCTACAGGCTTACATCAGCGGGCTTGATGAGTATGAACAACCCAAGCTAACACCCCTACTAGTGAGGGACCATGTACCATGGGAGCAGTTGGAGTAGCTGACCATCGAGAAGCAGAATGTAGAAAAGATAGAAGAAGCCAGTTACGACCTATTTCTAGGGGTAAATGCCAGCCAAGCCTGAACAGTAAAAGAAGAAAAGAACATGCATCTTCACTCTCCGAGGTATAGCTCAAGGTGCCCTCGTCCTCATCGCTCCAGGTACTCGCCATGGGTTTCCCTTTAGCATTCTTCTTCTTTGCCTTCTCCTTAGGCTTCTAGAGCTCGGGACAATCTACCTTCATGTGGCCCGCCTTCCTATAGTGGTAGCAAACATTGGTGTCAATTTTCTTGGCAGGGTTCGATTTATACCTGTTGTGTCTCCTGCCACCATATTGTCTTCTATCGAAATTTCTTCCTTCTTTTCTGAGAAACTTTCTGAACTCTCTAGTCATCATTGCTAGCTAATCTCCTTCAAAATATGATCCAGAGAGGCTTTGATTGCTCGATGATCCACTGTGATTGGATCGGCTTGATCGACTGGCGCCATATCCACATTTACGCACACACATTTATATCCACATTTTAAATTCTCAAAGGAGCAGTTGGTTTTCGTAAATGTAAACTCAATGCAACTCTTGAGTACATATTACCCCTTGTGTCTGTGTGTGTGATAGTGAGAGTGAGAGAGGGCGGGAGCAGGGAGAGGAGCCCCTCCCCCTTCCTGTGTCTGTGTGTGTGACAATGAGAGTGAGAGAGGGAGGGTGACAGAGCCAAGTTGTGCATGTGTCAGTGTGTGAGAGTGAGAGTCACAGAGGGTGGGAGCAGGGAGGGGGAAGGGGGGCAACGGGAGAGGGAGAGAGGGGAATACCTACGGTGAGTTTCTTCGCCGGAAAGAATCTGATCGCCACCGCTGTCGGAGCTCACCGCCACTGTTGCACCCTCCCTACTGGTGCTGCCTCCGCTGTCTTGTTACCTGTGCCCCGGGTAGCTCCGTCACGCCCGCCCGCCCTCGCCACTCCACCGCGAGCCCGTGAGAAATTGAGAGCGGGGTGGGATCGTGAGAGAGGAGGAGGAAGGGGGGCCGTCAGTCAGAATGCTCCGGGATGACCCCCAAAATACGGGTGAGCTAGAAACAACAGCCTGTTGACTCAAAGATGAGCATAGAAGCTCGAGGACTAGCCTTCGAGGGGTTCCAATGGCTCATGAGTCGTAGCTTCCAGAAAGTTTCTGGGGCATCCGTCAATGTGTCGTCAAATGTATGACTATCATTATTCACCTTGCAAGTAGGATCCCCGAAAGGCATACTATGAGGGAGTAAGCTGCCGTCGAGGCCCGGAGTGATCAAGAAAGGAGATCATGAAACCAAGGGCAAGAAATGGGAAAACACCTTGGCTGGAGAAGGAGGAACACCGGTTCCATTGGACTTGGAGAGGGATCGATAGAATCTCTAGAACTCATGGTCGAGATGACAAGATATCTGTCATCTCTATAGCAACCGGTGCATACATACGTATACATCTAAATATATATACCCATATTTTTTAATAAATGAGACCAAGGATTACTCTTGGGGAAGTGCACAATTTGTGCTAACTCCACTAAAAGTAACCGGCCCTGATTTTATTGATAAGGAATAAGCATGTACAAATAATCCCCGGGGCATTCCCCTGAATATGTAGCAAAAATCAAAAGGATAACAAGGAGACCGCTGCTTCATTTAGGAGAGGCCTTTATCTCCACCAACTGGGAAGACCAGCTGCATCTACTGTAGCACATCCCCGAGCTCTACTAGGGAGGCAAAGACTACGAGAGGCACAACAGAACTTTTTTTTATTCGCCATGGAGGCACCCTATCAAAGAGGAAATACACATAGAAGTAGAAAATAAAACAAAAGAGGGGGAAGAGACAGCATGAGCCAGAGAAGATACAACGATGGGGGGGTGGAGTACTGACTCCTTCCCCCTTACCCCTCACCTCGCCTTCCAGGCTTCCTTGATCTTTTTCTTCACTGGTTCTCTCTTTGCATGTGTAAGTTCTCTCTTTTCATTTGCCAACCCTCTTGCTGTAACCGTCTCTTTCTCTCTTCTCTAGTGGAGCATACCTCCCTTTTATAGGAGTGGAGGTGGGGGAGGCGTTTGAAGCCAACCTCTCTTTCTTTTCCTTCTTCTCCTTTTCCTGCTCGAAGACGCTTCAGGACCTGACACAGAGTGGCAGGAGGCTACTGTGGTGTTTGCCTGTGATTGGTGGAGGATAGTTGACGGAGACGATGATGAGCTGCCACCATAGTCGTGTCGTCTTGAGTGAGAGACAAATGCGCGAGCCTTAAAAGCTCCATGTTCGAGTGAAACAGAGTATCACCAGAGGGATGGGATTTCTCCCACAGCACCAGTTCAGGATGCCAAGGGAGCTTCTTTGCATGCCGTTTCAAATGGGAAGGACCACACCATTTCAAGCAGAGATGGGACCTCCTTTGTGCACCGTTTCAGGTGGCAAGGGGGCTGTTAGCATGCCGTTTTAAGTGGCAAGGGCCATGCTGGTTTAAGGAGGGAAGGCCTTTTGTGCGCCATTTTAATGGGGTTGGAGACTCTTTGCATGTTGTTTTCAGGCAATAGGGGCCGCGCCATTTTCAAACATAACATGATAAGATGGCGTGTCGTATTAATGGCCAAGGAGTCCCTGGCCGTGCCGGTTCAAGGAGGGAAGAGGCTCACGTCGGTTAAGGTGGCGCCGCTTCAAATGGCCATAGGGGTATTTTGCCTTGTTGACTCCGAGCCGCCTCAGAGAAGGGCTTGACCCTCAATACCGCCTTAGTTTTAATGCACCACTTTTGGGGTGTTCATTTTGAAGCTTCTAGGCCTCGGTTTGTAATTCCAAGTGATTTTCGACACATGCCGAACCCGTGTTAGATTACTCGAATTTCTTCCTGATTTGACCTTTGGCACTGTGAATTGTGTCCTTAAGCCTACTCCATGCATGTGGTGAGCATCTTCATTGAGTGGGCAATCACTTAAAGTGTTTTTGCCCTTATTGGGCAGCTCTTCAGCCTTCTACGGACCCTCCTGACATACCGTGTGCCCTTATTAGGTCACTCAGGTTTTGTACTGATATTGCCTTCGGCACCCTGTTTTGAGGGACCAGGGATATTTCTTCACATCGGGAAGCTTCCTCATCAAGTGGTAGACCGCCAAGTGTATTTTCATCTTGAGCGGATGAGATATAGGGTTTGTTCGGCTCAACGAGACCCGGAGTTCTTGCTAGTGAATTTTTTGGTGTCCACATGAACGTGTGCTGAAGGAATTCTTGCAGTTCCACCCGCCTCAATTTGATGGGCAGCTAGATCCAGATGTAGCGAGGGCATGGGTGGGTGCCATGGAGAGGGTGTTTCGTACCATGGAGTGTGCGGAAGATGAGAAGGTGATGTTGGCCACTTATCAGTTGCAGGGTTTGGCTCAGGCTTGGTGGATGATCGAGTGGGAGTTGGCATTTCATTTTCGCCCCCTTAGACAGATTCTGTGGCAAGAGTTCCTAGAGGCCTTTGAGAATGTCTTCAGTCCAAAGCATGTCAAGGCAAAAAAGTTGTATCAGTTCATGGAGCTGACCCAGGATGACATGTCAATGATGCGGTACAGGTCTAGGTTTATAGAGTTGGGTTGCTATGCTCCTCATGTTATGGCAGATGAAAAGATGAAAGCTTGGCAGTTCGTTAGGGGACTGAGGCCAGAGCTCAGGCATGTTGTGATTGGGAGACATGTTTTAGACCTAGAGGTAGCTTACCAGACAGTGGCAGACTTAGAGGAGGATTTGCAGAGGACTCGAGAGCAGACTGGTGCTGGGTAGTCTCAATCAGGCCGTGGTCAGCAGTTGGGTGTGCAGTAGCAGAGTGCCTTCCAGCACTCCCCAGGCAGCATAGGAGCATCCCCATCTATAGCATTGGCTATCGATTCTACGTCCTTCGGATCCAAGCTTAAGAAGATGTTCAGGAGGGCTGGCTTTGGTAGGAGGTGTCAGGATCGTAGAGAGCAGAGGCAGGCATTCGTGGGTAGTGTGCAGCAACCTTCTCCACTCTAATGTCAGGGTTTGGTTAGTGGCCAGCATGGGGCGTGTCCCCGGTGTGGCGATTCCCACCCAGGCAGATAGTGCTTAGTGCCCTTGACGTGTTTCCAGTGTGACCAGGTGGGGCACATGGCATGTGACTATCCTCAGAGGCCGCGCCAGCCACACCAGTTCCAGTAGTAGCAATTTCAGCCCCAGTAGCCACCACCGCAGCAGTAGCAGCATTAGTCGCAAGGTCAATTTTCGCCACTGCCACTGTCAGCCAGTGCAGGGAGGTAGAGGTCCCGAGACAGAGTGATGTATATGACTAGGGCAGAGGCAGAGGCGTCTTAGTTAGTGGAAGGTACGGTATTGATTTTGGGTTGTGCGGCTCAAGTTTGTTTGATTTTGACGCTTTGCATTCCTTTATATCTGAGGATTTTGTTCATTGTGGATGATAAAGGTCAGATCCTAGCAGATCTAATTTTTCTATCTAGCCTTAGATCGAAGTGCTTCGAAGTAGCTTTCCAACGGCGCCAGTCTCGCGTCGATCAGACGTCGGGATCGGTCGCACAGACGCATGTTCAATCACTCAAGATTCAAAGCCCACAGGTTTCCTTATGGTCTATAGTTAGACTGCTTATCTTTCTTAGCGGTCCACATTTAGACCGCTTTCCTCTCCCGAAAGCTGAAAAAATCAAGCTCTCAGAAAAACTATCCCTCGTGGTCTTACATTAGACCGTTAGTACCATTCTAGCGGCCCACTATGCGACCGCATGAATCTCCCGAGAACAGTAAACTCTCAGTTTTTCCTGAGTCCTGCCTCTGGCGATCTATCGTTAGACCGTTAGTCTAGGTTAGCGGTCCTATTTTAGGCCGTTTGTCAGACAAAAAACTCTGTTTTAAGCTAATTTGTCCATCCATTCAAGTTCCAAGAATCACCCATTGTACATGTCTTAAAATCAACATTCTTATTCCATTCAATCAAGTTTATTGAACATCCTCTCATCCATAATTTCAAGTACATCAAGAATAGAGCTCAAATTACATTCAATTTTCCATCCGCACGAGGCTAGATCTTGCGCAATTCCTTTACATAAGCACGGTATTCCTCTCCATCCTCTGTCACTTTCGCTGGCAAAGCACGTACCTAGCTGACCTCCCACATGGTCAGCACGCTCCGGATTGCTCTCTCATCCTCCTCGGTCCTGATCTTCCTAGCTTGAAGGGGAGGAAAATGTGATAGTGTAGGAACCGTGGTGCGAGGCAGCCCAACTTGAAGATAGTACTGGTGCGGGTTGTAGATCGCCAAAGTAGTGTCTCCCACCAGCTGTAGGTCTAGACCCGGTCGCCGAGGTAGTCTAAGGGTAGTGCCTTGAAGAGCCCTCGGTCGCATCACGAACTTCTCAATTGACAAGGTGTTGAGGTAGAGGCGCCAATCATCTCGTGTCTTCTTGTCCACCGTCCGACACTCAACCTGTGGAGAGAACCCAAATGCGCCTCCTATGAAGAATAGAGGGTGGCTCCCAAATATATGACTAGCTAAAGATATGTCCTCCTTGAGTAGGAATTTAAGTCTCACTCTCATCCAAAACTCAAGGATGATCATTGACCCGAAGAGTGGCCCTCCTAGGGAAGCTGAACTAAGGCCTTCATAGAGGTATGAAAGGATCACTTAAGAGATGGATAAATCCCGCCACAACCCACAGATAATAATGAGATTTTGGATGTCCAAAAGGTGGTCGGTGGTGGTGAAAAGGAAGACCCCGCACAAGCAAATCGTGGTAGCTTTGGCTATGGCTTCAAATCTTCAGCTCTTGTTCTTACAATAAGCAGTTATCCATTGGGCCAGGGGTATCAAATGGATATGGCGCGGGCTGATCATGGTCCTCACATCCTTTGGATTGTGAATAAAATTTCCTAGAATGAGTGATGGGTCTATAGGCTCCACTGTATGACACACTAGGTCTTCACCCCCACTTTTATCTTAGGAAGGGCTAGGTAGGTCTCTACCTCCTCTAATAGGGCAGTGGCTTCAAAGGTTGGGAATAAGAAAGTTTGCGTTTGAGGATGCCATAGCTCTATGAGGGCTGGAATGCTTGACCAATACATGGATATTTTCTGGAAATTCTTTGCTAGAACCACTAAAGGATGAAGGTGCCATGCCCTTAGGATAGAGAGGACCTCTAAAGGAAGTTCTTAGGGATGGCATCTTTGACATGTTTAACCACTTGTCCCCCATTTGTCCCCATTGACTAGTCAAGCTTCTAGAAGCCACTTAGGACATTTGACCACCCCCATATGAGCCCCTAGGGCATAGGTGGACCAATGGGGAAGAAGGTGGGGGGGCCCTACTGGACCTACTAATCTTTTACAAATAAACCCAAAGACTTCTATGGACTGACAAATTGGCTTATAAAGCCTTACAATTGTAAACCAATTTATGCAATGACATAAATACAAACTAATGGACATAAATACAAACAAAAATACTAATGTTTGGAGTCGATTTCCATCAGTCTGTGCCCCATATGTCTCCATACTTGCCCCAGGCAGAAACTGAGACACCGTACACAAGTAACCACACGATAACGGTCTCATCGGGGTTGTCCTCATTAGCACACGTTCGAAGTCCCTGACCACATGTACACACACTGATTAACTGTGCAACGTCAGGCCCTCTAGTTAGTTTTTCTCCCAGCCCAGACTCGGGCTGACATAGTGGGAGGCCCTATAGCAAACCGGCCTAAAAGTAGACACTCCCGGGTGTAGCTCTCCACCTACTCCCTGGTAGGTAGGCACATGCGTACCCAAGCAAGCTACGACTAGTGGGGGTCACTGAACGTGAACACTCTCCTCAGAGAGGAAACACTGAAGGTCACACACGCACCCATCACGTGTGACATGGAGTACCAGGTGGCTCGGGGCCACCAGACTCTAGACGACTAGCTAGACCTACTAACCCAACGGTCCTTGAGTCACGAGACTCGGGTCAAGACCATCGTACAACATGACATCATGCCGTCAATCTACCCTACTCCTAGGGTCAGAAACCACGGTTAAAAGAAACCTCAAGGCGGTTCACAACCACAGAGTTCATTCCCTTTCTAAAGGGTAGCCAAGAAGCCTCCACCCCAGGCTGGGTCATAAGACTCACAATTCATAGGCTATACACCTGGCCCACACAGAAACCACTTTTTGAAGAAGCCAACGACATGTGGGAATAGCCCACCACACTCATACCAATATACAGTGGCTCGATCTAGCGAATACACAAAAGCCCGTAACACACGGGGTCACTCGGACCCTCAAAACACATGAGCACACTAATCGAGATAATACAATATCTCTGGACACCCAAAAACACGGTCACGATACCCACAGGGTGTCCGAAACATCCATGGGATCATAGGTCGACCAAAGGGTCATAACTAGGTCAACCAGGGGCCAAAATGGGCCAAAATAGGGCATTTCGATCAACCAAACACCTTGGGTCGGTCGACCTAAATGGGTTGGTCGACCAGCCAACAAGGCCTGGTCGACTAACCAGAACGCGATCGGTCGGCCGACCGTGACTACCCTCAAACACTCCCTTGGCGAATGCTTGATCGGTCGATCGAACCGCCTGGGTCGGTCAATCAAAAATGGCAAAAAATACTCTGAACCCCACCTAGGGGTCTGATTCCACGTCCCAATCACCCCCAGATGATAGGGAAAACAATGGCGAACCATTCCCCAACCTTTGTACCACCAAGAGGCATTGTTTATAACCGAAAAACGTAATCAAACTGATGGATCTAGTGTTCACCCTAAAATCATGCATTTTAACCTCCTGTCACGTGACGCGTCGTTGGTTCTGGTTCCCGTTTCTCGTCTGCGAGACGAGGTTTCAGGTGTTGTTTCGGGTACACGAACCCTTAAATCGTCTGATAAATCACGCGTGCGAAAGTTATAACATGCAAGCATTGAAAAAGCCAAAACACAAATGTGCATGTTGTTTCCTTCCGATAAAATGGAAATACGATTTAAATTTTTCCGCGTGTAAACAGACTGGCACGCCCGGTGGGACTTTTTTCGCCATTCATTTAACTGCTAAAGTCCTTTCAATGCCCTTATGAAGACCCTAACTCTTCTTCTCTGTTGAGCATGAAGGAGGAAGCAGTTCGAAAAGTGAAGGAAACTTCTGCAATGGCGGCAGTCACCTACGGCCCGCTCGTTGCTACAACCCATGCCAGCTATGGCTACCTCGCCATCCCCATTGTGTTTGGGGATTTTCCGGCGGTCGTTGGTTCCCCCTTCTTTCTAAGGGTGATCCCTGCCGCTCAGCCGGAGATGCCTTCTTCGGCTCCATCTGCCATTGCTGGGGGCAACAAGCTCCGTCCGATCCAAGCTCGCGTGTTCTCTGTGAACACGCTCACCGCCAATGTCGTCCCCGCCAAATGGGGGCAGCATCGCCGTCGTCAGAGCAAGAGGCCAGCAGCAAAGACCTGAAGATCTAGCAAGTCTATACTTGTCGGGACTCTGTGCGTTCGGCTCGACGGCGCCGAGCCGAGGGTTCCACGAGACCGATGTATCCCCAACGTATCCACTTCTAACCGTTTCTCGCTCCTACACAAAATGCGAGAAGACGGGCTAGGCTTCAAAAAGAAGACCAAGTCCGATGACATGGAGAATGCCTCCGAGCGACGTCCCCGGAAGGTCAAACAAGTTTGGGTCACCAAGCAAGAGGCCCAAATGATCAAGTAGGCTAGGGCCAACAAGCCTGTGCACACCCAGCCCCAAGCTGACATGGCATCGTCAGGTGCCGTGCAAGGGCAGAAGAGAAAATGGGCTTATCGTAAGCCCAACTTCACATCACAGAGCTCAGGACCTATTCGATCTAAAGCAGGCAACTATGCCTAGGCACCCCTGCCACGGGTCTCCGTCTTTGAAAGACTAATGGAGACCCTTCCTGTAAAGACCTCCGTCTTTGACAGATTGGGGGCACCCCTTCGTCCTGGTGGCCATGCGCCGACGAGAGGAAGAATAGTCCAGATGGCAGAAACAGGTGGGAGTATGAAAATCTACACTTGTTACGCCTCCGGTAGGCAACATATGGAACAAATTGGCAATCCTGCCAATCCGACTGACCTCGCCGGGGTGAATGATCCAAATCTAGCGATAGATACAGATGCGGTATACCGTAATACTCGCAATGCTGCCATAAGAAATCTCTAAGCCCAGCTCAGTGGTCAAGCGGGAACTTCCTCCCAGGGGTAGCACCGAGAAATTGCCCAGGAGCTTCTTCAAAACTAAGGCGAAAATCTACCACGAATAGAAGCAGAAGTTGATAATGTCATGGGCATTCATGATGATGGTTATCCCAATTTGGCTTTTGAGCTACCAACAAAGGCCGTTTTCCAGACGATGTCTGATGACGCAAAATTTAAAATTATACAGAGATAGCACATAGAAATGTTCTCAGGCGCAGTTGCTTTCAGTATACTGTTCATCTCATTACATGCTTCTGTGAAAAGGCATCATTTTATTGATTACTGGCTGTAATCCGGTCGCCGTTCTCTGATACAGCGACCACTTAGTGGCCACTATTTCCTCCTATTCACAGACTTGCTGCTTTACCTGCTATTTTGACTTGGGTGATTGCATTCTTATTTCTATCTACATTTGCTATTGTGCCTACCTACATTCCAGGGCATTTGGTTGAGAGACCTCCTCTCTCTACACTCTTAGGATTCCTTACACCCTCTTGGGAAAGGAAGGACCCTCTATTGAGCATTTCGTCTCTTTGGATTGAAAATTTCTTGACCAAGGCCTCCATAAGTCCTCACACACGTGGATTCCCTCACGGAAGCTAGGCCGATTGTACCAATGAAGCACCCCAGAGTTTAGTTAACCCATGCATTGGTAAGGGAAGAGAAAAAACTTAGTTAACTCGGAGTTTACACTCAAATTGAAACTAGGATCTACATTGAAAGATGGCTAACCACTCCTTTAAAAATCCACATTTTCTTAAACTAAAAGAACACAAACTTTTCGTAAGCATCACAACCTATTTTGCACCTTGTTTGACAACCTACTTGGGTGATTGTTTGCTAGCTATATCTTATTTGATTGAGATAATTCGTCATAATACTTATGAAGCTTCGTTCAGGTAAAGTTATCAACATGGCCAATCAAGAGTATTCTTACGATTATGAGGAGGGTCAATATGACCAATCCTATGAGGTTCCTCCTCAGAGACTCATCTAATATGAGACCCTCCCTCAGAGCTTTATCCACAATGAGGGAAACTATGTTCCTTCTCATTCCCCATACCCTCAAGTTTATGTGGTGGATGCCACCGCTTAGACGGTTGAGCCTTCCTCTCAGGCTCAACCCATCACTCAGTCTGCTCCGGGGAGGTCTCCCCGTCCTTTAATTTGAACGATCTTATCACGGCTTTATCTCAGCTAGATGATTCTCAACGCCAAGCGGTCCAGGCCACTCTCAAAGGGAAATTTGTCCCTTCTTCTTCTTCCAACCCCCCTCAGGCCACGGGTGGCCTTCAATTTAACATGCCAAATGACCAGGCAGTCACGCAACAAGTTCAGTCTCACCCCCGAACCCCCATTATCCTTGCGCCGACCCAACCAACAAGTCATTCCGCTACTAGGCCGCAACGCCCACCACCTCCTCAATTTCTGAGGCAACCTACGCCACACCTGTTTCCCGTTAATCCGGCCCCAGCCGAGTATGATACCAACACCCTCCTCCTCCAAAAGATTGCTAGTATGGAGGAGCAGCTCAAGAGAGTTATGGCCCCCAAGAACGTTCCAGAGATTACTCTCCCTACTCTGCCAGTTTTTCATTTGCCTCCATCAAAGATGCCGAATTTCAGGCGCTATAATGGAACAGGCAATCCATTCATTCATTTGAAAGATTTCATGTACGAGGCATCCTTCTGGTAGGATAATAAGGCCTCTTTAGAAGGTCTCTCGAAGGCCCGGCACTTGAATGGTTTTACTCCCTAGAACCAGTCGAAGCTGGAGATTTCGATGTTATTCGGCGCAAGTTTCAGCAAAAGTATAAAGACCGAGTAGGTCCTTGTGTATAGGTTTTTGGGTCTGCATTTTTTGGGGTTTGCACATCCTACTCTTTTTGACTGTTTGGGGGACTAGTTTGATCCACACCGTCTTTGTGTGGCTTTTCAGTGTATAGGTTTTTGGGTCTGCATTTTTTGGGGTTTGCACATTCTATACTTGTACTTTCATTCTCGCATTTATTTATACTTCAATAGTACTACCCACTTTTTTTAAAAAAAATAATGAAGAAACCAAGAGAATCTAGAGTCATTGCTCCAGGCTGGATCTGAACATGGATTTTGGAGCCGGATCTTAATTTCGGATCCGGATCTTAGCCTTTAATGTTGCTGACAAAATTTCAGTCTTACACATGAATTTTTTCAATAATGAAGAAACAAAGAGACACTATCTAGAGTCACTGCTCGAGTTGTCGTCTGACTTCCCTGGCGACTTCCCTGGCATTGGAAAATGTAAGAGTAAAAACTGCAGTATCAGTACAAGCCACAAACATAGGTAATCTCCCCGTCCGAAATTGGCTCAACACATAATCTCTCACTCTCTGAGATTCGTCACCATCAATGGCAGCAGCTCCAAATGAGCGTGTCAGGCTACGTGCTAACTGGTCACACATTCTTTTAGTGGAACAAAAAACTATGACTTCAGCACCGGGTTCTTGGGATCGTAAAATCTGTTCCAGGTGCCTTTGCTTCTCCACGGGTGTCATCACCTCCAACAAACTGCAGCAATCAATAGAAATGTTAAAAACCAGCACATCCTTTTCTGGACAACAAACTATTTTGAAGCCAAAGAAAATTTGAGAAACTTGAGACATCATGGTAACACCAGTTTGAAAACAAATCAATTTCATCTATACCTGTGTGATAGCACTGTTAGGAACAAGTTCATCAATGCTACCAATATTTTCCACCTCTTCTGACTTCTTTATTAAGGACATTTTCCACCTCTTTATCACCTGAAATTGACAAGAATAGGCTAGATGTCAAGTAACATGTTGTGCGCTTACCAATACCACAACCGGCCATGATTGACCCAGTTCTAGGATCAGATTTTTAATTTCTTGCTCTAAAAGGATCTTTGCATAGTAGCATTATGTGTGTCAATAATCTGTTAGCCTTTTTCCCACTGAACCATTGAGCTTAGGAGAGAATTTAAGTCATTAGCTTCACAATGTAAGTTACATAAACTTAAGTGTGATGAGCCTTCACTTATTGCCAGATGTAAAAATAAACAAAAAATATGATTACCTCTTATGTCATGAAGATTAACTGTAACAGGTTTTTATACAAGCAGAGGAGTAGAAGCACATGAAATGGAATCTTTCATTGAAGAAAAAATGATTATTGACCAGAGATGGAGTGGACACTTACAATAGTGGAGCAGGGAGGGGTCCCCGTGAACAGATTTTTGTAATGTGCTTGCATAGAATATGGTCTTATTTTGTTGCAAGAGACTGAGAATCCCTGTTTAGTGGGATTGCCATTGAACTAGCCACTAAATAAATTGCTATCGTATGATGCCAAGAATCTTGACAACATACAACTACACCTGAAATACACAGTTCACCTGAAATACATTATAGAACAGAGTATTTCATTGCTTTCACTATAAAAATGGAATAATCTTATTTCTTCACGTCTTCCAATCCATGGAGTGTGCCGAGGACGAAAGGGTTATGTTGGCTTCTTATCAGCTTCAAGGTACCGCACGCCCGTGGTAGACCACGGAGTGGGAGGTCACCTTCTGTTCCTATCCACTTCGACAGATCACATGGGCGGAGTTTGTTCCTGCATCCGAGCGTGCCTACACTCTGGCTTGCCTGAAGTTAGCCAAGATGTATCAGTTTCTGGAGCTGACGCAGGGCGAGATGTCAGTGCTGCAATACCGAGACAACTTCATTGAGTTGGGCTGGTATGCGCCCCACATTTTACTGATGAAGCCGTGAGGATTCAGCAGTTTCTGCGTAGACTAAAAGCAGAGTTGAGCCTGCCGTTGTTCACCACCCGTGTAGCTGAGTTAGATTCTACGTACCAGGTAGTCATTGCATTATAGTTGGAGTTGGTGAGGACCCAGGGACATCCTCAGGCTGGGATGGTTCAGCTGGCC
Source organism: Amorphophallus titanum (assembly GCA_024336825.1). Taxonomy (NCBI): domain Eukaryota; kingdom Viridiplantae; phylum Streptophyta; class Magnoliopsida; order Alismatales; family Araceae; genus Amorphophallus; species Amorphophallus titanum. The sequence goes on from JANBPO010003090.1 coordinate 17,169,953, forward strand.
GTGCAGCATCAGCCGCCCTACCAGCTGTCTATTCTAGGAGCTCCTCCCGCTTTCTCTGCTACCGGTGGTACTTCCTTCCTACAATCCCAAGGCAAAGGATTCCGATTTAAGAAGTCCAAGAAAAAGAAGTTCATCAGTCGGCATTTTCTGATTCGAGTCAGCAGTCCATTTCTTCCGTTCGACCGCGTCAAGATTTTGCTGCTTCTCAGCCGAGATTGTGTTCCAAGTGTGGTGGCAGCCATCCGGGTGTGTCGTGTTCTCTATCGACTGTCTACTACCACTGCGATCAGCCAGGACACATCTCCCGAGACTGTCTGTTGAGGCTGAAGACAGTGTAGTTCTCACAGGTTTCCCAGCCGTAGTAGCTGCAGTTTCATCTTCCTCCATCGTCTCAACCTCAGCTGTTCTATCTACTAGTTCCCGCTCCTTCCCAGCAGTCGTCTGTGGCTAGCCGTCAGTCGAGAGCCAAGGTTACTTACATCACTCGTGCGGAGGCGTTGACGTCAAATCTAGTCGAAGGTACAGTTTCGATTTATGGTCGTTCAGCGCGTGTTCTTTTCGATTCGGGTGCGACCCATTCTTTTGTCTCTGAGGATTTTATTGCTCGTGTCGAAGAGCCGATGGATGAAGTTTCCTGTGAGATGCTTGTGGAGTTGTCATCTGGCTATTACATGTCCACTCCTTTGTGCCTAGAAAATTCTCCGGTTCTCGTCAGTGGTCGAAAACTACCAGCGAGGCTTTACGCATTACAGTTGGCCGAGTACGACGTGATTCTAGGCATGGATTGGCTGGAACTTTATGGTGCCGTGGTTGACTGCCGTCTCAAGCGAGTCTATTTTTTGCCACGTGAAAAGTCAGCCTTTTATTTCCAAGGTATCTGCTTCTATTTCGTTCAGTTACCTTTTCTGTCGGTAAGGTGTGTCGTGTTGTCAGTTTCCTCCTTGTCCTTTCGTCTAATTTCGGGGATGAAATTTCTTTTAGGGGGGAGGGACTGTAACACCCGTAGTTTTAGCGGATCCCTAGTGGTTCGAATGTAGGTTCCGTCCGGCGAATTCTGACTATTTTTAAGATTTTCAGGGCATTTTTAAGTATTTAATCAGAATCGTTAAAGTATTTATATAAATTTATTGGGCATTTACACAATTTTGAGTTTTTGTGCTGCTTCATCAAGTTATTGATCTTATGTCATTTCCTGTGGATTCAGTGGTCGACTCATTCAAATAAATAATGGCTTGCCGGCCATAAGCCTGGAAGGCCGGCCTCCAAGACACTAGGGCTATCACTTCTGGCTCTTCTTCTCCTTCAGTTCTTCTTCCTCTTTCTAACCTTCCCATCATGATGGGTTCTGGCTAGACTGGGGCTGGGGCCCGCTACTTGGGCACCCATATTTTCTTGAATCTGGTTGGCCTTGGGGGTGGCCCCTCCTTTGGTGCGGACCTAGTGCGGTCCGCTCGGTCCCGGGCCAATGCCTGGAACTGGTTGTGGACTGGGACGGCCGGTATCACCCTGTCGGGCGTGATCGTGGCCTGGCGGCCGTTGAGATACACTCGGACTCCTCCGATCATTACGGATTTGCCCGAGCTGGAGAACCGACTCTAAACTGTCCCGGCAGCCTTCTTAGCTGCCCTCTTGGCAGCTGGGGTACGCTTCCTTCTTGTATCAACATGGTGGATGAAGCAGCCCACTGCCTTTGCTCCCTTCTCGATCGCTGCTCTTGCAGGGACGGCAGGTTCGGCCTCTTGGACTTCCAAGAGGTTGACAAACATAACCCCTAAGAAGTTGGGGAACCCAACCACAGAGGGGAAGTCTCCGACCTTGATTGGCATAGTGAGGTAGCCGTGCTCGACTTGGCTCGCTACCGTGAGTGGTCTGAACGTGACTGCCATTGAAGGTGCTCGGAGTTCGTTCCCCTACAATTTGAAATTGAGAATGTCAGAATCTTAGAAAGAGGCCACAAAGCACGACATCCCGGTGAAGAGATAAAAGGTGGTCCAGTCCCACTGGGCATGCCAACCTGATGGACGCACAAAAATTATGATAAAATATCATGGTATCTTTTATTGGTTTTATCGTGCGAGGGCGTGCCAGTCACGTATGTGACAATGTGTTCGGGCTTCGAGACTTGAGTGGTCTGAAGCCCAATGTGTGCTCCATCTGACTAATCAGACAATTATGAGTATCGGGTCAGCACTGGAGACCCGCCATGTCATAAAGGTCACAATGTTAATTACATCCCCTTGGAGAGGATAAAACCTTTGATTAGTCACCGAGAAATGGGGCCTCCTGGCCTGAGAAATTAGTTATGTGCAAGATGTGTTATAAAGCGTAGAAATTCCCCATATGAGGAGTCAAAAGAATATACAAAATTATATTAGTCACATACCGACCGTTCAATGTTCAGACGAATGCCCAATTTGGAAAAGCCACCATCATCGTGGGAAAATCGAAGCATATGTAAGCTGGGATATGGTAAATTTATTGTTTAGAGAAAAGGAAACGCTCGGTTAAATCATGGTTAGAGCGGTCGAGAATCAGTGAGTTTATCGGCCCGGTGCGAAGTCAAGTCGCGAACATAATGGGACAGGTTCCCGTAATCGAGGCGTGGCTCGGATGAGCATCGTTAATATATGTTCGATGCCAAAGGGGCAACGGAGAGATATTTTGAGATTAAATCTCAAGGAAAATATATCTAAGCATAGCGGGCTATAGGCCCAAGACATGGGTCAGACAATAACCACAATGGGATGCACTCAAGATTCCATCGTGACCCGTGGAGGCCTTATCGGCTACCTCCTCTCTCCTCCGCCCCGCCTCCCGTTGGGTCCCAAAATTTTAGCTAATCAGAGTTAAAGTCTTCAAGAGTATTTTTGAGATTCAATTTCTATGAAGACACTGTATGAGATTCTCAGTAGCAAGAATAGTTCAGACAGACTTGGAAGATAGACATACTTCCACTTATGAGTTAGACTTTGGGTCTTGATCAAATAAGAGAAGTTCAGACTGAGGAAGCCATCTCCCACTCACTGATTGCATCACTACCCTTAAGTACTTGGCGAAGGATCAACCTCTACGCATAGTGTGGGTTTCTAGACAGAAGAGATCTGTCCTTCTCCCAGCATCCATTTGATATACCAAGGGTGGCTAGCAACCAAAAGGAGATAGACAAGATAAGGAGAGACAAGGACACCAAATGATAAAGCAATTGTTAATGCAATGAAGAGAGACAGACTTAGCTCCCCTTGTCTACATGACACAATGGGGACTCTGTATCAGACTCATGAAGATTTGAAAATGCCCAACTCTCTCCTCAAAGTAGAGAATTTCTCATTATCCAAAGGCTTAGTGAATATATCTACAATTTGCTTAGCTGTGCCTACATGAATTAACTCAAAGTTTCCTTTTGACACTTCATCCCTTATGAAATGATGTCTAATCTCTATGTGTTTGGTGCGAGAGTGTAGAACATGATTTTTAGATAAGTTTATAGCACTGGTATTGTCACAGTAAATGGGTGTGCAGCCAAGGTCTACATTGTAGTGCTTGAGCTGGTGCTTAATCCAAATTACCTGTGTACTATAACTCCCTGCTGCTACATACTCAGCTTCTGTAGTGGAGAGGGCCACAGAGTGCTGCTTCTTGGAGGCCCAAGAGGCTAGGCATCCACCTAAGAATTGGCAAAAGCCACTAATACTTTTCTTATCTAATTTGCAGCCAGCATAGTCTACATCCGTGTATGAGATTAAATCTAAAGTGTGTGTGGCAGGATACCAAAGATCTAAATTATGTGTGTCTGAGACATATCTGAAAATTCTTTTAATAGTAGCTAAATGCAATTCAATGGGTCTAGACTGAAATCTGGCGCACATGTACACACTAAATTGTATGTCAGGTCTAGAGGCAGTTAAATATAAAAGAGAGCCAATCATACCTCGGTATAATTTTACATCTACTTCTTTACCTGACAAATCAGCATCTAAGGAGGTATTTGTACCCATTGGAGTGGCTATGTGTTTTACCTTGTCCATGCCAAACCTCTTGAGAATCTCCAAAGTGTACTTTGGCTGGTTGATGAAGCATCCATCCTTCAACTGCTGAACCTGTAATCCAAGAAAGAATTTCAGCTCCCCTACCAGGCTCATTTCAAATTCACTTGACATCAGACCAGTAAATTTATTGCACAGTTCAGGACATGTTGAGCCAATCATAATATCATCTACATATACCTGAACTATGATTAGGTGGTCACATAGATTCTTAGTGAAAATAGTTTGATCCACCTTACCTCGACTGTACCCATGGCTGATTACAATTCAGTTAATCTGTCATACCAGTCCCGAGGAGCCTACTTCAAGCCATACAACGCTTTATTTAACCTGAACACATGGTTAGGTTATATAGACAGTTCAAATCTAGAAACCTGCCATTGACCCATTGAAGTTAACTGAAAACCCATAAAAAAGCTTTGAGTTGCTACTATAACATTTTTACAAATTATATCCCACGCTGTTGTGTAGAAGTCACCTGAGAAACCATCGGGCCCTGGAGAACTAGTACCCTTAAGGGACCACACTACTGCCCGAATTTTTTCCCCATCTGGAATTGAACAGAGAGAGGAATTCTGATCATCAGAGATAGAGTGAAGGATACAATTCAATAAAGACCAGTCTACAGAATGCTCCTCTGAGGAGAAAAGATCCTTGAAGTAAGTCTCTGCATGAGCTCGAAGGGTAACCTGATCTTCACACCATGTATCTGAATCACCCAGCTTAAGTTTTCTAATGAAACCCCTCCTTCGATTGCATTGAGGTACTGTATGGTAGAAGGTAGTATTCCTGTCTCTACTGTCAATCCAGTCAATGCGAGCCTTTTGGTTCCAGAAAACTTCTTCCCTATGAAGGGCCAGACGCAGAGATGCATTGGCAGCATTTAAGCTACTTCTATTGTCTGAGGAAGGTATCGGATCGAATGCAAGTTGTTTCAACTCCACATCCATTTCTGCTGACCTAACATTTTGAGTTACATCTCCAAACACATCTTTATTCCACTTACGAAGATAGTTCTTGACAGCCTTCAACTTATTGGATAATCTCGCCATAGCATTGGGGTGATCAACCTGATTCTGATTCCAAGCCTCAAACACAACTTGCAAGAAAGAATTATGGGTACACCACATTTTTTGGAAAATGAATCTAGTGGGCCCAGAAGAGAGGCTGTCAATAGATAGCAAAAGTGGAGCATGGTCTGAGGGGCCTCTAGGTAGGTGCTTAACTTGCAGGTGAGGCAATTCAGACTGGCATTGGCTGTTAATAAGAATCCTATCCAGTCTAGCCCGGATATTGGCTGAGCCTATTCTATTATTAGTTCACGTCATCTCCAACCCTGTAAAACCAACATCCAATAAACCAGCCGAGCAAGCAAAGGCATTGAACTCAGCCATGTGAGCTAATGATATACCAATGGGTTATGCAAGAAATTACAGTGCAGATGCAGTCTTATATGCATTGTCAAATCTTCAGAGTATGCAAGATAATACAATTGGATATGCCTATGTAAAAATGTATGCATGATCTACCAAACATATGCATTGAGAAACTCCTTGATAATCATGCAAATGGTATATGCAGAGATCAGATACTTGCATTATCTACACAACAAATTCAAATTTTCAGAGTATGACGTTCAACTCAATCCTAAATTGATATATCCACAGATTACTCAACATGTGCAAATCTGAACATATATGCATGAAGCTCTGATTAACAAGTCAAACATGTTATTCAGCTTACTGAAGGAAATTATAGACAACTCAAATAACCAAACCTGTAAGCATGCTGAATTGGGGTCTTACCATCTCAGGTGCCTTGGCTTATTGAACCCCTTTTTATTTTCTTCTAAGGCACACCTGCAAAACACAGATCTTATTTTGTGTTTCTAGGTACCCAAGACATCTTGGGTCCTATTTGGTTAGTAGCACCTCTGAAGGGTGCTTTCCACAATCTTTGGGCTTTCTCATCATCAGAAATCATCAATTGACAGTCAAGTTGGGGCACTATTTATACCTGGAAAATCCCCCGACAGAAGGTAACGCCAAACTAAGCCTAAACTCCCTAAGCAAGAACCACTTCACCACTTGGTGGAGAGGAATCTTGCGCCCTCACCACCTTCCTCTTACTCCTCGTATCAAGGATCTACTGACTTAGGCATCGGAGGGTTTTTCCCTAGGGAACCATCCCTCAGCCCCCTGATCCGTTTCCCTTCTTGCAGTTCACAACTTCGTGGTCATCATCTCTGGCTCAAGACTAGCGCGAGATAACCCCACTTCATTTGGCATCGTCTGTGGGAAACGAGCAAATAGCCGACATGGTTTGAAGGAGCTCCAGCAGGAGGGCCACCGGCGACAAAGGAAAAGCTCTGGCAATGGTGGAGGGTGCACCATCCCATCATACGGGGAACACCCCCCCTCACCCCAGTTACCCAACCGGTGACCTACCCCCACCCACGGTGGAGGGGCAACCCCCTGTCGGGAGTGCAAACCCCCTCCAAACCCTTAACGCAAAATTGGATAGCCTCATTGATCTAATGAGGACGCAGGTGGCCAAGGAGGAGCGTTTGCAACTTCCCCAGGAGATCCCCCATCGTAGGGATGCTTCCTTGCCAACTATAGGGGGCCGCTTCATCCTCCTGGGATGGTAGATAATTCACAACTGGTCAGGTGGACCGTCGCAAGCCCCTCCCCCGGAACAAGAAGCCTCCTCTACTCCAAGAAGAGAGAAGTTCAGAGCACACTGGCTACCTCTAGGGAAAGAAGTTCTCGAAGGGCGTCGAGGCAGCATCTTGGAGCGCCCTCGTAGCCCCTCGACCCAACGACAGCCGGAGTTGTCCCTCCAACTGTGAGACTTTGAGAGGCGTTTCACAGAGTAAGAGCACGCCCTCCACACCTTGCAGAAGACCTCTCCCGTGGAGGATGAGGAGAAATCTATATTCTCCGATCACGTCTTGAAGGTAGATATCTCTCCTAGGATCTCCCTCCCGACCTTCAAGTCGTATGACAGCCAGGGTGACCCAACTGACCACTTCGACAGCTTCGACGCCCTGATGACTCTTCACGGGGCGTCCGATGCCATTAAGTGCCGAGCGTACTTGACCACACTGGTCCAGGGCGCTCAGGCATGGTTCTGGGCCCTCGCCCCTGGTTCCATCCGAGACTTCAGGCAGTTCGGGCGAGTGTTTAAAGAAAGCTTTATCGGTAGCGGTCCCCCTAGGTCGGTAGTGGGGCTATTGGCGCTCAAACAGGAATAGGGGGAGAAGCTGCAGGCCTACATTAACCGATTTAAATTGGAGGCCCTATAGATCCCTTGCTTGGATGTAATTGCGGCCATAACTACACTGACTGGAGGCACCCGCGATGAAAACCTCCGGCGCGAGCTAGTCCTACATCCTCCCACCTCCCTTGCCGAGCTAGTGACCCTAGCATTGTACCATGCTGAGTGCGAGGAAGTCCTCAGCGCCTGCCGCGGCACAACTAGCTCTGGTCAGGAGGGGGACAAGAAGCGAGCATCCGAGCTAAGCTCGGGCCAAGGAAAAAGGTGAAACTGAGATGGAGAGCATAAAGAGCCATCTTGGAGATACGAGCAGTACACGCCCTTGACCACTCTGGTGTATGAGATTTCGGAATTACATCGAAACATATCTTTGAGACGTCTTTCCGATGGATTTGCGATGGAATGTGGACGTTGAAAACACCGACTTTCCTAGTAGTGAAGGTTTTGTCCCCATTTTATTAATTTCTTTTCAAAGGGGGAGAATGAGTTATCTCTGTCAAATGATGCATGCTCTTGTATAGTTCATATTTGTCTGCATTTTACATTCATAGTGAAAGAACATAGTCTGCATGTTTAGCTTACTGTTCCTTCCTTTTTGATGTTGTCAAAGGGGGAGAATATGTGAGTCATGTGTCACGTGACTGTATGTGAGTCATTAATTCTGTCAGTTAAAGTTGACCATCATGATGAATTTATTGTAATGACTCATAATATTATCATCATCAAAAAGGGGGAGATTGTTATGTCTTTGTGATTTTGATGATGTCAATCATTATGTCTCATTATATTTAACCTTGATGATACAATCTTGATGCATGAATTAATGATCTCATCACAGATATAGAAGTATGAAATATGTCCGAACAAGTTCTGAAGATGACTCAAAAAGTCATGAAAAGAAGCTCAACGCAGGTCAATGAAAGTCAACATAGGTCAACACCACTGTTCAAGAACTGACAACAAGTCAACTGATCAAATTGTGAGTCAACTCTTTGACAGGTAAGGTCAATGCACATCCAAGACTGAAGCATATAGGTCGGTGCATATACCTTCCCCTTGTCAGGTAAGGTCAATGCACATTTCAGTTTGAAGCATAAAGGTCGATGCATATAGGCTATCATGTATATCAGGGTCGATGCATGTTTTTGCCATCACTGTTATAAGGTTGATGCATGTTTTGGCCATCACATACATAAGGTCAATGCATGTTTTTGCCATCACTGTTATAAGGTCGATGCTAATGTTAAGGTCGATGTTAGTGGCCTGAGCATGAAGTATAAAGTCTGTGCACATCATACTAAGGTTGATGCTTGTATGACAAGGGTAGCAACTAAAGGTCGATGCATATCCCTATTCACAGTCATGAAGGTCGATGCATATCCCTGTTCATAGTCATGAAGGTCGATGTATATCCCTATTCATAGTCATGAAGTCGATGCATATCCCTGTTCACAGTCATGAAGGTTGATGCACATTTCTATGAAAGGTCTGTGCAACTTTTCTAAACTGCTACCAAGGGTCAATGCATATTTGTATGAAAGGTCTGTGCAACTTTTCTAAACTGCATATAAGGTCGGTGCACATTTTGTTTGACTGCATATAAGGTCAGTGCACATTTTGTTAGACTACATACAAGGTCGGTGCACATTTTGTTTGACTACATATAAGGTCAGTGCAAATTTTGTTGGTCAACATATAAGGTCTGTGCACTTTTGGAATTCAGGTTTATGCACATTAGAAGTCCATGAACATTTAGGTCTAAGCATGTCTAGGGCCTGTGCACATTTGGAATTAAGGTCTGCTTGTCTTACATAGGTCAATCCATTGCATGTTTGAATCAAAGCATATACATCATCTTTTACCTTTATGACCTATGTGTCTGACTGATATAATGTTGGCTAAATCTACATTTGATTATAAAGTGTTTGATGAAATGCTTCATTTCTTATTGGCAGGAACTCTATCAAACACTTGCTTGCAGGAGAAGAAGGACAAGGAGGAGAAGAGGAGAACCTGGGAGAAGGTTTTGATCTGCATCAAGGCATCTCCGAGGTTTGTGGAAGAAGGAAAAGAGGAGCGGAATGAGGAGACGACCAAGAGGATGCTAAAATCGAGTCGATCCATCATCCTTCTGAGCTATGCTTCAAAGAACAAGATCAGGAGTCCATTAGAGATCAGGGGGGATTATTTCATCATCCTTTATCCATGTGTTTTGTGATGTTCTTCATGGTTTAGATTTCAATTTGAGCATGTATTGTGCCTATATCTTTATTTTCTGAACTCAGAGAGATATTTGTGTGTGTGACCGTCTGCGTACTGTCGTATGTCGTTGTGCTGTATTTGTTGCAGCATGTGTGTGTGCGCGCTGCTGGATTTACGATCCAGTGCATCTGGGGTTCATCCCTGTTGGTGCTGTGTCTACAGTGTGAGGAGAGTTCTCCTCGTGGGGATTTATCCTCGTGTGTGTTGGAGCATCACCTCCGTGTTGGGGAGTTTTCACCGAGTAAAGCCTTACCGATTTGGTAAGGGGTGACATAGGGTGCCCGTTGTGGTCCCGAACCACCTTAAAATTTTCTGTGTCTTATGGTTTGCCTTGTGATTGTGTGTTTGATAGTGATATCCATTACATGATCAAGTGAGCTCGGTGAGATTGAGTGAACTTTAGTTTACTCTGTTTATTTTATGTTCATCAATCTCGTTAAAATTATCAATTCTGCTATGTAAGATTTTAATTTGCCATATCGCATGGGGGACAATTCAACTCCCGTTTTTGTCCGCTTGCCTACCCGGGGCCAACACGGGAGCTAGAAATTGTTGGCTAACTAGCTAAGAAGAGACTGTGGTCTTGATAAGTGTCAGCAAGCTGGTTGTCGTTTGGGACAGATGGTCCCTGAAAGCGAGAACTTCAGTAATGGCATTATGAGATGGAGTGCCCTGTGTCACTCCAATTTGGATTGTGTACATAACCATGGTATTCAAAGTTGGTGTGGTTGAGAATTCAAGGCTTGTGCGATGACTTCATCATGCCTCGTGAAGCGGATGGGTCTAGTTGGGCAGTTTGGTGTATGATTGAAGTTTCTCAGGATCTCTTTTCTCTCCTTCATTCCCTTTTCTCCCTCCTCTGATTTCCTCCATTCTTTCCCTCTCCTCCCCGGCTACAGATGGTGGAGTGTGAGAGTTTGGCTGAACAGCGGTGGTGGTGGATGGTAGTTCGCAGGAGTAAAGAAGAGGTGATCCGTGCATGTAAGGCCATGGTTCGCGCTCCTGGTTTGGATTTGTAAGGCAATCCATCAAAGAATCTGAATTATTCTAGATATCATATGGAGGATCTCAATCGACGGGTGGTCTATGACTGCGAAGGGACTTGGTGACCAAGTTACTACCCCACGAGACCAATTAGAGAGTGGAGTTGGGTTCCATGAGGAGTGCCGGAATGAGATTGAGGAATTGAGTTCGGCTTCAGAGTTGCAGATGGAATGAATCACTCTTTCCCTTGAGTTATTATACATTGTCCTGAATTTCGAGGATGAAATTTCTTTAAGGGGGGAGAACTGTCATACCCTGGTTTTCGGATCTTGCATCTGCAGGTTCCAGAGTGTTTCGGCATCTTATTTCTTCATCTTACCTTCTAGAGCTTAAATATTAACAATGTAAACAATGCCTTCATATTGATATGAAGATATCTACTGGGTGAGTGTGCTCATTCTCTACTTTTTTAATCTTTTTCAGAAAATTCTAGTGGCTCAAAGTTGAAGTACTCAAGTGGCGAGTCTGAGAGTGATTAAAGCCCAAGAGAGAAGCCATATATAGTTAAAGTGTCATGGGTCATATTGTAATTTAGGTTCCTTTATTGTAATAGGTGGTGAAGTTGATCATGTTATGTAATTCCACTTTGTTGAGTCTAGTGAATTACTATATCAAATAGTCAAGTGTCGGATGTAAACTTTGATCATTATTATTTGATAAAGTTGAAGTTTTGAGTATATGTTGGGTTCACTCTTTTATGTGTGAATGTTGCACTCTGATTGTCATTCTAGCTTGAGGCTTTATTTGTCGGTTGTTCACGTTCCCGACTTAATTCGGCTATATATCTCGGGACGTGACAGTTAAGTTGGTATCAAAGTCGAGGCTTAAGTAAGTCCTAGGAAAATATCAAGTCATGGGTTAAATCCAAGGATTAAGAACCCACACCTAGGAACTAGGAAAAAAATTCTCTGAACCCATGTGAGATTGCATAACATTTGGCAGGCTCGCGAGCTGGCACCAGTGATCTTCATCGTAACTTCAGGAGTATGAATCCTCCAAGATTTTTTGAATCGTCAAATCCTGATGAGGCAGAGAATTAGATAGACGAGATGGATCGTATCTTCAATGTTATGCAATGCATGGACTAGGAGAAGGTTCTGGTGGCCACATTCCAGTTAAACAAAGATGCTCATACGTGGTGGAAGGCCACCTCAGCTCATCTTCATAATGTATAACTTACCTAGAAGGAGTTTCTCGAACTCTTCCGTGAAAGTATTTCTCGAAGCACGTTCAGGAGAGAAAGGCTGTCGAATTTGCCTCCCTTAGGCAAGGCATGATGAATGTAGCTGAATATGAGCTACAATTCTCAAGATTAGCACCATATGCTCCACATCTTATTAGCACGGAGCTACTCAAGGCTAATATATTTATGGACGGACAGCGTCCTATCTTTGTCAAGCAACTTGGGCCGCAAAACATCCGAACCTATACGGAAATGGTGCATAGGGCCCATTTACATGAAAGGACCCTTAAAAAGGTTGAGAAGTTCAAGGGCAAGGGATAAGAATCCAGCCGAAAGCACGAGAAGAGAGGGAAGAAAGAAGAGAAGTTTAGCATCACGGGGACCTACAAATCTCGTGACAACAAGAAGAGACCACACAACAGTAATGGCAACGGCAATGGTAAAAACAAATGGGTCAAGGAGGAAGACAAGCAAGTCATGGAGGCTTGCAAATTTTGTGAGAAGTTCGGACACGCTATCGAAGAATGCTGGAAACATCTCGACGCATGCTTGCGTTGTGGTAGTCGAGAATATAGAATGCCTGATTGCCCACTCGTAAAGGAACAACCCTCGAAGAATAATGGAGGACATAGGCGACAAGGGCTTTAGCAACTCAAAATTTTATATATGCATTTATATGTGAAGAAAATAATAATGAAAGAAGAAAATAAAATAAATGATGAATATTTTTATTTATGTCTTAGATTGCCCATGTAGGGGCAGGATGGAAATTTGAGAGAATTGCTCAAAGAGTTGGAAAGGAATTGAGGGCATATGGAGAAAATCAAGAGGAAGGTTAATCAAGACCGCGGGTGGTCTAGGTATATGGAGAGTGAAGAGTTTGGAGCATACAACGGCAATGAGTTATGGATGGAATTCGTCAACAAGGAAAAGTCCGACCCATAGCCTGTCTATAGTGAAGCCTTCTTCAAATGGCACATCTGGCTCTCCTGTATCCGTGTAGCTGCTAAGTAGCTACCTTTTGTCAGTAATCATTGTCGACTTCTCTATCACATCATGTATAAGTGGCAGCCATTCTGGATCAGTTGGCATGAACAATCGGCTCAAAGTAATGGTGATGTCATTCATATCAAACCACCGATACCATTCACATTCCGGGTCATCCATCTTCCTTCTTTTCATTGGCCTTAAAGACTCCAGGGCTTTATAGGTGACAAGAGGGGCTATGTGACAAGAAAATTAGTAGGAGTGCACATCTTGATGGTCTAAAACAGAAGTGACTATTGTAGTTTGCCCCCCCACTTGTTCGGTGGGCCCTTTCACAAAATGTGTGTGTAGAGACCATGTGAGCGGTTGTCTATCTGTCTTAAGATTGGAGGTCATGACAACCCATGGCTCTTCTTCATTTTCCATAGATTTTTCTTTATTCGGCCCTTGATATCCCAAGCCGCCTTGGGGAATAAGCTTGTGGTTCTTGATGGGCTTTACCCTTCCCTGGAGGTTCATTCCCAGACCTTTGCTAGACTTATTCCCCATTCTCATCATAATGTTCAAGCATGGGGTATGTATCATGTGCTTCTTTTTCTTCTCCTTTTGAGGTACGGGTGGTGTCGATGTTGATGTGGAGACTGCATCTTGTGGCTTCAATATATCATGCCGCAGGTCGGCAAGGTCCAGTACACATAAGAGGGGCCTGTTGGCTGGCCAAATGGAGGGTACTAATGTAGCTGAGTGAATGTCTGTTGTTGGCAGAATAGGCACGCTAGTGACTTTGATGACGCGTCCCTTATGTGGGAACTTTATGCATTGATGATTTGTGGAAGGGACGACATCAAGTGCCTGAATGTATGGGCGTCCCAAAATGCCTTTAAATGTGGGGTCCATGTCCAGAATATGAAAATTGACTGTAACTGATGAGGGATCCAGCCCTACTTTTAGGGTGATCACCCCCATAGGCGGCTTCTTGGTATTATCATAAGCCGTTACTGTGATAAGGGAAGGCCGAATTTCACTTTTCGGTATGCCACACATCTTCATGGTGCTCAGTGGCAAAACATTAATGGATGCACCAGTGTCCACCAAGCATTGGCTGACATCCACTTTATTAATGTTGACAATAATGCAGAGAGCATACTTCCTGGCTGGCTTTGGTGCTAATTCATGTTCATAAAAAATAATTGCCAACTAATCGCCTACTGCAGTCAAAACTGATGTAATCTGTTCAATTGGAATATCCTCATTGACCATCACCTTTTGAGGATATTGTATGAGAGCTGCCTTGTGGGTCGGGGATCTCTTTATAAGTTCCAAAATAGAAATCCTTGCTCGGGTTTTAATTAAGTGCTTCAAGAAATCATATTGGGTCCCCAATTTTAACGATTTCTTTTATTTTAGCCCAGCATGCATCATACGCATCTTTTGAGCATTCATGACCCATCGTCTATCTGAAAGTGTCTCATTAGTGATGGATAATTGTGCGTTCATGATTTTGAGTAAGAGGAACATTTCCACTCAGAGTTGGAAGGTTCTCTCTGGTCTATACACCCGGCTTGGTTGACTAAGGGTCCCTGTCTGGAGTTTTAGCCTCTCTTTACTTTTCATTGCAGCTTATTCCCTCATTGGTTGTGGATTGTGTCCCCTAATGAGGTTGCCCATTTTTTTCTCCTCCTGTTTATTTAGTTAGTTTCTCAGGGCCGGTGTCATTTTACTTCGATCAATCCTTGTCTTTGGTTCAGAGTTTTTTAGAAGATTCCTATCGCTCGTTGGCGAGAAAACAGGTGTCTATTACCTTAACGCCCACTTTTCAGTCCACTCCGCTTTATTTTCACTTCATCTCCATGTTCCATTTCACTTTCGCTTCACCTCCGCTCGCTCCCCTACAAAGAGGATGTTAAGGAGGGGCATCTATTGACACCCGTTTTTTACCTATGAGTTGGGTCACTTCCTCTTACCACCATTTGTTGATGCCTCAAGTTGTCCATTGCTCATTGGGCTATTTTCAGACATGCTTTTGGACCTATTCTATGGTTATCTCCCTCCCTGGCTAGGTCTGCACTCGAGTTAGGGCTTATTGGGCCTTGATTTGGCTTATTTTTTGGGGTAAATGGGTTCATCTATCCCATTTTATTAATTTCAAGCATCCGAGATGTACGCAGTCTATCGGTTGGCCGTTCAGTTACTGGGCGGTCTGCTTGGAACCATCCATATGCTCAGAGTGATTTACTGGATATTTATTTGATTTTTTAAATTTCCATCGACAAGCCTTTGCACAGTCTTTGTTCAGCCATTCACTCCTATTGAACGGCCTGTCAGTAGACTATTCAATTCCCAGAATCCTATCTATTTATCCTGATTTATTAGATTTATCACCGACACGTTTTACACGGTCTGGCATTGCACTGCGCCAATCATTGAGTGCTCTAGTTGTAGGCCATTTTATCCGAAAGAGTCGAGTGCCAGGTCAGCTGGTCAGTTCGGTGGATAATTGGATAATAAAGTGTTTTATTTATTTCCCACCGACAGCTGTAGGTGGTCTCATAGTAGACCGCGTACAGGACTGGGTGGTCTATCAAACGATCATGTACAGGCCCGGGATCTGTGGATTATTTAGATTTTCTCTCTCCATCTGTGGCTAAACCTCCACCTTCTTCCGCCATTTGTGCCACGATTTCTCCACCAAATGGGGTGCCGTTTGATCCTGGTGGAAGAGGGAGATATTATGTATGGATTTTCTTTTATTATCATGCCCTAATTTTCAGTGGAAAACCCTAATTTCGGGGTTGGACTTCAAGGGTCTATAAATAGCACCCCTATTCCAAGCTTGAACGGGGGGGAGATCTATCGTCGACGGTGAAGCCCTGTCAGATTCTTGAGCGACCTGTAGCCAGGGAATGAGGCTCTCCACGTCCACTTGAGCCTCTGGTCAAGGGAGTATTTGTTTCATTTGGGTTTTAGTCTAAGTGTCCCACCGTCAGTTCGTTCATTGCATGTTCATTTCGTGTCGTGTGTACCCGAATCGAGTAACCTGGGTTTCCCCTGATTTAGCATTCGACACATCTATTTGTGCCGCTAACTCCATTTTAAGGGCATGTAAAGGATCTTCATGAGGAGGACCATCCCTTGAAGCGTTTCCGCTTTGACTGGACGTCTCCATGGCCACTTACGGACTATTCTGACATTCCACGTGTGTCAAATGGGTTTCTCGAATTTTTCACTGATATCGCCCTCGACACTCATTATCGTGCTTTTGGGCTTGCTTTATGCTTGTATGAAGCATCTTCATTGAGTGGGCAACCGTCGTGAAAGTTTTCATCCCTACAGGATAGCTTTTTGGTCACTTACGGACCACTTCGGCCTTTCGGGTGCCCTGATCGGGTCAATCGGGTATTCCACTGATTTAGCCCTCGGCTCTTTATTTTGAGGAACCAGGGGCATTTCTTCATCTCAGCAGGGCTTCTTTATCAGGTGGGGAATCACCTGGTACATTCTCATCCTAGCTGGACGGGGTGTGGAGATATATCCGACACGATTACTTCATTGCCGGTTCATTGGCTCTGACTGTTATCCGACCTTAGTGAGCTGTGGTAGGTGGTTTTACCTTGAGATAATGAAATGTGGAGTCCCCGGTACTTCTTATGCGGTGACCTAAGGCTTCAGCGATTCGAGTGGATCCATCTTTGACTTTTAGTTAACTCCTTTAGACACATAATTATCACCTAGTCATATTTTGGATGTCAACAATCTCGTACCAGTCCAGTCTTACCGTTCTCACTGTGGGTGCACCTATCGCATTTGCAAGTGTGTCTGTTTGACAGATTGATCTAGGCTTGTTATCCATTTCCTAATCTATCTTCTGTGAATTTAAGCATAGTGAGTATTTTATTAAGCTAGTCATTTTTAAAGGGGCTGATCTATTCAACCCCCTCTAGATCTGCGCTACCTTTCTCATCATTCGGTATCCGATCTAGGATTCCCACAATGTGGTCCAACAACCAAGGAAGAGGAGAAAATGGCAATGGACGTGGTTTCATAGCTGAGGGTCACTCGATTAATTGGCCACCATTCTTTGACGGATCTAACTATCTCTATTGGAAAAACATGATGGAGGTGTTCCTGCGAGCACAAAGCCATGAACTATGGAAGGTAGTCAACCATGGTCCATTCCAACTTTCGAAAGATGAAAACGTATGGACCAGAGAACAAATTTGATTGTCAACTGTCAACTGGAGTGCGATGAACGTGATGCATTGTGCTATTCATCCAAACTAGTACTCCAGAGTATCTGCATGTAAATCAGCAAAGCAAATGTGGGACAAGTTAGAAATGATATATGAAGGAACATCCCAGGTAAGAGCTACTAAGGTAAACATTGTGATCACTGAGTACGAAATATTTAAGATGAAGCATGATGAGACTAGCAGTGATATGTTTTATAGACTGTCAGAACTTACTAACAATCTTAAGGCATTAGGCAAACATTATACTGATAGTGAGATTGTTAGGAAAATTCTCAAGTCCCTTCCCCCAGCGTGGCATACTAAGTCCACTATCATTGAAGATTCTAGGGATCTGACGACCATGTCTGTAGATGACTTAATTGGCTCCTTGATGATGTATGAGATCAACATTTTTACAATTTTACAAAGTATGGGGATAGTATTGTAATTTTTACAAAGCACAGAGTTTTTCCCATGATTTGAAAACAAATACTCGGAGCTTCAAACTTTTCTGGGATCGACATAGATTTTCCTTGATTTTTATAAATTTATTGAAAAAATACAACTCAATGTCCACATTCGCGTGACTTGGAGGACGTCCCTCCGGGTTCGCATGACCCAAAGGAAGCTACTCCAGGTTTGCAATCTGAGTCCGCCACACCTTGAGGAGAGTCCCTTAGACCTCTCCTTTGCGTAGAGTGAAAGAGAGGGGAAAAGAGGAGGGGCCTCCTCCGAGTTTTCTAGTCCATAAAGGGTTATAAAAACTCATTGCCCAGTCCCTTTCAATGATTTTTGATTGTTTCATGCTTCTCTCTCCAAGGTGGCGTGCAGAGTTTATTTCGATTTGTTTTGACTTTACTTGACGACGTCCTACTCCCCATGGGTCTTGGGATGTAGGGATAACTTTGCGACATGTTTGGGAACGTTCCACAGAAGCCAGGAGCCATCATTTTTTAATTGTTTTATTATGTGAGTAAGTGAGTTAACGTCACCCACCAAGTGTTTGACAGAGTTACCGTGCATTCAAACACATAACCCTTATGCAAATAATTTCACCCGACATGATTCCAAGAGCATTTAAGTTAACCCACATATATATGATGACCGAAAATAACCTAAAAATTGTGAAGTTCAACATTCACCTTACAATGGATTACGGCGGAAGCACTTTTGCGCTTATTTTATACCTCCAAATTACACTAGTTAATGTATCCATAAGGATAAAAATTCTGTAATTTTGCATGCAAGAAAGTTCTATTGTCAAATTTACCTAATTCTTGAAATCTCACGTGAGCTCACTTTTTGAGGTTTACATTTTATAATGATGAACTTAACATTGGTTTTCTCAACATTCACATCAACATGCAGTCATCTTCGTTCACCGCTGCAGCACGGGCTTGGAAAACAAATGTAAGCAAGCAAGACTTGTGACAATGGTCGATAAAAGAGCTACTTTCAGGGAAAAAGAGGAGGGGCCTCCTAGTTGTCTAGTCGGGAAAGGGTTATAAAAATACATTGCCCAGTCCCTTTTAATAATTTTTTATTATTTCTTACTCCTCTCTCCAAGGTGACATGCAAAAGTTATTTCGATTTATTTTGACCTTACTTGACGGCGTCCTACGTCCCATGAATCCTGGGGGGTAAGGATAACTCTGCGGTATGTTGGGAACATTCCACGGAAGCTGAGAGGCATCATATTTTGATTGCTTTGCTACGTGGGTAAGTGACTTAGCGTCACCCACCAAATATTTCACAGAATTACTGTTCATTAAAATGCATAACACTCAGTGAAAATAATTTCACCCAACATGATTCTGAGAGCATGTAAGTTGGCCCACATATACATGACGGCCACGGTTTTATACCACTTCATGTTATCTTCTATTTTTCTCTTGATCAGAAAATAGCGTAAAAGTTGTGAAGTACAACAAAACTGCAAACGGCAGGCAGGATCACTCTTTGAAATTGGGTGATTCTCAACGAGCCTCAAATGACAAACGGTTGTCAATTTTATGCTCCTCAAACTTTGAAAATGATCTTCTACGTGTTTCTCCACTCTTGCACGTTGTGCTTGCGAAGTAGGTCCAAGGATCTTTCATCTTATCACCGCATTTACCTTAGTGGTGTCACATCAAAGTGCATGTCGACTGATATTTATATAGCCTAGCAAATACATCGACAAACTTCTCCAAGCAGCAACAACAGCAGTAGCAGTAGTAGTAGCAACATTAATAGCTTCAACAAAGTCAGTAGCAACGCCAATAGTAATAATAAGCAATAATAGCAGCAGGCTACAGTTGGAATCCTATGCAAGGGCAGATTGGGGAGGTAATATTGGCAGATCAAGATATCATGAAGCTAGACATGAATTTGGATGCAACTAGACTCATATGACCACATGTGGACGGGGCAACCAGGTGAAAAGAGATAAATCATCTGATGATGAACACTTGATCTCACAACAGTTAAGTGTGTCGACCCCACCTCTTAGGTGGGTCGACCCACATCTTTACAAGAAGCTGTATAGCCAGAGCAAATAGTAAGGCTGTGTCGATGCAAGACATTCAATGTGTCGACACGTCTTCTCTGTCAAGTCTTAGCCACGGGAAATGATCTTCACATTGCGTCGACACAATACCTTCATTGCGTTGACACAACTTCAAATCCGGTATAGTTATACTTGGCATTCTCTTCAACTGCATCGACTCCGTCCAACTCATATATCTAAATACGTCAACTCAGGATAGCCTCCAAGAAGCAACTTTAGGAGAACATTAACAGGCTGCGTTGACGTAATGCCTTCAGTGCGTCGACATATCTTCACATCCTGCATAGGTTGCGAGCAACATTCTTCAACTACGTTGATACCATCCTCATGATGCGTTGGCACAGGATTGAGTCTAGCAGCTGATTCTATAGTGCTTTACAAGAGTGCGTTGACTCAATCTTCAAGATGTGTCGGCACAAGACGGTTTGCAATTGCTACTTCCGGATCATGTTAGAAGTGCGTTGACACATACACTGGGGCGCGTCGACACAACATGCTTGGCCTGATGCCTAGCACATGCAGGCAGTGAGTTGCGTCGACGTAGTCCATTAGGTGCGTCGACACACTTGAAGCAAATTTAAGGCTAAATAGACTTAAAATGGTATTCTGGCAAATTTCGAATAGGGCCACCCAGTCACGTGATATCTCACTCCAAGTCAATAGGACATATCTCCAGAACATGTGTCTCGAGGTCTGAAAAGGTCTGTGGACAAAGGATCTATCCCTCTCATCATGAGACAATTAGAATACCTTTTGTGAGAAGGATCTGTCAGAAAATAGATTTGTGAAAAGTCACTTTTCATGGTGTCCTCCTTTCTGCAATAAATCAATTAGATTTCATCTCTGAAAAGTTCCTAAGACAAAGATCTATCCTTTTTACCTCAGGCCAATAAGAAAGTAGATCTGGTAAAGCTCCACCACAAAGAATCTCTTTTTTATTCAAACCTATCAGCATGTAGATCTGAAGGGAGGGAAAACCTTCTACCCCTTCCGTCTATAAATATGGACATTCTGCCCGAAGAAGTCCACTAATGCTGCCCTGAAGAAGATAAGTGAAAAAAAATCAAAGAGCACTTGTGCCTTGAGTAGAAAATCTGTGAACAAGAGAAAAGAGGAACAATCAGAAGTTTGTGGGGTTTCTTAGGAAAGAAGGGTTCCTCCGAGGTTTTCTTCCCCCTGTCGCCACCAACCTTCGTCCTGCTCGATCCTCTGGCGCCGGAGAAGAAGGGCCTCTGCTCCCTCTGTCTACTTGGGTGGGTCACCGTGGCGTTCTGCGTCGATCTCCCTTCACCTATTTCTCTTTCTCTCGTTAAAATGTAAATGAGAAGGGGGAGGGGCGATGATATGAGCCCAAACTTCCCCCCTCTCATCATCTCTGTCGAATGCGTCTGTGTTTACTTCTTATCTGTTTTAATGGCGAGCGTGACAACGGCGGCGCTGGAATAAACTCTGTATATCTTTCTTCCATGGAATGAATATATATATATCGATGGATGGAGGGTTTAATGTTGTCTTCTTCCTCTGCATCCCATTTTCTCCTTCCCTGTGATTTCTTCTCTCGGCCAGTGAGACGGCGTCGTGCAATAGTGCCGGCACCGTGATGAGATGTTAACCTATATACATCCCCCCATCCACTGTGCCTAAGGTAGTGAATGGAAAGTGTTTGAACGCGGCGCTGTTTTCACTTTCTTCTGCCCACTCATCTTCTCCCTGTTCGTGCATTTACCCTGTGTGAATGGCTTTTGCCATTCGTCTTCTCCGACGCTGATATGCCTAGCTACGCCACGGGCTACATCAATCCCCTTCTCCCCGGGGTTCTCTTTCGCTCGAATGTCGAAGGTTTTGTCACCAGAGACCAACACATGTGTGCATCTCTCTGGTCAATTCTGGGCCCATCCTCCTATCCCCCTCCCATTCTCAATCATGAACAGGAGGAGATGTGGCCGTCCCTACATTCTGCTTCACCATCTTCTGGACATCAACCTGACGGGCATCCTATCATCCTGTTAATGTGCATATGCCCAATGAGCATCCTGACATCTTGTTAATATATGTATATGCCCGGTGAGCACCTTGTTAACTTGTTAATATATATCCGAATATACGTATATATATACCTATGGTTATCACGCTTAATTTGTTAATTGCACATGTTTTGTAACCGCGCCGCATTACCATCTCCTTGAGGAGATCCGATGACAGGGAAAAGGGGGACATCCCCCAAATGATTCACTGTAACACCACTATGTCCACGGGGGATCATCTAACAGTGATGAATCTCCTAAGGATTAACAAACGAACAGTAAAATGGGTTAAACCCAACACAGTTAAATCCACAATCCTTAATGGATATCGTGGTGGCCGTGGGTTGTGTGCCCCTCGTAGGCTAGCCCTCGGGGTTTCCTCCCATACCGGTCGTCCCGTTCCGGGCGTGGTGTCGACTCGGGTCGCGTGCCCCTTGTAGGCTAGCCCTCGGAGTTTTCACTCCCATCATATGTCGTTTCACTCGCTCACTCTTCACCCACAGATTTGGTGGCCCAAGTAGGCAAGCCCTCGGGGTCCTATCCGTTTGGGTTTTGCCGGCCGCCATTGCGCCACCCGGTCCTTAGGGTTGCTCCGCTACGTTAGTACTCCCCGCTTCTCCCCGATAATCCTCCGGGATGGGGAGATGCTGCTGAAATTTCGGCTCGAACGAGTTAAGTAAACTGTTTAACAAGTTAACTTAATAAATCGGCTCGACTCGGAAGCGGTCCTTCTAGGGACCGCTAGGGTGTGAAGCCATCATGTGGAGACCACCAGGGTCCCCCCTATGTCAGTTCGAGCCTTGCGGTCGCGCGATAGACTGCTAGGACGGCTTAGCAGTCTGGTGAAGACCGCCAGGCATCGCTTAGCGGTCAGGGCATGATTATTTGTCTGCGTTTTGATCGTTTGAGGTAGTGGGGTAGCGGCCTTGCGACTGACCACTGGACCGCCACCCTGCTTGGCGGTCCGGAAGTGACCGCTTGGGGTTTGGTTTGCCTTCAGCCTTGCGGTCCTGGCTAGACCGCTAGGACGGGCCTTGCGATCCGGAGGAGACGGCCAAGATCCCTAGCGGTCTAGAGAGGACCGCTAGGTGATTTTTCGTGCTCGCCGTGTCCGTTTTACGTTGTGTTAGTCTCTGGTTGGTCCGGTTGAGACCCAATGATCGACCTATGACCCCGTGGGTGTCCCGGATGCCCCGTGGGGACCGTGACCATATTTTTGGGTGTCCGGAGGTATCGAGTTACCTCGATTAGCATGCTCGTGAGATTTTGGGGGTCCGGGTGACCCCATGTGTTCCGGACTTTCGTGCTTTCGCTAAATTGAGTCATCGTGAGTCAGTATGAGGGCGGAGGGCCTTCCCCGCACGACGTGGGTTTCTTCGAAAAGTGTTTTCCGTGTGGGCCATGTGGTTGGCCTTGGACTGTAAGTCCAGTTAGCCAGCCCGGGGTTGGAGGTTTCTCGTGTGTCCCTTAGATGAGGGATTAACTCGGCGGCTTGTGCGCTACATTGGGAACCATGTCACCGTAATTTCAGACCTAGCGATTAGGCTAGATTGATGGCGCTGTGCTATCACGTGCGATGGTCTTGACCCGAGTCTCGTGACTCAAGGACTGTTGGGTTTAGTAGGTATAGTGGGTGGGTTGTCCAGAGTCGGGTGGCTTCGAGCCACCTGTTACTCCGCATTAATCGCGATGGGTGCGTGCGTGGTTTTCAGTGTTCACGTTTTGTGAGCCCCCACCAGTTGTAACTTTTCTACTCACGCATGTGCGGACCCACTTGAGAGTGGTGGAGAGCGTGACCCAAGTGAGATGATTTTTAGGCTGGTTACTGTAGGGGCCCCATGCGTAGCCTGAGTCCAGACTTTGAGGGAAGAACCAGCTAGAGGATCTGACCTAGGGCGCATGGTCTGTGTGTGCACACGTGCCTGGGAGCATCGGACTCGCGTTGACGAGTGCGATCCCAGCTAGTCCTTGTTCTGTGTTCCTGATTTCTGTAGGATGTCTCAGTCTCCGCTTGGGGCATCGCAGCGAGACACCTGAGGCTGCGGACTAAGTCGTCAGTGGACGCATCCAGCCTTCCTTCTAGTGGGCGGTACTCCCATCACGTGACGTGAGTTGTCGTGTCGCGGATTTTCATTTTCCGTCTGTGAGATGAAATTTCGTGTTTAGTTCGGGCATTTTTTCGGAGCCGAGGTCTAGGATTTTCGGTGAGCGTCACCGAGGGCTTTCCCCTAGACGGCATAGAGTTTACGACGGCGAGGTCATGACCATGTTTTCGGACCACGTGGTTTCGGAGTGGACCTTTACGTGTGAGCACAGGCCTCCAGGACAGAGGTGTCGTGGCATTTTTCGGGCCAAATACATCATATAACGCCCCGAAGGGAAGCTACAAACAAAAGGGGAGAAGAGGAAGAACAAGAGCATGGAGGGGAAGGAAGAAGAACGAATGGGGATTGTTGGGGTTGAGCAGGGGTGACTAGTCCTTGCTCCCCCAACGCCTCCCCCCTTACAGCAGGGACCTCTCTCTCTCTCTCTCTCTCTATTCTCTTACTCTCTCTTCCTGCTGGCGATCGTCGGAGAGCTCGCAACACCAGGATCCTCTTCCTCCTCTTCTCTCTGTGGCGGGCTCTCTCTGTCTCTGTGTGTCCCTCTGGACATATATCCCCATTGGTCACCGGGGTAGAGGGGTTCTTATACCCCCAGTGGTGGGAGCCTTCGAATGTGAACGGTAGACGTGGGAACGTGAGGGCATTGAATGGGATTTGACTTGGCTTGTCCTTGGTGGCAAGTGGTAGCTTGTGTGCCTTCGTGTCTGATTGACACCTCAGCTAGGTCGCTGCACGCCAAGGATCTTTAGGGCATGGCGTAAGATCTATTCTATCGGTTGCACTGGGTGAGGCAAGTCACAGCGTGCCGTTGAGGAGCGGGGAGACTGTGCCGCTGGAAGACACAACGGTCGTGCCATTGGAGCGCTTGGAAACTGCACTGCTGAGGGGCTTGAAGGAGTGCCACTGGAAGACCTCTGCAGGGTGTGCTGGGTAGATGTCCAAGCTGGGCGTGCCGCTGAGGGGAGCCAATGGCTATGCCATTGAAGGGCCAGACAAGTGTGCCATTGAAGGAGGCTCCACTGGTGTGCCTTTGAGGGCCAGCTGGGTGTGCCGTTGAAGGGGGCATGGGGTGTGCCGCTGGAAGCACCTGACGGGTGTGCCAGTGGAGGAGGCTCCACTGGTGTGCCGTTGAGGGCCAGTCGGGTGTGCCGTTGAAGGGGGAACGGGGTGTGCCGTTGGAAGCACCTGACGGGTGTGCCGGTGGAGGAGGCTCCACTGGTGTGCCGTTGAGGGCCAGTTGGGTGTGCCGTTAAAGGGGGCATGGGGTGTGCTGCTAGAAGCACCTGATGGGCGTGCTGGTGGAGGAGCTCCACTGGTGTGCTGTTGAGGGCCAGCCAGGTGTGCGTTGAAGGGGGCACGGGGTGTGCTGCTGGAAGCACCTGACGAGCGTGCCAGTGGACGAGGCTCCACTAGTGTGCTGTTGAGGGCCAGTCGGGCGTGCCATTCAAGGGGGCACAGGGTGTGCCACTGGAAGCACCTGATGGGTGTGCCGGTGGAGGAGGCTCCACTGGTGTGCCGTTAAGG
The DNA here is from genome assembly GCA_024336825.1 of Amorphophallus titanum. NCBI lineage: Eukaryota > Viridiplantae > Streptophyta > Magnoliopsida > Alismatales > Araceae > Amorphophallus > Amorphophallus titanum. The sequence goes on from JANBPO010003090.1 coordinate 17,195,181, forward strand.
GCCAGCCCGGGTGTGCGGGTGAAGAGGGCAGGCCAAGGGGTATGCCAGCTAAGGAGCATGCCGCTGGGGGCAGGCGACCGTGCCATTTGGGCGCATTGAAGCCCGTTACGAGCACGAGTTGAGATCCATTGGGTTCTCTTCGGGGCCCATAGATTGTGAGATTCCCGGGGGTTGATTTCTCTTCGTTGTCGTGACTCCGGAGACGGCTTCACGACAGTGTGTGTGTATTGGGAGAGTCCGGATGACCAGTCCCTCCGGTGGTTTTTACTTAATGTTGTCGTTGATGCAAGACTGGACGGGACATATGTGCGTGTAATTTTTACACGTCCACAACACCAAAATGTCATCGTTCAAATGCATAAAAGAAGCACTCATAATTCTGAAATGATTCATCAAGAGATTTACCAGTGAGGGATGAACATCAGTAACATTTTGACCTGAACATGGTCCAACAGAACTTGAGGCCTGAAATTCTAGTGGAATTTGAGATTCCTCAGGAAATAGTGGTGGCTGAATACCCATTGCCATCATACGTCCATGATGTGGTCCATGATATGCATCTCAAAATTTGACAGAACAAGTCAAAGACAGAAGTGCCAAATAAATCACATACCTCACCTGATCAGGACGAGAAGGTGCTTTGTGGTCCGCTACCCAGTACGGAAGCCCCTGAAGTTGAAGGCGTGGCCACGGCTCTCCAACCAGCAGTGCCGAAGCCCAAATTAGGAGAAAACCCAAGAGTTTGGACATGGGCTCGGCATGTGCTAAAATCATCCGAATTCCTAAACCGGGGGCTTAAAGGCTTCAAACTAAATACCGTGGAGGCAATACATTGAAATCGGGACATTCTGGGAATACATACGGCCATCTAGGGACCAAAATGTCAAGAAAAAGCCCAAACAGGTACACCCCTTAAAACAGCGTGCCCTAAATCGGCACGACCTAAACTGGCGCGCCCCTCTTCTCCTTCGTATGTTAAACCAGCACCACTTAAATCGACGCGCCCTAAATCGACGTGCATCACTATTCATAGCACTATTCATCACTATTCATGCACTATTCATGGTACTATTCATGCCTACTATTCATTGCCCATCTTGTTTCCCTTGTAAAGCCTTAATCCGGCGCGCCCACATTACATTTGCCCCTTGCCAAGTGCTTAATACGGCGTGCACCACTAGCCCTTTGCTGCCTCCTTGGTTGCTATCCCGGTGTGCTACACTTTGTGCATTATGTTACTAATACGGCAGCACTTAAATCGACGCGCCGTACTGTTCATTGCCACCTTTTGTGTGCTAATTCGACACGTAAAATGTGGCACCGTTTCAACCCGTTCCGTCCCATCCTACTTTCGGTGCTCTGTCTCCCGTGTGTAGATTGACTAGGAATGGCGTGAAGCAGGAAGTCTTCCGACAGTAGCCAACACTCCGTCGGTAAGGCCATGGAAGTCATGAATACACGCTACCAGCTCCGGACGATCCGCATGTCATGCTCTTCAGTTGGAGAGAATTCAAATGAGAAGCTTCTGGGAGTTTTCTTCCCCAAAAAGTACCCCCCCTTTGATCCTCTATGGGGGAGAATATAAAAGAAGAGAAGGGGCCAAGGAGAGAGGTGATTGCGAGAGTTTTGAGGAGAGACTACGGGGCTTTCCTGTGGTTCTATAGAGAGCTTGCAAAAACAGAAGGAAAGAACAAGGAGAAGAAGAGAGGTGAGGGTGAGAAGAGAGCTTGGGGAGGGAAGAGATTGTGCTCTGTTCCCCTCTCCGTGAGTGCGTTTCCTTCTTTCTTCCCCCTTTGTATCTTCTTACTTTTTGGGGTAAATCCCCTGCTATATTCCAATCTTCCCCATGTTTATGGATGAATAAGAGAGTTCCCTTCTTGCAAACACTCGTCCCTTCTCGTGGATCATTACCCGTGAGTTGTGGTGGCTCTTGTAGGCTAGCCCTCGAGTTCTCCACACTCACATATGGGTTATCGGGTTTGAAGACTGTTGGTGAGGTTTCTGGTAAACAACAGGTTGCTGCTGTGGTCTTCCTTGAATTTGCTTTTGTAACAGAAGCTGTTGCTTCTGACGCTGCATTTGCTGTCTGATTTGCTATGATTGCATCTTTGGTGTTGATGTCCCTGCCTCACATGTTGACTTTGAAGGATGTCTGCATTTGGTTGCATAGGGCCAGCACTTGATTGTGCGACATTGCTTGCATGAGCCAAAGTGTTCATATTATTTTGCGTGGATACACATAATGTAGCTTGCTGTAGGGATCCTAGAACTTGTTGGCAGCTTCTCTTTCTTGCGGACCTACCATTAGTGCCACACAGTCGTCAATTAACGTTGCCATGCTTGCCCTAACACTTGCTGCCATGATCTTAGCTCGCCTAGCACTGTCAATGAAGTATTGTGCTAGCTGAGCCATCAAAACCTTGAAAGCTGCCATTGTCAATAGCATGTATCTCTTCGCAGCAATGTTTGATGACCATCCCATTTATCTTTTGCCAGTCCTCTTTAACATTAATCATGTATGGCTTACTTAGCATGTTGATCAATATTCGCTCAAATTCAAACTTTCTCTCCCTATCCATGCTTTCACTCCACGCAGAAATGTCGTACGAGCAAGCTGCGCCTAAAGTGCCCAAGGATGTAATAGCTGCAATATCTGCGGACTGTTTCTCTAGAGCACATTGATCAACATCAAGGGATAGGCCTCTTATAAATGTCATAGCCTTTCTGCAGTTCCTGTCATATTCTGCTTGCACTTCGCGAAACTCGCAGTCGGCAGCAAATGTCACTCGCTTCTTCCATGTGGCCATATCAGATTTCAGGGGTCCTTTGATTTCTCGAAAGGATTGATGAAAATATTTGAATAAGACACAAGTCTCCATGGTTAATTTATTTTATTGCTTGCACAGCCTGTTGAGCTGGTCTCAGGAGGACAACACCACCTGTTTTGAAGTCGTCATCCAGTAGGGTGTGCCTGCTTGCAACTTCAAGTATTGCCTTGAAGTGTGATCGCTTATTAGTTACATCATAAGTACTTCAATCAATCATGCTAGGGAAGCCTCACCCATTTTCTGCTGCAAGTGCCAATGCAAATATTGCAGCTGCACTAGGTTAGAGTTTAGTGACCTTGGGCACTTGGTGAGCCAGTTTTGGTAAGATGCTTATGACTGAGATGATATAGATGAACCATACATTGCCATTTGCATCTGCAACCCCGCGTGTTGATGAGCATCTGAAATTCTCCAATGCAGGTGAACGCACCAAGACCTCAGAAACAGCCGGGGCTTTCTCCTCCCCTCTTTTCTTTTTTTTATTCTCTTTATCATACGTTTCTTTTTTTGCTTTGCCTTGTTGTATTTTGTTTGTTTATTTATTTATTTTAAACATACATGAATGAGAGGGGGAAAACCTTAATTTCACACGGGGAGAGCTAAGTGCGCCGACACACTCATCAAAGTGTTTCGACGCAGCCTCCTTCTATTTTTGTTTTAGTTTATTTGTTTGTTATATTTCTATTTGTTGTTCACTTGTTAGTGCTTGTCTAGCTTGCTGCTATTGTTGCTTTTTGTTGTCATTGTTTGTTTCTTCTTCCCCCTTTTTTTTTGGGATCTTTCATGTCTAAACATATTAAGTTGGCTGACAGATTCTTCATTTTCACCATAACTTCACAATTCAGATAATGGTGTGTGATCTCGGATTCATTTCCGAGATGAGTTGAAATAACTAAATCTATTCATTCTGGTTCCATAGGTAATTGATCAGCAAATTTCTTGGAAACAAAAGAATGTGATGCACCGATATCAAACAAGACTCGAGTAGACTTGGAGCAAATGTTTAAGGTACCTTCCACCAGTCTACCTTCATCTTGTTCTGTCTCTTGAAGAGTTTGGAGACGTGCTTGCTTCTTCACCGGGCACTTCTCGTCTCCGGCTTGATCATTAAGCAAGGGGCAGTTGGGAATCGATGATCACAGCTCCCGCAATAGAGGCAAGCTCCCAGTCTCCTCCAGCATTCCTCGGCCTTATGGCCGACCTTGTCACAGTGCTTACACACCTCCTTAGAAGGTGTGGTAGTGATGGAGAATGGCTTGTTATTCTTCTTGAGCTTCTTCTCTTGGGAGTAATCTCCTCCATTGCTACCTCTCTTCTTGTTGAAGGTTGGCTTGAAAGTCCCAGAGCTGGTGGCATACTCTTTTTTGTCTTTTCCATAGATCCTGTCAGACAGCTCCGTAGCATCTTCTAACAACTGGGATCTTTGCACCATCTCCAAATAGACTTGAATGTCCATCAGTGCTAATTGGGTAATGTATTGGGGCCGAAGCCCATTAAGGAACCTTCTAGCCTTCATCTTTTCCGTATGCACTAGATGTTGTGCATACCTTGACAGATGGGAAAATTGGGCCTCATATTCGGCCACGGCTAATGTCCTTTGTTTCAATGCGGCGAACTCCATAGCCTTCTTCTCTTGGATATGGTCTGAAAAGTATTTACTGTTGAAATAGTCAACAAACTCACCCCACGTGACTTGTTCTTGGTGCAAGGTAGCTTCTACTGACTCCTACCAAAAACGAGCGTCCCGCTCTAGTTGGAATGTTACTAATAAAATTTTCTCTTCATCCGTGCATTGCATGACACGGAATATATGTTCGATCTCCCTGATCCAGTGCTCGGCATCGTCAGGGTCGGATGAGCCAATGAACTTGGGTGGATTCATGTTACGAAAACTTCGGTGGAGATCTCCCGCTCCGCGTTTGGCTCCTCCCTACGCCACTTGTTGTAGCGCCTGAGTGAGTCCCTGAACAGTGCATTGCATGTCTCGCCACTGGGCACGTTCGGCGGCCATGGTCCTACAAGATTTTAAATAATTATATTTATATATGATTAACTGAGAGTCTAAGTCCTAAGTTAACTTAACCCATGGCTCTATCCAATCTCACCAGGTAAAGGTTTAAACCTATCCTTGGACTTGGTTTCCTAGGAATTGAATATCCTATGCTCTGATACCACAAAAACTGTCACGTCCCGAGCACAGAAGGAACCCGGTACGCGTGACGAGTTATATCACTCATGTCAATCAGAGCATAATGAATTCGACCTTATAGACAGAGATGCGTAAATTTCAAGATAAACCAAATCCTTTATTCATAATAACCATCAATGTACTCCTATTACATAATCTCCATAAAAGTACTAAGGACAATCTTGACTCAATAAAAGAAAATTACAATGATTGACTCATTAACAAGTCATGTGAAATCTCAAGTTTTAAGCATCCTGGATGCCAGGCACAAATATAAATTAGCGGCCTTCTCGATGACCGCAGATTAACTATGATTAAAATGAAATGAGTAAATCTAGCATAATGCAGGAACAAATAGCATCTTTAGGCACATGCGCTATTTCAAATAGCGGCCACTTATGTGGACGCTAATTCTATTTTAGAGAAGAACTTAGAATAGCAATTCCAGAGATGATTCACTACATTAACATGCATGATTTAACTACTTTTTAAATTGTTTAATCGACGTTGGGTATAAGCATAGAGAAAACCTACCTTTTGGTTGATTACGGTGATGAACAGGTTGAAGGAATGGAAGCTGAAGGAAGAAGTCTCCTGCCATTTCTTTACGTCCACAGTAACAGGAAAAGAAGGGAACCCGTAGGATGCTTGCAGGGGGAAGAAGAAGTGGAAGAAGACCACACAACAGGATGAAGGGGACGCCCTTTACGTAGCAGCTCCAAGAAGAAGAAGAGGAGAACGGCAGCAGGATGGAGAATGGACGCAGCAAGGCTTCGACAGCAACAAGGGTTTTCTTATTAGATGAGGGGGTTTATTTATAAGGTGAGAAACCTAACGGGAGTGTTGAAGGCTAAAATGTAGCAAGGATTTTTATTATGCCCGTCGATCACTCTTCCTGCCAATATATTAGCCGCTTGCTATATTTTGTAAGTGAAACTCTAAACCATCCAACTCACGAGTATGCATGCATGGGTGATTAGCTACAGTGGTGATCGGGTGGTTATTGGGTTGGGTTGGCCTTTGTGGAAGGTGCTGGTATGTGGGTTCGGGTTCATGTGTGCGGCTCACGTACGTGTATTTTATGGGTCTGATGGCCTTACTTATCTATATGGAGGTTGGGTATTGGGTTGACTTTGATTGATATGTATATTACCATGGGTTCGTTTTTTTTTTAGTTGGGTGAGAGCCCATACGTGAATTAATCCATGCTTATATGTGAATTCTATCGCCTTTATACATATACACATATGGGGTTTGGTTGTCGATAGATAAGTGGGTTTTGGTTTGGGGTTAATGCATGTCATGTACGGTTGGCCCATGAGATAAGGTTAATGCATGGTGGCAAGCTTATATCATATATCAATAGAACCCATTTACCATTGTGTTGTAGGAAGCATACATGGGCCAAGGCCTATTGCTTCACTGCGGCTATGGCTTGGCATTTGTGTATATATACATATATATTAGTTAATGGGTTTTTAGATTAAGGCCTATTAAGTTATATCGACATTATGTATATGCATATATATATAATTGGGTAATGTATACAAGGTTTATACACAGGTTTTCTTATGTATTATATATGTGTGCTTAAAGGTTCGGGTAAAGGCCTTCGCGATGGCACATGAGGTTTGCTCTATTAATATTATACGTAAGTGGGCTAAGGCTTTGTACACTTATCTAATGCAACAATTAATTAATGGATCTCCATAAGTGTGGGTCATAATATCAATTGAGAGTTTGATTTGGGTAGTATTTCATGTAGGGATTTTATTGGTTATAATTTTCTTCACTTTATTTACCCCATTAATTATTATTTTAAGTATCAGAGTAGGTTCAATTCTCGTGCACATTTGTCCTAGTGCTCTATCAAGTCTGTGCAATTCTTATGTTGTCTGACTATCTTATGCCGTCTAAGTCTTCGATATATTGATAGGGACTTTGCTTAAAGGGTTCCAGAGAACCTAAAGAAACATTGTTCGTGAACCTTAAGGAGGGCACGCGATTCGAGGTAGAATGCAAGCTATTGCTCTTGACACGTGGAAGCCATTAAGCTCAGGCACTGACACGTGTCTAGCGGAGATCAGAATTGGATGAAAAGTTTGGGCGAGAAACGTGGCTTCCACACACCCATCTATCTGCAACCTATAAATACACAAGGATTCACAGAGAGTGAGGCTGATCATTGTGGATGCACTTTTCAGGGCACTTCTTTGTTTCATTCATTTATTCACCTTTTCGTTCATTCGTCTTTTCATTCATTCATTTAGTTTATTAGTGCGAGGGTGTGCCCGTCACCGAGGTGACGATTTATGCAGGCTTAAAGAAGCCTATGGTGTACTCGTTCTAACTAATCAGATGATTGTATGAATCGTGTCGGGACTGAGAACCCGTTGTACCATAAAGGCTATGATGTTAATTACATCCCCTTAGAGAGGGGAAAACCCTTGATCCGTTCATGAAAATGAAAGCAAGAGTAGAATCTCATATTGCATTTAAACAAACCCCGCATTGGGGCGTAAACATTCGTAGGTATGCATATCAGTCACTCACGGTCTATTCTTTATTTGGACGAAAGTCCATATTAGTAGCGTAAGAGACGGTGATAAAATCATACGAATGTCTGCCGTGAGTACGACAAGCTTAATGTAATTGCGGGATTAGATCCCGATGTATGTTGGTCACTAACGGATCATTCATTGTTTGGATGAGAGTCCGCATTTGAAGCATTGAAGATGACGATAAAATCGTGCAAATGTCTGCCGTAGACATGGCAAGTTTAATGCGGGTGCGGGATTGATGATCTATTGGCCTGAAATGGTTGCAGACTATTTCCGTACCGAGATTTCTGAGGTCCACGTCTGATACCACAAGGCATCATTGATTTTCTCTTTGCACCCAGTCCGGGGAGAGTGAATTATTTGAGTGTGGAGCCCAAACTCACCATCGTGTGCCCTCGCACGTGGATCGACCTACGCTGTCAGGTCATGAGGATCGGCCTGCCCGGTCAGGCAGCACCTCCAGAACAAAATTTTAATTATAGCCAGGGCGAGGGTGTTCCTTTATTTCTTGTTCATCAACGTTGACCCTTTTATTCATTTTTTTTTACTTTGGACCTTTCTCCTTTTTTAGTTATTTAATCCCTTTCTTATGTTAAGGAGGCGCGCCGGGGAAGATGATAATAGAAGGAGGGGCGCACCGGGATGGTTGGTGCACTGGTACCGTGCCGGTTGTGTGGTTTGAGCATGGGTGTACAAGTGCATGCCAGATTAGGTGCCACCAAGGAGGGAGCACACCGTATTAGGGTCTTAAGGGAGGGCGTGCCGGAATAGAGGCTTGAAGGGGGGCACGCCAGGTTTGGCCGCACCGGGAAAGGTGCTCAAAGGGGGGGGCGCCAGATTTGGCCACGTCATTTTAAAGGTTGAACATTGACGGATGGGTGCGCGCCAGATTTGGGGTGAACAAGGTGTGCATAAAAATAAAATTAAAAATTAAAAAAGTTACTATTCATGGAGGTCAACTATTGACCATTTTATTCATGAAGTGGTCAACAATTGACCGTTTCTCTATGAAGTGGTCAACGATTGACCGTTCTCTAGGGGTGATTTCCAAGCTCATCCGACTTTGGAAATCGAAACATATCTCGAAAATGGTATAGAACTAGCAAAAGTGGTAGAAGATAAAATTGTAGATAACTGAAAAATGAACAACTTTTATGAAGAGAGCAAGATGAAAAGATGACCAGAAGAGGGAGAAACTGGGGTGAAAATAGAGAGGAAAAATATCGAGATGTAGGTGAACAACGTAGTCTACCCGAAAAATATGAATAACATGAAATCGATGCAGAACTGGCCAATAGTGTAGAAGAAGAAATTGTAGAGTTTTGAAAATTGAACAACTTTGATGAAGGGCACATTTTCAATAGGGAAAAGGAAGGAAATGAAAAAGGGTAGTTTTCAAGACTACATAGCAAAAGGAGCCGAATACTTGATGGAAGTCGACTTAAATAGGCCGTAAGTCGACTTGGAAGGCTGGAAGTTGATACAATAAGCTCCAGAGTGCTAAGAAATCATGATCTCTTAGGCTTAACGGGAATGGGATAATGAAATGGGCTCGAAACCCATCCAAAGAAGGCTCTAAAATAATGGGTAATTTAGGACATCAAAAATGATGAATAAGAGAAATGACGCAACTTGTAAGCTAAAAACGGATGTCAACAGATGCCCCTCCTTCATGTCTGCTTTGTAAGGGAATGAGCAAAAGTGACGCAGAGGTTAAATGAAAAGGGGATGGAGTGAAAGTGACAGCGACATGAAATGGAGATGACGCAGAGATGAAGTAGAGAGAACTGAAAAGCGGGCATCAAGGTAAAAGACACCCGTCACAACCAACAAGCGACAGGAATTCTCCCGAAAACACCAAACTAACCATCTAGAGTGATTGACAAGAATGAAAGATGTCTGGAGAACTAAAATAAGGGAGGAAATAGAAACACAACCAACCTCATCGGGGACACAATCCACGGACAATAAGAGGATCGGAAGGAACACAGCGTAAGAGCTAGAAAAGGAACATATAAAATTGAGATAAAATCTAGATAGGAATCACACTGGCCAACCAGACCAAGCGGCAAGATCAGAGAAGACGTTCAAATTCAGAGTGGAATGAAGATCTCTTATCCAAAAGAACTGAAGTGCAATTAGCCATTGTTGAGGAGAAACCTTGAGAGAAATTCGTGACGTGAATGCTCAAAATGACATGATACATGCTGGGCTAAAATAAAGAAATCATCAAAACGAATGCGAAGAAATGATAAAATAGAAAGTACTCAATGATAATATTGCTAGACCGAGTAGGACGGGGTCAAGAATCTTCTTGCAACCATGGCATGCGAGACAGAGTCCATCGTCCCCCACCCGACTCAATCGAGCACCCTATCCAACGATTAACTGTATGCTCCTAGATCATCATCGTTTTTGTTAAAGGGGAACATCAGATCCCAGAACACGCGGGCAACCAGTCGGTCCTTGAGATAATATAATAACATAGATACCATATAGTAATGCAACAATGAGGAGGGATAGAGAGCCGAACTTGACTCAACCTAGTTGGCATTGAAGCAAACCATATTGAAACTAGGTTCTTACCTTGAGTGAATCATATCACACTTTGCTAAAAAAATTTAATTCACCAAGGTTCAATCTAAAATCAAGCGTAAACATCCAACTTGTTTGATATCTTTGCAAATTGTTTTGATTGAACTATTGCTTGATTTGCATGATGTTTCACTTTAATAACAAAATTAACATGTCTAATCATTTATATACCCATGAGGATGAACAACCTAGCACATCCTATGATCCTCAATTTCATTATTCCCACCACAATTTTTCTAGGGGATCACATCCTTATTCTCATGGTCTGGCCCTACCTCTGGGTAATTCTCAATCTTATGGTCCATTACATCAATCGTGAGCCACTATTCTCCCGGAACCATCTCCCCCACCTAGAGAGACGGTCTCCCAAAAACTACATCTCACCTCTCAACAAGCCCAGGCCCTTAAGGCCATCGTTGAGGGTTTAGCTTCATCTCGTCCTCCTTCATCTCATCCTCGGGTGGCCCATCACCCACCTCCCTCTTCTCATCCTCCTTTTACTCCCCCTCGGGTGGCCCATCACCCGTCTTCCTCTTCTCACCCGTCTTCTTCTACACATACTCCTTCTCGGGTGGCCCATCACCCGTCTCCTTCCAACCACCCTCCTTCACGACCCCAAGGCCCTTATGTCTCTTGCACCCCGGTCCAATCGGGTCCTTTTGCGAGTCAACCTCTTCATTCTACACGGCCTTTATGTCAAGCCACCTCTCTAAGGCCACCATGTCAACCCTCCGTTATTCAAGTTACACCACTTCAACAAGCTCTTCTTGATAAAATTACTTCAATGGAGGAACAACTCAAGAGGGTTACAAGTCCACGGCTGCCTCCTCCTCCACCTCAAATTAATCCCCTTCATACATTCATGAATAACATCACTAAGATGGAGAAAGATTGGAAGGAGAGGAGAGAGGGTAATGGCATCATCAACATAAGTGAGCACGAAGATTTCACAAGATTCAAGGATCAAGTGGACGTTGTTCACCCTCCACCTATTCATCACACTCATTTGCATAGCCTTGCGCCTGTGCCTCCGCCTCCGCATCTATATATGCAAGATCCTCCATATCCGTAAAACCCTCCATAACATTATACTCCATCACCCATCAATATGCCTTCACCATGGTGTCTACTTAAATCCAATGACAAAGAATTGGAAGTTTTTGATGAAGAATTTGAGTCGGCACATTTTGAAGAGTTTAAAGATACACCTACTCTGAGCTTTCTCCGTTTTCCACTCCCTCTATTACCCAAAGAAGAACCCACTGCTCAAGACGATGCCACCGTCCTCAATCCCGTTTACAAAATCAATTGGTGTTATGATTATGGGTCGATACTCCAATCACCCACACCGGCGCACCATGACCCTTCTCCCACCCTTCAAACCTCTCGCGCCACCAAAATCTGACGCTTCCTACGCACCAAGCCCTCACCTTTTACACCTTCAACTACCACACCATTAACCTCCACTAAGCCATCTGGGCCCTCCATTGATTCACCTCCAACCATTATACCTTCATCAACCTCCATGCCCCCAGCCTCCACCGAGCCTACCATCAAACCTTCTCCTTGTTCCAAACCAACTAATGTTCCATTGTCGCCACCTCGGCCCTCCATTATCCCTGTGACTCAAAAGCCAATCCTTCTTAACCCTCCACTTACCCCTTTGCCTAAACCGGTGGCTAATTCTGAGCAGGAGGCAGCCCTTGTTGCACTCGAGCCAACCCCATCTGCTTCTGAGCAAGGGGAGAGGCCCGACGTGCTTAAACCTCCACAATTATCTACCCTTTCAACACCCTCCATTAAACCCCCGTCATTTATTAAGCCTAATGCTTCCACCTCACCTTCTTCCATCACCCCTCGGAGTGGGTGTGTTTCTACGAGCATATGTGCCGAAGAGGATATTCAAGAGCCGGGCAAGAAGAAGTTAGTTACAGCTATGTTATTCAAAAGCCAAGATTTCATTTGTCGAATGCCGATCCGTGTCATTGTGTTGGGTATTATTGAAAAGTCTCCAACGATGCTCACTAAGCAAGATTCTCATGAGTTGATGCCACTAAGGGCTAAGGCCCAGATTATCAAGGTTATGCTATTCATTGGCCGGGATATCTTTGATGCCCTCATTACCTCTTGTTTCGTCATTGTACAAATCCCTAAGAAGGGGTCCTCCACCTGCATTGTTATGACACATTTCGTTGCTAAGGAGGTGATGAAGTCCATGCTCAAGGGTCGGGTAAGACATCTCTTGTTTGAAGCCTCCAATACCAAGCTTATCCCTTTTTCGATTCCATGCAAGGGGCGAGTGCCCGTTTTATTGAACACTATTCATGAAAATGTTCCGTGAGCCTTGAGCATTATAAAGCCTCCCATGTTGAAATCCAACTCCCTCGCATTGATTTTTCTCTCCTTCCAAGGGAATTGCCATTCATTATTGACACTTCATCAAACGAAGGCACTTGGGCATTAATTCCACTTGTTGGGCCGTTTGGCTGACCACATTATTTGCCATGGAGGGGTGGGCATTCCTTTAATGAAGGGCCTTCCACCAATTTATTCACTCTTTACCCTATTCGATCCACATTCTTACTAACCATCTATTTCCTCCCACGGACCACCCGTTGGGCTTTTCCAATTTCTTATTCCTTGTGTTTGTTGCATTCCATGCATCCCTCGCATTCATTACATTGCATTCATTTGTATTCCTTCTTTCCAGGGTTTCTGAACCTGTACCTTCCCTGTCTCCCAGAGCCTCCGAATTCCCTTTTCCCTATACTTTCTGGGCATCGCGCCCCTTCGTATTCTCTCCCTCCTCAATCTCAGGGGCATCGCGTCCCCTCTTATTTTCTCCCTCTGAAACATCTGAATTTCTTGCTATTTTCCCTATCAACTCACTTAGGGCATCATGCCCGTCCTTCTCATTATTTTCCAAAGCTTCCAGGGCACCACGCCCCTTCCTATTCTCTTCTTATGGAACCTCCGGACCCTTCCTCCAATCTATTTGACTCGCCCGTGATTTTGGGCTCTTCCCGTTCTATTTCTCTTGATTCACCTTCATCTCCGGAACCTCTGGATTCCCTTTCCCTTATACTTTCTAGGCATCACGCCCTGTCATATTCTCTCTCTTCTCAATGTTTGGGGCATTACGTCCCCTTTTATTTTCTTCCTCTGAAACCTCCGAACTCTTTGGATTTTCTATCTCTTTACCTAGGCACTACACCCCTTCTCACTTTATTCCTCCGGAACCTCCAGAATCTCCATCTCATTCTCCTATCCTTCCTCAGAATCGCGCCCCTTCCCATTCTCTCCTTTTGGATTTTCTTTTCCTCTTCTCATCGATTCTCCTAGGGCGCCCCGCCCCTTCATACTCTCTCCTTCTGGAACCTTCGAACCCCCTTTCTCTTCTTTTATTCATCCTTTTACTCCTCCAGGACGTCGCGTCCTTTGTTCTGTTCATCATTTTGAATTATCTTTTCCCATACCTTGTCTCAGGGCATTGTGTCCCTCGGCACTTTCTTCCTCCGGAGCCTCTGGATCCTCTCCCGCATGATTCTTCTCCCTTACCTCTGGACCCTCTGGATCCTCCACTGCTTTCGATTTACCAATTCATTCTTCTGATTCCTCCTGATCCCGGGTTCAACCCGACTTCTTCCACATCAACTGCTTTGGGCATCTGTCCATTCTCTCACTGTTTCTGAGACTTTAGTCCTCACTCTCTCTCTTGATTTCCCTCTCCTTCTATAGACCATCCATGTGATCAAGGTCTATGCACCTTAGTGAGGGAGTTCTAGCCCTCACCTGTCTTCCTTTTCTTCTTATTCGTCTATGTCTGGTCTAGGCACCACTCTTGCTTGTTAAGTCACTTCTAATCCTTGCTCCTTATATTCTTATCTGCCAATTCAGGACAAATCCCATGTTGATCAAAATTGCCTCCAGCAGCTACTTCAACAAAGGTCGCAAGGTAATTCATTAGCATAAGTATGTATTTTTCATTATTCCATTACTTTTATGCTCGTCTATAAAAAAAGTTCTCCCGGTGCAATGCGATGCCAATATTCATCGTACCCCATAGTTTTCAGCACATTTTTGGCTCTCTGCTGAGGGGGCTAGCGTGGAGCCCTTGGACACTGTCTATGCCTGCTCTTACATCTTCAAGTTATAGATCAAGCTACTTCCATGAGAATATAATAAAGTTTCAGCCAATAATGTTCATTTCAACAATAATTTCCATGGTAAGGTAACCAAGGTAGAGAACTCACAATAAGAGATCATCAGAGTTCAAAAGATGATTTAAGACAAGGTCATGCCACAGAAGAAATCCGATAGCATAACGGTATATTATTTACTTTCCATAAGTTGTTAATAGCTTTATTAGCAAAGTGTTAGGTTCCAGACAATTAATAGACCATTTAGGAACTTAGAAGAAGCAACCCGAGGATCCAACCTCAGGTTAGATAAAACTTGGGTAAAAGTTATCTTTCATGGACCGTTTCTAGACAAGGCGGTCAAGTCAGGACTGCTATTATACATATGCGGTCAGGTCAAGACCGTTTCTTGGTGGGGTCAAAGCCAGAACAAGAAAGCTCGATGCAGAGATAGACGCGGTCATTATCTGGACCGTTTCTAGATAGATGCGGTCATGGTCAGACTGCTACTGAACAATAGCGGTCATTTGATGGCTGCTTCTAGCCACGACTCAGAAAAATAGCGGTAGTGTAAGTGCTTCCTAGATAATTGGGATTTGAGGGTACAACTAGCTTGGCATCCTAGTGCTAATCCTAGGCTTACGGAGACTTATGGAGGCCTTAAAATAAGATCACCTAGTCTGATGGAAGGAATATCCAACAGAGAGGATCACAAGTCCAAGAAGTGTGCCTATAAGTGCAACGTGTAACTAATGGCCATGCATCGGGGTACGCACCATGTACTTAAGAAGAGACTGTAGATAAGAAGGATTATGGTAAAACAAAGATCAAAACATCACTAAAATAGTCCATGAAACATGTAGAATATGGTCATTAATACATGAATATACATTTTGGCATGAAAATAGCATAAGCTTAAGATAAGTTTAAAACTCATAAAGAGCCTGAGTCTATTAAAATTGAGAGTTAACGTAACCAAATTTTTGAATATAGTATCCTAGACAAGAATAAAACTTAATTATCTAGGCTTAGCATATAATTAATAGGGCTAATCTACTTTCTGTTTAGAGTTAACAAGATGCAAAAATCAGAAAATAAATAACAGTCATAGGAGGGACGCATATATATAGTAGCAGTCTATCGCAAGGCCGCTATATGAATATGGCGGTCTCACGGAGATCGTTTCCAGTCTATAGCAGGCAAAATTTAAAATAGGGTATGTAAGGCTTATCTTAAGGAAACAAAAGGCATTTAACGTGCTAGACAGGAAGGTAAACATGCCATAATGACATAAAGTCATGGAGATGCACAGGTTTCATGAATTAAGCTAAGATTATCATCTTTATCATTAATGGTAGGAATCATGCATGCAGAAATAACCTAGATGCGTAGTGGTATTTAAAACCTTAAATACTACGTGTAGAAAGTATGAAACTTCATGAAATCAAAGGACTTTTACTCCTAACTTATTGTTTTAGCCATCCACGAGATAACCGAAAGGTCTAAGCTGTACCCCTCGGTTAAGACCTCGAAAGGCTATGGGCACCAAGTTAAGTGGATCATCGATGTTGGGACTATACCGACACAAGGAGATCAGGTTTCTCTGACTTGGATGAAAGGTCTAGTCCGTACCCCTTGGTTAAGACCTCAAAAGGTCATGGGCACCGAGTTAAGTGGATCATCGATGCTAGGACTGCACCGATGCAAGGAGATCAGGTTTCTCCTACTTAGACAAAAGGTCTAGGTCATACCCCTCGGTTAAGACCTCGAAAGGCTATGGGCACCAAGTTAAGTGGATCATCGATGTTGGGACTGCACCGACGCAAGAAAATATGCTTTATCTAACTTAGACGAAAGGTCTAAGCCGTACCCCTCGGTTAAGACCTTGAAAGGCTATGGGCAACGAGTTAAGTGGATCATCAATGCTGGGACTGCACCGACGCAAGAAGATCAGGTTTCTCCAACTTAGACGAAAGGTCTAGGTTGTACCCCTTGGTTAAGATCTCGGAAGGCCATGGGTACCGAGTTAAGTGAATCGTCGATGCTGGGACTACACCAACACAAGGAAATCATTTGATCCGGTCTTAGACGGAAGGTCTAAGCTATTGGATTTTACTAATTCTTCTACACAAGAATCACGGTGGGGCCGAGTAGAGTGAAATCGTCAATACCAAAATGGTGCTGGCATAAGGATATCGGGTATTGCTGACTTGGATGTGAGGTCTACGTCATAATTGGCTTATTGGAAAAGCTCCGGGGTGCTGTCTTGTTCACTCTATATTGTGGCAGTGGCACATGGTACAGCTTCAGGTGTTTCCCGTTGAGGGGTGAAAAATGGATTTCACCCCGGTGGTTGACGACGACGTAAGCACCGCCTTCATAAATTTTCTGGACCACGTAAGGCCCCGCCCAGTTCTTGTTCAATTTGCCTTTGGGATTAGCCGCCATGACTTCTTTTCTTTTGACCATGACTAGGTTGCCTTTCTTGAATTCCCGCACCTTGACGAGCTTATCAAAGACGCGGGCCATACGGGCTTGATACACCTCTATGTTCTGTTGGGCCTTGAGCCGTCGACCTTCCAAATCGGAGACCTCCTCCAGTCTTCTTTCTATATTTGTTTGATTATCTTTGACCATTTCATGTTGGATCGCGACCCATAGCGAGGGAATCTCCAGCTCTATTGGGACAGCCGCTTCTGAGCCGTACACCAGTGAAAAGGGAGAGCCCCATGTTGGGGTTTTATACACGGTATAGTACACCCATAGTCCCTCATACATCTTGTCTTCCCAATCCTTCTTGTTGGAGCTGATCGTCTTGGCAAGAAGTGCGCAGAGGGTTTTGTTGAAGGCTTTCGCTAACCCATTTGCCTGTGGGTTGTATGGCGTGGATGTAATGCCCCGAATTTTTTTCAGATATTTATCAGATATTTATGTATATTTTTCTCTTTTGAGCCTTCGGATCACTGTACAAGGTGAACTATTGCGTTCTCCGACTCCGAGACATGACCAGTGTGTTGTGCTCTTTCTGGGGATCGTGGAGGTAATTTTTTCATATTTTTTAAAATTTTTAAATTTTCTATGTAATACTCCAAAAATTTTTATAAAGTATTTTAGAGATTTTCTCCCTCACAAAGATGTTTTAATCGATAATACGACAGGGTATGAGACCTTTTCTTTTATGGATGATTTTTCTAGTTATAATCAGATCCGCTTGGCTGAGGAGGATCAAGAGAAGACCTCTTTTACTACACCTTGGGGAACATACTGTTATGTGGTCATGCCATTCAGACTCAAGAATGTGAGAGCCGCCTATCAGAGGGCTATGATGGCTATTTTTCATGATATGATCCATATTTATATCGAGGTGTATGTCGATGATTTGGTAGTGAAGTCAAGAATGAGGATTGAGCATCCTGGGGTTCTAGCTAAGGTCTTGCAAAGGGCATGAGATTACCAATTAAAAATGAACCCTAAGAAGTGTGTATTTGATGTTTCATCAGGAAAATTGCTTGGCTTCATCGTCAGTAAGAGGGGGCATCGAGATTGATCCCAATAAGGCGCAAGCAATAAGAGAGATGCCTCCTCCCAAGAATTTAAAGGAAGTTCGAGGATTGATAGGGAGGTTGTAATTTATACGCCGATTTATCTCCCAGCACTCACAAAGGTGTAGGCCATTCTATGAGCTTACTGAGCTGGGAGTCAAGTTTAATTGGGATGACAAGTGTCATGCAGCTTTTGACGAATTAAAGGATTATCTATTAAATCCTCCTGTTCTGAGGTCGCCAATTCCAAGCAAGCTGCTTGTTCTTTATATTTCCGTCCTGGATGACTCAATAGGTGCTGTCCTCGCACAAGTTGATGAAGAAGGTAAAGAAAGGACAGCCTACTACTTGTCTAAGCTCCTCAACCCCTGTGAGCAGAAATATACGGCTATGGAAAAGACCTACGCAACTTTAGTCTGGGTAGTTCTGAAGTTAAACCATTATGTTCTAGCTCACGAGGTTCATCTCATTGCTTGCATGAATCCCAACAAATTCTTCCTTGAAAAATCCATCCTCATTGACCGATTAGCACGATGGCAAAGCTTCATTTCCCAGTTCGACATCACTTACATTCAACAAAAGGTGATCAAAGGATATGCCATCGCAGAACATTTTACTCATCACCCTCTTCCCCGATTCGATCCTGTCTGCTCAGAGTTTTCAGATGAGGAACTGATGTCCATTAATCAACCTTCAGATCCTATGTGGACGTTACATTTTGATGGAGCTCTGAATTCTCATAGAAGAGGAATCGACATGGTCTTTTTAACACCTGAGAGTATCACCATTCCACTTGCCTCTCAACTTGCCTTCCCTGTTACAAATAATATAGCTGAGTATGAGGCTCTTCTGGCAGAACTACAGGTCGCTCATCAATTTGGTGTTACCCAATTACGAATTGTCAGTGATAGTCAGCTCATTCTATGCCAAGTGCTTATCAAATGCCGCACACTCGATCCAAAGCTCAAACCCTACCAGGAACTCGCTTCTGCTTATGCCAAGCTATTCACCAAACTTATCCTTGTCCATGTTCCTTGCAGTTAGAATATCTTAGCTGACGCCCTTGCCTCACTTGCTTCTTCCTTAATCTTTCTCCCCGAGTGGGACTTCCATGCTGTTATCGCTCATAAACATTTTAGTCCTGCTATTAAGGATCCTACATTTCTTAGTGTTAAAGAGGAGCTGCTTAAGAAGGTTAAGGCAGGGGAGATGATGGCAGCCCATTAACCTCTTAATCAGCCTAATAAACACAAAATGACCCTAATGCAATCCAATTGGCCTACAAATCCAAAATGAAGGGAATAGAAGCTCCAAGATCAAGACTAGATCTCCAAGTCACAAGGAAGCCTACAAGTCCTAAACAGCTACACGTGTCCTATAGTGATGCTCTGCCACATCGCGTCGATCTCTAGCTCGTGTGTCCTCACCAGTTTTCTTCCAAACTGCTCAAGGATGATAGGGACCCATTTTCTTATAACATGGAGCCCAATGAGTCACTAAGAGCAAATACAAATGGATATTTTATCCGATAGAAATTAAATCTATGTTTCTCGATTGGGATTGTGGTAACCCATGGGCCCATGGAACCCCTCGCAAGCTTGCCCTCGGGGTCTCCGCCCCATTCGGGTTGTTCGGTCGAACTTGTATTAATGACCTATGGATTATCAGTACCCCTCATAGGCTAGCCCTCAGGATCTCCATCCATTTGGGTCCACCAGCCACCCTGTCTGGCCTCTCGATAATTAGGAGCTTGCCCTGGGAACCCCGTGGGTGAGTCTCCACTTTTCCCCCGTGACCCTCTGGGATAAGGGGGAAATGCTGCCAAATTTTACCCACGATTTACGGACTCGTGTGATCATTTTGTTGATGCTAATAAGTAATTAAGTTACCTACAATGCTTAACACATGTGGGACAATTCTGTCAACAATCACATGGCGTAGAGCCTGTGGGCCCACCTTGAACTGGAATAAAATTGTGCTTGAGTATGAACCTCGCACAAAATTGGATTGGTTAACTTCTGCTCTAATGAATCTGATGACTGATGTTTGAATAAATCACAAAATTTAATCGAAGAATGCCATGATTTGGGCTTGGACTAGGCCTCAAACAAGTTTGCTTGAAGTCTGAAATCTTCTCAACCGGCGTAGCCTTCTCCTAAATCGGTGTCTCTACCCTTCTCCCAGCGTGGGCTAATCTGGCGTGCAGACCACTGCGCTGGTTCTACTTCCCTGTTTGGCCTCGCCATCTCCTCGCCTCGTTAAAACGGTGCAGGTAATCCGGCGCACCTTCGGCCATGCTAAATTACCCTTCACATTTGCTTTCTCTATCATCCCTGCCCCTTTATCGCCTCTCACGCCTTGAGTTGACTCCACGCTAGCAGAGTCGACTCCATACCCCATTTACCACCCTTTTCAACTCTTCCTCTTCCTTTTGGACGATAGTATGTCTCTTCATCACGCCCAACTCATGGTCACTCTACAAATAAATAAAAAGAATGTTGCCAAAATCAACAAATAAATCCCCTGTGGGTTTGCTCTCTTCATGCATACGCATGCATCTATATATATATATACGGATATGCACGTTTATTTCTACTGAATGCTTGCTTGTTCTGACCTCTCGGTATATCAAATGGTGATATGCGGAAGGTCAGATTAGGTCTGACTGGAAGCTCTCACTATGCACGATGGTGGTCTTCAGACCTAAGTTCTCTGCCATGTACCGGGGGTCAGATAATAAATATGGCTGCATTGCGTGCCTGAGTGTATGTCCGAGTCTCGTATTGCACATCATCATACGTTACTTTGTTTATGCACTATATCTATCCAGCCCCGGTAACCACGTTTGGTAAATCTCTCCACTTTCTTAGGATAAAATTTTATTTCATTGTAACTTCTCTCAAAATGAAAATAACTCTTTTCATATTTTTTTAAGAGAGCTGGACATCTCTCTCTCTCTCTCTCTCTCCCCTCCGATGCTCTCTCTCTCTCTCCCTCTCCCGTGGAAGGGATGGGGGTTCCTGGTGAGAGGGAAGGAGATCGACGGTGAGGGCAACCTGCGACGGTGGCTGGGCGCCGGTGTGAACTACCGCCGATGATGCTGGCTCGCTGGCGGATCGAGGCCTGCGTGTGCTCGGCGGTGGCGTTGAGTGCCGGCACAAGGTGGGGTCACGGGTGGCACTCTGCTCGCGAATGTGCGACAAGCGACAGTCACAAGCAGTCACGACGATGGCCTCTCGACCGTTGGGCGTAGACACAGGGTTGTGTTGCAGGCGACGCTCTGCTCACGGGTGTGCAACGAGCGGTAGTCGTCTGCTCGTGGGTGTGCGACGAGCGACAGTCGCAGGCGGCCACGGCGGTGGCCTGTTGCCCAGTCGCTCTGCTCGCGAGTGTGCGACGAGCGACTGTCGTCTGCTCGCGGGTGTGGGACGCGTAACAGTCACAAGCGGCCACAGCAGTGGGCTCTCGGCCATTGGGCCAAGAACAAGGTGTCGTCGCGAGCGACGCTCTGCTCGCGAGTGTGGCCCCCGACTGCTCCACGACTTCCCCGTCACCTCAACAGCACACCCAGCTACAGCAAACCTCCGTGCCAACCAGACTCCATGGCTTATTTTCGTCAATTTGAAAAATTAAATTAAAAATTGATACGTCGTAGTTTTTACGATAGAAAGAGTTGTTTAAAAACAAGTGTTGCCCGACACCCCATTCGGCGGGGTACCCACACCTCACAGTGGAGGGTGAGGGTAAGAAACAAAATATTGAAGCCGCACCCTCCGTTTTGGGGCCGTAGAGAGATGCCCACCGCACCACTGACGCGGGACGACTAGACACCAAGTATTACTCGTGTTTAAATGTAAGCGCTCTGAACCGCCAGGGTACCCACAATTTTTCACAGATAGCCACATAATGTGGTACGTAAGTCAACGAGTGAAGCATATACCTGCTGAGGCGTTTTCATGTTCGCTTCATTAACTCGACGTAATATATTTCTTTTATAGATGTCAGCCCACAGCACCAGTAAAAAGGCCGGCGGCTTTCATATTATGTACCAACTTTTACCCTGGCTTTCCTGATGCCTACCAACGGCCCTGATGGATATATCCTACAACATTGCGTTATCATTGTGTTGTTACTGACCGGCAGTTGTCAAGGCAACTCATCTGGGATTGATGAGACCCAGAAATCTTAACATAGCTAAAAGCAAGGATTTCCCTTAGTTGTTCAGGATACCAGTGGTTCAACTTTCCAGAAGAGCAATGATTGTCCTACAAGTCACAACCCAAAGATGAACTGGAAGGGGGGGCACAAGAAGGAAAAAAGAGACTGGGAGTCTGATGAAACGATTTCCTCCCGAACTAGAGATTCATCTACTCTCCCGGGGCAGAGACGCCTTGCTTGAGCCTCTCCTTCTTCATCTTCTTCTTGGAAATTGGCTTCTTCTTCCGTGGTGGGAGTGTCCTCTGGGAGTTCAAAACATATAATACTTGCATGAATACAAGTCCATGAATATCACATTTCACATAAGTCATGAAAGTAGACTTGAGTTGTCACTTTACAAGTCAAAGATGAATGAAATTAACCCCTAGTCACACATATATTTGAATCATCAAGACTATATGCCCAAAATCAATTAGGGAGTTCAACAATCTCCCCCTTCTTGATGGTGATAAGATATAGTGTGCTTATCGATGAGCTACCAAAAATCAACAGCTCTCTACAAGGAATCAAAAGTTTATAATTGCAGCCAGACTTGCGTATGCACAAATGATCAGTCAAAGATTTCGAACTCAAGTAACTCATTCTATATACAATTATACAGGAGTAAAATTCAAAACTTTATTCTCATATGTACATTGTTTAAAAGATGTAGTTCAAGATATCCACAAAATGACACTCATCTTCAAAATGTAAATTGTATGCAATTCACAATCTCACTGTGCACATGGTATGCAATTCACAATCTCACTATGCACATGGTATGCAATTCACAATCTCACTGTGCACATGGTATGCAATTCACAATCTCACTGTGCACATGGTATGACACTCTCTCCCCCTTTGTCATCAACAAAAACAAGACCAAAGGGGGTTGTATGAACAATTGAGTAGGCAAGCATATAGACACACAAGCATAGCATATTAAGCATGCCTTTTGAGGCAAGAGGATATGAAATTTACAAGTGATGAAGAATCACAATGCAAGCATGAGTCACAACTAAAAGAGTGGTGCATGTAAAAAGAAGGTACTGTAGAAACCATGAGATAAGACAAATTCATTAAGTACATTCATGCCAATCAGTCCCAAAAGTGAAATGTGATGATTGAACAATGAACTTTAAGCATATATGGATATTTAGATGTTTTAAAGAACACTAGAAGATTACTCTTCCTCTCTACACTACCATGTAAGGTTCTTGACTATTGGTAGCTTCGCACAACCCCATTTTTTTTTAACATCCAAACAGACTTCACCGTTTGACGTGAGTTTTCTCATTTGTTTTAGTGGAGATTCCCAGTTACTAGGATCCATCGCAAGAGTTATTTAAATGTGGAAGCTCACTTCACCTTTTGACACGAGGCTCCTCATTTGTTTCAGTGGGGAGACCCGGTTACTCAGTTCCGTGATCCACTTATTCAGATTTATGGCAGGATAGGCAGCTTTTTTCTCATGATTATTCTCAATGGCTATGTAGAGATTTAAGCATCTTGATAGTGGTAAGCAGAATATCTAAAATCCTTATTGATTAAGGTCGTTGATTCTTATTATGTGCAGTGTGTGGGATAATTGTAATGAATGTAAAAGATGAATTTGCTTATGCATGACAATGTCTCCCTCTGAATGTATGCACACTTGAAAATGAATTCTCCCACTTAGTGTATGTCATGTAGCAGTCATGATCAAAGTCAGTGCAAAAATTATTTATCATGAAGTATAATGCCATAGAGGGTTTGAAGAAGTGTTTGTACTCTATATACAGTCAGGCAATCAAGGAATTAGTAGTATATCCATGCAAGTTGATTTCTGGTACTAGGCGGAGGTGAAAGTCCGAAGACTCTACTCACGCATAGGGAGTGTTTCCAGGTGGACTTAATTCCAAACCGAGTAGCTCCTGAGCAAGCTCCTGGTAGTCTATGTACGCCCACCCGGCCACCACCTTACCGTGTACTCGCAAGCCACTGATCCGGGCCATATCCTCCAGAGTCGGTATCATATGCCCCCACGGGAATATGAATGCTCGGCTGATCGGGTCCTATCTTTCGTGCATAGCAAAGAGGAGGGATGTGTCCACTCATGCCACCTCGATGCAAAGGACTTCCCCGAAGCCCATAGCAGCCAATCTCTCCCTTTGGTACTCCGGCAGTGCGAGGTAGACCGCCCGGACTTGTAACCAAGTGATCCTCGTCCTCCGTTTCCCCTGCACATTTAGGGCATAGGGTCAGTCATAGTATCATAGGAATTGCATTGCATTGCATTTACAATAACCAAAACAACAACAAAAAATAGAAAACAGAAAACCCAAAAAAAGTCAATTTCCTATTCTGTTGCACTTAACGCACCCGCCCAGGCGCGTTAAGAGCATAACGGCCACTAGTAGGGCCGTTGTACTCCTTCACGACCGGCGTGGTGATTTCTGTTTCTAGGGCCCGTGGAAATGGCCACAATGGCCTACAAATGACCCCCATGAGTCCCCAGACTCATTCTATCCCTTCCATCACGCATGCATCAACTTTGGAAATTCAAAAATCAAATTTTTAGGGCGAAAGGACCTACCTCCGAGTCTTGCCCTCGTTTCTTCTTCGCCGGGGGAATGGCTTCTCCTTCGATGCCCATGGCCTCTCCAGCTTCTCCTCCAACTTCCTCTGCCTCTACTGGAGCCGTGGGGTCCTCTTCCTCCATTGGTTGGGTTGTCGTCGCCGCCGCCATAACCTCTTCCTCCGATGGGCTCGCCGGTGGGGAAGCCTCGCGTTCCGCCCGCACCTTCACCTTCTGCACAGCCTTCCTCTTCTTCCCCTTCTCACGAGTCATCTTAGCCAGGAGGGAGCTTCGCCGGAGCTAGTCATCAGAGGGAGGGGGATGAAAGGGTTTTTGGAGGGGTTTTTCAATTGGGTACAAATGATTTGAACAAATGAGGGAAATGAGGGGCCCACTTGTCTTTTAGTAACCCAGGTAATTTAACGGTCTGTCGAGCAGCTGTTATAATGAGTATAACGCATGTTTGCTGGTCCACCATGTAACTGGGTCATTAATTGTTAAAATTTTGGTTCAGTGGACTTTAACGAGTTCCATCCAGTCTGTTATGTTTCTATATGGCACACCTTTATGAGTCTGTTAAATGGTTGGCTTATGTTTTTCATCCTGTTGAAAGACTATGCCTTGATTGATTAAATTATTGTTATTATTGGCTAACCCCTGATGCAGCAAGCCAAATCATGAAATGCCGTCATGAGAATCATCCGCTCACCTGCTCAGGTAAGGCAGGTATTGTATCTTGTTCCTTTATCTCTCAATGCATTACTATATGTTAAATACGTTATATATAATCTCGAGAACCGGCTGGTCATTCATATGCCCCAGGATCTGATGTTCCCCTCAAGCAAAAATGATGATGATCTAGGCGCACATGTTTAATTATTGGATAGGCCGTTAGGTTGAAAAAGCTTGGGGACGATGGTTCTATCTTGCACGTCGTGGTTGCAGATGGTGTCCTGACCCTAGTTTCAAAAGGAGCACACCCAGGCATTAAAGAGGTAAAGTAGACCTGCAGTCCGTAGATTCCTGGGGAGACAAGTATGGTGGAGATCTCCCAACATCTTATAAATCAAGCATAATGTGGCAAGGCAGAGAGACAGCTTCACGCCCCACGCCATCAAGCACGCTGGGTATATAGCCTCAGCGCGAATCACTGTCTCGTCTCCTTGCGGGAGAGTGAATGCACACAACCAATATGTCAGATATGCTGCGTAGTGCGTGATGGGGTCTACTCCCGCCAGGTTAGGGCCACTTCGCCACCCCTTATGAAGAGAAGGAGACAGATGAGTCTTTTGGTAGGCCCACTTCTTCAACCTGCTCGGAGCTGCTCCAATGGAGCGAAAATCCTTGTACTTCTCCTCACCTCCAACGAAATATTCCAGCCATAGCCACATCCGCACCCGCTTCCTTTTCTTACGTGAACGGGTGTGAGAAGAAGAAGTTTTTGGGACTTCTTGAATAGATAGCCACAATGTCTGCTACACTTTCATGAGGCATTGATATGCATACCCAAGATAATATCAACCTTCACTGTCAGTGCGGTCTTTGAGCTAGTTCGGCCAGCATACTTCATCATACAGTTTGCCATTGATGGGAAGACCGCACAGCCGATGCAAGCTCCATAAATCCAAAGAAGTCTCTCCTTCCCTTGTATAAAAGGTGTTATACTCTGGACAAAACACCTTCATCATTCCGCAACACAAACCCTTTGAAATCGTGTACCAAAAGTGGGAAGCATAGACACTGTGATAGACTCTAGCTCTCATCAAAATGGGACCATAATGCTGGAGCACGTATTCCATGAATTCAACAGCTCCATCTCAAAAGGCATGGGCATCAGTGGCTTTAAAGTCTGCAAACCAGTCGACAGCGACTGATCGCTAAACAATCTAAAATAAATGGTTCTTCTTTGAACCCCCACTTCAATGGAGCCAAGAAAAGGCCGAACATGTGCTTCTCTTTGTGCATATTTTCAGCTGATAAATCCCACTTGGTGGGAGTCAATTCTGGGGCTCGAGTTAGAAGTCCTTGAGCCGGGGTTAGTTCTAGTACACCAACGATGGCTCCCCACTCACGAGCTTCCCCTAGAATATAAATCGGCTCACCCCTCACTGCCGAGTTGATCATACTGTCTCGGCCGAAGAGTATGCTGTGCTCTGTCACCCGAACAGCTAGAATGCCTTGCTTCCCCATCAGATTAAAGTGGTCGAGAAAAGAAGTTAAGTGCTTATCCTTTAGGAAATCCATCCTATAGCCGTGACCTAGTTCAAATGAAAATTGGCCTTTGTCAAAAAGAGTCAGCCGCTCAACATCCATGGAGTCCATCTCTGAATCAGAAGATTCTAACACTATTGCTAAATGTCTCCACCCTTGTTCAAGGTCGTTAATGCTCTGCCATGTGATGACTGGGCGCACACCCGATGAAGCATCGGTCCCTTGTGCGGCCGCAGAAGAAGCTGTTGAAGCCATCATTATAGCTACAATAAAAAGGGCAACAAAATTAGAAAAGAAAGAATATGCTCAGAGAAAATTTCTGAAGAAAATTTGACAAAGTCTCCCCTTAGTTGGGAGCATCCAAGAACAATAGGGGAGCACGTCTCATCCACACATTCACATTTGCATAAATAAACCAAAAACAACAAAAATTTCCATTTCATTCTATTTTCACTAAACATGTACAAGTTTGTGTCACAAGAAAGGAAAATAAAAAAGAAAAGAATACATCACTCGACCGGTCTATCTCCCGGGCCGTCGCTGTCATCGGTGCCCTCCTGCCACTTTGCTGGAGGCTCCATGTCACTATGCTCCTCCTCTCGTGGTCGCCTCCTCTCAGCCTCCTCGTTCCTCTGCTGGACGAAAGAACTGGTAGGGAAGTCTCCTACTGATCCGCTACGAGCAGCACTCCGAACGCCACTCCGTGCACAACCCACTGCACTACTCAGCGAGACGCTCTGGCTCCTTCTACCTCCCGACCCCTTTCCCATGAGTCGAAAGGCATCCTTCAAAGTGGCAACGGTGCCCTTCATCTTGAGTGATTGAGCTTGGAGCTGGTCCTGCTCACCCCTCAGCCTCGTCACATTAGCTCACTGCCGATGCATCATCCTCCCAGGCTATTTGATCCCATCACTTCTTAATGGCCTTTCCCCCTCGCCATGGTGGCCGGAGGAGCTCGTCGTCAGTGGGTTCTTTTTAGGGTTTTACCTCGGGCGTCATTTGGCGTTTGGGCACTTTGGTTTGAATGGGGGAGTAAATGGGAACGAATGGGGCTTGGTTTGTTTTTTTGGGAACCCAAAAAATGTAACGGTCTATCGTGAGACCATTATAGTTCTCTAATGCATACCATTTAGTCCTTCAGGTAAAATTAGGTCATTTATCTTTAAAAATGTGAACTGATAAGGTGTGACAGACCATACCTAGACCGTTACATTTTTCTGGCACTCCTTTTTGAGTCCGTTACACTTAAATGAATTATGATGATCTATTTGTCAATTGCTTGCATAACTTATCTTGTCAATGCTCATTCACGTTCATCAAATGATTGTGCCTTGCTTATGCTTATTCATTGGATATTGTTGATGGCTAAACCCCTTTTAGTAAGCAAAATTATGAACATCACGTTGTCATCTACTCGCCTGTCCAGGTAAGTCAGGTACAATGTCTCAATCCCTAGTCCTTTAATGCATTACTATATGTTATCTAAGATATATTATCTCAAGAACCGGCTAGTCATTCATGTGTTCTGGGATCTGATGTTCCCCTATACCAAAAATGATGATGATCTAAGTACAAATGTTTAATTGTTGGATAGGTTGTTAGGTTGCAAAAGCTTGGGGACGATGGTTCTGTCTCGCACGCCGTGGTTGCGGATGGTGTCCTGACCCTAGTTTGCCTAGTCTAGCAATATTATTCTCAAGTATCTTATTATTTTACCTTTCTTGACATTTTTTTAAAGATTTCTTTTTCTTTAGCCAAGCATGCATCATACGCATCTTTGAGTATTCACGAGCCTCATCTATCCAAAGTGTCTCAGTAATGGTGGATAGCTGTGTCCGTAATCTCGAGCAAGGAGAATCATTCCACTCTGAGTTGAAAGGTATTCTTCGGTCTATTCGCTCGGTCTGGTTAGCTGAAGATTCCTGTCTGGAGTTTAGTTAATCATCTCTTTCCTTTTCGTTGCTCCGGTCGCTGGCTGTGTTTTCATTTTCATTAGTTAGTTAGTTCCTCCATATCATCAAAATCATAGCTCAACATGAACCACCTAAAAAATTGTTGTGCTGTGGGTTGCTATCTATGATTTTGTTGTTTTACTCTATCTGTTCATTTTACGAGTGTGATACGGTGAGTGAGTTTAATCAATTTGTCTGTTCATTACGTTTTGTCCGAGTGATTAGTCATATTGCACCGGAGAGTTGTGAGAGGTTGTTTGCCTATCATCATACCTAATTTTCCTTGTTCAGCTATTTAGGTTTCTAGTGTCATTTCTACGATTAATTTTTATAAGGGGGTGCAATCTATTCACCCCCCCCCTCTCGATTGCTTTCCTAACCAGGCCAACATCAAGTGTTGCGGATCTTCCTCGAGATTCGAGGGCGTTGCGTGGAGGTTCTTAGTTGCCAGTTCACCGGGCCAAGTGTTCACTTGGCATTTGGTATGTTCTCTACCTTAGACTATACTTTCTACTGACTGGACTCTATTGTAGTTAGTTATTTATTTCTATTAATTGTTATATTATCTTACTTTATTTCTTATTTCTATGTACATCACACCTATCCTTTTTAGCCCTTCCAAGCCCTCCGGCTCGTGGGCGGCAGGTCAGGGTCCGAATGGTATCGGGTCATTCTCGGTATCCGGATCCTGGGTCGTTACAGTTGATATCAGAGCTATGGTTGTGGAAGTACATGGGGATTCAAGATATTGTAGTGATCAGAGTCCATAAGGTCCAGTACAGTCAACAGTTGACATAGGGTTTCATGCTTATTTTCTACTTGGTTTTCCGTGTAAAAGCCTGTATGCGTTGAGTTGGCGCTGTGAAGGTGGTTGTCATTTTTCGGTGGAGTGTCGATGTGGGGTCTGAGGATCGAGGTCGAGAGCTTTCTTCCTCATCGATGGTGGCCCCGGTTGTGCTGCGTTGAGCAGAGGTTGCCCGCAAGTGCGTTGCTGCGGTGCTACGTTTGAGGAATTGTAGCGAGGTCAGGTGGTTGGTGAGGATTATCCGTGGATAAGTGGCCGTGAGTGTGCTCTGAAGGAGTTGTTATTGGTTTTAGCTATCCTAGTTCAAGATTTATCCAGCCCCTATGGCGTTGAGATTGTAGTTCGAGGTGGCAGAGAAGGCGCTCTGGTCAAGATGTGCTCGGATGAGCAGAGGATCTTCTTAGATTGGGTTGTGGTCGCCTTGGATTTGGTTCTAGATCGTGTGGCAGTGGGAGGTTCGAAACTCGAGGATGAGCGTTGGCGAGTGCCGATTATGGGTAGTGTTACGTCACTTGGTTTGGTGGTCCGCACGATGGCAGCTCGAGGATGGGTTGGTGTTAGCACGGACAGATTCGAGATAATGATGTCTGGTGGCTAGAGATGTTGCGGCCTTCGAGCCTGGCATTTTAGCGGGTTTCTTCACTCCTCGATAAGTGTTTTGGTGTGTTATTGGTTTTGAGGTCAGAGGTGGGCGTAAGAGAGGAGCATGTGACAGTGGCTAGCTTAACCGCTGTGGCTAGTGTGTGGCTATTTGTGAGCAGCGTTACCCATCCCCTGATGTGTAAGGTGTGTTGGCGCTGCTCCGAAAGGATGAGTGCAAGTTGGGCGGTGTTTGCGAGAACTTGTAGTTGGTGTTATATTTTTCGAGGTGTCGTGAATCGGAGTAGGAAAAATGTAGAAAACCTTTTGACGGCAATGGCTACAGTCACGTACGGCCCGCTCATTCTTGCCAATCACTCCAAACATGACTACTTGGCGGCGCCAATTGTCTTTGGCGACTTTCCAGCCATTGTGGGATCCCCCTTCTTCCTAGGGGTGGTTCCAATGGTCCGGGTGGCTCCCATGCCCGTTACTGCTAGGGCAACAAGCCCCAAACCTCATCTTGGAGCCAAACATACTTGATGAACACCATTCACCTCCAAGCAGCTTCTGTTAATAAGGGGCAACACGCCAAGCATAAAGGCAAGAAGCCTGATGTGGCCATTTCTAACTCGGGCGAGGCTGCACTTGTTGGCAATCTACACATTCAACTTGATGGAGACGAGCCGATCATGTCGCGGGACCACCATGTCCTAACTATATCCACCTCCAACTATTTCTGCCTACTCTACCAAATACGGGAGAATAAGATAGAACTGAAGAAGTCCGATGTCTACGCCTTGAACTGGGGCAAGTATGTCAGCCAAAGTCCAAAACCCCAAAGCCCAAGTGGAGGGGGAACCCGATGGAGGAGCACCACCTCCGAATGAAACAAATATGGGTCAATAAATAGGAGGCCAGAGCCATCAAGAGGGCTAGAGGGTCGGACAATGGACAAACTAAAGTCTCGACTGCTCCAGAAATCTAGATTCCTCGCCCTAAAGAGCTAAAAGGAAAACATGTTTATAAAAAACCCAACAAAGTTAGACGGTCCCTGGAAGTAATCCAATCAGAAAGGGCTTGTCAGGCGGACACTTCATCGTCCCAGGTGTTGGTTTTTTGACAAACTGGGGGCACCTGCCCACCCAGGCTCACAGTCCCAGAAGAAGATAAGGATGGTGCAGGTTACTGGCGACACCATGAAAGTTTTCAACAACATGAAGAATTGCCGGAAGATCCAACTGATCTACTCCAATCTATGAAACAGTCTCGCCCTGTCACCCGCACTCTTGCTCAAATGAATTGCACCACCACCGCCTCTTCTCAACAAGGGCAAGGTCAGACCGACGTCCATGACTATGGTAATCCAAGACAGGAGCACATGCTCGAAGACCACGCCCAAGGCCTTACGTTGGAGGAGCTACAGTGTGTAATTCGAGACCTAAGGGCTCTCCTGCAAGAATTATTACAAGAACGCGATGTCCCGTCCCGGCCTCCAGTGACAACACCAGTGGCCGATCACGTGCCCCAAGGCATCCCACCCACTGCCAATGCTTCGGCTACGACAAAAGCACCTACTACGACTTTAAGACTCCACATGTCGAGACAAATGCACGGTCATCACATACGCCAATCGTAGAAAGTCTAATGGCACAAAGGCAAATGATCGAAAAAATTATAGAAGCAAAATTTGCCTAGTATGGTGAAGGTGCAACCACTGTCGACTTGTACACTGTGCCTTATCCTCTACACCATCAATTTAAGAAGCTTACCCCGGACTGCCCCAAGACAACCAAGTTACAAAAGTTTAATGGGCATGGATCCCCGCATAAGCACCAGGCTTATTAAATAACGACCATGGGCGAATTGGCTTTGGAGGAGTCTTACCTCTGTTATTTCGTAACCTCCCTCACAGGTACTGCCTTCTAATGGATTGTGTGGTTCGTGTCGGGACCAGAACCCGCCATGCCACAAAGGCCACGGCGTTATTTACATCCCCCATACAAGGAAAAACCCTTGATTAATTGTCCAAAATAAGGGCCCTGCGGCCTAATGAGGTAATACTAATTGCATGAAATAAACGGACGCGAATGAGGTTAAAGCGCGACGCGAGCGCGGATTAGGATGTTGATTAATCTAATGCCGTTGAGTCACTGTCGGAGACCTGTCGGCCTCTCTTTAATATTCGGGTGACAACCCGATATGGAAATGCGAAAAATGGGGTCGCAGTAATGTGTCAATATATGCCCTGCCAGGGGCATATTTTAATATTTGCCTCCTGAAGAGACGAGGTCTGCTCCATGTATGGATAACCCATTGTTCGGGGAATGTCAGCCCTAGCGTTGTTGGAGTAGAGACCACGATAGGTAAAGCCCCTTAGGTCTGGGCTTACACCGCAAGGTGCTTCTAATTTCTCTCTATGCGGGGTCACGGGGAACGAAAATGCCGAAGGAACTCGCAGATTCGATATCCCGCATGTTTTAGGTTTAACTAGTCTTGATTAGATTTGACTAGTTCCAGTACCGCCAGGGCGTGGACTTTTTATTTCAGTTATAACCTGGCTGTGATGCTGTTGGTATTTTTGCCCTTCCCAGTTTGTCGAAGGCATTCAAGCACACGAGGGTAAGAACGCGCATAAGGCGGGGTGAGATGCACGGGATCGACCCTTGGTACGAGGTGGAGGTGGGTCCTCACACATAGGGGCAGCCGTCAACCGGGCGTGGCACGACCTTACGCATACCGCCATTTTATATACCATGGGGTCGTGGCACACAGGCATGCGTGAGATGCAATGTAAATAGTTAAATGCATGCTAGATGAGTGTTCTTCTTCCTCTCTTTTTTAGTGAAGTGCACAGGATAGAGTAATTATTTATATTATTTTATTTTTTTAGTGAAATGCAAGCGGGGAAGCCTCTTAGTTGACACATTCCCTTTCCCTTCATTGAGTGATTTGCGATGTCCTGTTCAGTCCTTTGAGTCCTCCACAGTTCTCCTGTTTTAGTCGAAGTATTTTTTTATCATTATTTATTCCATTTGTTTATTACTTCCTTTTGTCTTTTATTGTGTTGTCATTCCTGGCAAAAATTCGGCAACATCTCCCCTTGACCCAGATGCTAAGGGGGGTGTAAGGGGAACACGCCCACAAGGAGTGGTGTGACCCAACAATTAGAGGTGCGTGCCAGGGCACCGACACGTTTGAGAAAACCCCTGATGGACCATAGATCAGCAAGCAGAGAAACATTCAATTAAAATAGGTTGCACGTGCACCGGGTAAAGATCGATTG
Source organism: Amorphophallus titanum (assembly GCA_024336825.1). Classification (NCBI taxonomy): domain Eukaryota; kingdom Viridiplantae; phylum Streptophyta; class Magnoliopsida; order Alismatales; family Araceae; genus Amorphophallus; species Amorphophallus titanum. The sequence continues at coordinate 17,228,621 of JANBPO010003090.1, forward strand.
GGGTATGCCGGGTCAGACAAGCTAGGGGTGTATCGGGCAGGAGAGCCAGTGGGGTGTACCGGGCTGTACGGGTTAGGGTGTGCCAGGCAAAGGCAAGCGGGTGTGTACCGAATAGACGGGTTGGAGGGTGTACTGGGTTGGACTGGGGGGTGTACCAGGTAGGGGAGACTAGAGTGTATGCTGGCTGGGGGCCTGACAGAGTGTACCGACCAGGAAGACTCGATAGGTGCACCGGTGGAGGGTGGATTGAGGGGCACCAGGCAAGGCCCAGGTGTGCATGATTCATATTCAAGGTTAATCAAGTTTCTACCTTAAGTAACCCATGTTTCACCGTTAAAAAGTTAGTTAAACTAGCCATCCATCAAGCAACATGAGAATGCCATTCACCCAAATTTCACAATGATCAACATGAACTTTTAGGAGGGCTATGCCTATGAAAACATGGAATTCACAATATCAAAATGCATGAGCCACCCTCATATAAGAAACTGCAGCAGAAGAAGTGTCGACACTTAGTTGGAACATTAAAACAAGGCCATCCTAATGAAACATATGCATGGAGTACAATGAAGGCCTTGTCATCCCATGAACTATATACATGAAAGTCCATTCATGATATTGAAAAACTATATACATGAAAAAACATGTATTTCAACCCTGCAAAGCAAGATCATCAAAATATAAGCTCCTTAAGCATCAATGGACGTTTTCCACAAGACACTCGATTGTCACTTCTACACACATGCATAGCACACAATATTTTGTTATCATCAAAACCATTATCAAGGACAAAGAGGGAGCGCAATAACCCAACAATCTCCCCTTTTTTATGATGATAAAATATTATGGCCACCCCAAAACTCCCTCCCCCTTTGGCATTATCAAAAGGTGGGGATCTAGGGGAACAGATGTGAAACTTCCTGATGTATAAGCTGGAATTAAGAAGTAATGGCGCAAGAACCCAGCAACTAACCTACTTTAAAAAGAAGATGTGTGAGCCATGAACACCAAGCAAGGTAATAGAATTATGTGCAAATGCTCTATTTCCAAACTATATGCAAAATGTATGATCAAACTATGCACAAAGGTATGACTAGCATGAACTATATGCAAATGTTTTACTGAAAGCACATTATTCTCCCCCTTTTGTCATGAACAAAAATTGATTGACAACAGGGTTATTTAAGCTTGTTATTTACATGTATGATTTGTAGATGCACCAATGTGAAATGAAGTATGATATGAATAAAAAGGATCAGACAATCAAGTACTTAAGCATGCATAATAAGATATAAAAGCAAGCAGGTCCCTTTGGGACAGGTTTAAGAATCATGCTAGTGATCATGGAGCATGATGTGCATGAACAATACTAAAAAGGTCGTGCTTAAAAAAAAAAGACACTACAAAAACCGTGAAAGATGACTAATTCATAAAGTACATTCACACAATCAATCCCGAAGTGTATATGTGAAAGATGAGAAATGAATTCCAAAACAATATGGATAATCAGATTTTCTAAGGAACACTAGAAAGAACATTTCTTCCATACACAATGCTCGAGTATTGGCAGCTACGTGTAACCCTATTTTTTTTGATATTTTTTAAATACTAGAAGGTGACCAATCTTTTGACGCGAGTTGTACCCTTTTGTTTCAGGGGCACTTCTCGGTTACTCAGTTTCGTCACATAGATTAAATATAGATTTTGTCACTTTTTGTCGCGAGTTTCCTCCTTTGTTTCAGGGGAGATTCATGACTACTCGGTGTCAAACCACACTAATTTGTATTGTGGATTTGTTTAACCTTTCGGCACGAGTTTTCTCCTTTTTCTTAGGGAGGATTCCGGGCTACATGGCTCCACGTTCCACTTATTCAAATTTATGGTCAGACAAACAACTTTTTTCTCGAGTATTTTCCCATTTTTATCCTTTCTTTACATTCATTTTGATGATTCTTTTTTCTTTAGCCCAACATGCATCATGCACAGCTTTTGAGCATTCATGTGCCCTCATTTGTCTAAAATGTCTCAGTAATGGTGGATAGCTATGTATCCATGGTCTCGGGGAAGGAGAGTCATTCCACTCTGAGTTGGAAGGTTTCCTTCGGTCTATTTTGCTCGATTTGGTTAGCTGAGGAATCCTATCTGGAGTTTAGTTGCTCGTTTCTTTACTTTTCCATTTGCTCCGACCGCCTATCAACTGTGCGTCCCAGTGAGGAGGTTGGTTGTGTTTTATTTTCCTTTAGTTGTTAGTTCCTCCAGGCATGCATCATTCGGTTTGGCCATTCCTTGTGATTGGTTCGAAGCTTTCCAGAAGATTCCTATCGCTCATTGGTTGAGGACAGGTGTCGGTTTACCTTAACGCCCACTTTTCAGTCCGCTTCGCTACATTTCTACTTCATCTCTATGTTCCATTTCTCTTTCGCTTCACCTCCGCTCCCTCCCCTGCAAAGAGGATGTTAAGGAGGGGCATCTGTTGACACCCATTTTATGACTAATGAGTTGGGTCATTTTCTTATCCTTTTTTATGTCCCAAGTTATCTACCGATCGTTGAGCCATTTTGGTCATTTTTGGGGCTTATTTTATGGGTCATTCTCCCTAGTTGGGCCTCGTTCCTTGTCTTCTCTTTGCATTTTTGGCTTAGTGGACTTTATCTTTTTTTGCCACGACTAACTTCCTTAGCTGTCTATCGCGCGACCGTTAAGGATGGTTAGCCGTTCTTCGGTAGACCGCTAGGCTGTCAAAGAGTCCTATTTTATTGTCTTTCTCGTGAGCTTTATCTTTTAAGCCCTTGCGGTCTATCATATGGCCGTTAGGATGCCTTTGGTGGTCCTTTGTTAGATCATTTTAGAATGAAGAATCCCATTAGGTCTCTTTGATCTTATCTCTTCTGGACGATGGAGCCTTGCAGTCTATATCTAGACCGTTTGTCTCTCCCTTGCGGTCTATCGCAAGACCATTAGTGCAGACAGAGAGTCCTACTCTGACTGCTCTTCCTCTACTTCACCGTGGATGAACTAGTGTCCTTGTTTTGATAATTTCTCTCTTAGTGTTGATCCTTATAAGCTTCTATTTATTTCTATGGACTCTTAGATGTATTATCCCTGAGATTTATCAAGGTTCAGGCCTATTTTCGTGCTAGTTTCTCTCCTACTCGACTAGACGGTTTGGGGGTCTATAAATGGAACCCTTGACTTCATGGCTTGAGGAGGAGATTGCTGGAGCATGCGTCGAAGTGCTGCTACATCCTAAAGTGAGTACCAACCAGGGAGAAGTCCTTTCTACGTCCATAAGGCTTCTGGTCCAGGGAGTATTAAGTTCCATTGGTTTATTTTATGTCTTTCTCTCTTAGTTTTCCCTCTTCTATTTGCATCACCATAGCATATCCCCGCCTCCTCTTCCATGTTCTTTTGCACGTGCATCATTTTCAAACATCCTCTTATTCTTTTCCAAGCCCCACAGGGGTTAAAAAACAACCAACCCCCAGGTATCCACCATTCCTTTTATGCATCTTAGCTTAATTACATTATAGTAATTAAATAAATTAAACTATAGAGTCCAACCCAAACAAAGGTACAGTCTACAGGGAAAGAACATACTCTAATGCCGAGTGAACACTCAACCCGGCGAGCTGGTAACTACAAACCTCCGTGCTGCGACTTCGAACCTCGAGGAGGGATCGTCATACCTGAAAAGTAGGGGGTGAGCCTCATCTCATTGGCTTAGTAGGGGTCCCGTGGAACCCCAACTGAAAGCAACAGCGATAACAAACAATGCTAATAAGAATAACAGCAACAACAGGAGTAGCTACAACAACAACGGCGGATGGCACGACCATACATGAATTCTTAAACTCGATAGCTGGTGAAACCACGGCTCTACAACTACTCCTATCAGATCAAAAACCAACACTTCGATCTCACAGTCGGGGGACCACCAGACTACTACCACCACTGGCTACGCTGCCAAAAGAATCATCACGACACCGCTGTCGTGGAGGCCCACCTCACAGACAAAAGGCCCAACCCAAGACCACGTGGTTTGGGTAACACAATCACGACCTCGCCGTCGTGAACCCTACACTGTCTAGGGAAGACCCTCGGTAACGCTTATCAGAACCCTAGACCTCTACATCGGGAAGACACCCAAAAATTACACGTAAAATCACGTCTCGCAGATGGAAAACAAAAACTCGAGTCACGAGAATCTCACGTCACGTGACGGGAGTACCTGCCCACTAGAAGCAAGGTCGGATGCATCCACTGACGACTTAATCCGCACCTCAGGTGTCTCCCTCGCCCAGGCAAAATTGAGACACCGTACCAGTAATTACAGAACAAGGACTAGCTGGGGTCGCACTTGTCAGCACGGGTCTGTAGCCCCCAGCCACATGTGCACTCACAGACTATGCGCTCTAAGTTAAGTCCTCTAGCTGATTTTCCCCCCAGCCCAAACTCAGGCTGCAAAGACGAGGGCCCTACGATAACCAGCCTAAAAATCGTCACACCGGGAAAGCTCTCCACCACTCTCAAGTGGGGCTGCACAAGCCTGAGTAGCTTTCCTGCGCAGTAAGCTACCATGGTATCTGGGCCTGCTAGACCTTGATGGGCCTTGGTTGGGGCCACGTTTTAAGATCACCGGACGGCTGGAGACGGGCACTACAGGTCGGGTTACTTTGAACCGCAACGAGTCTGACGTTATTGGGCCGCGCTGAGCCTGACGTATTTTTCCCTCCTCAGTTATCATTCAACATCAACATTCCTACTTTGCAGAACGCCGTGGGCTTCCTCCCTCACATATTTTGCAAGTCCATGCGACATTCATATAGATGTTTGAACGAAAATAAACAGTGTGTAAACATTTAAAAATTAGAAGCAAGTTTTGGGCAAATATGTAATTCACTAGTATGTGGCTACATATGACACAACATGATGCGTCAAGGGGCATGTACTCTACAACATTTTTAGATCCCACGGGGTTTCGCTTTGTACCTTGGGTACGTTTCCCTCTCCCCGTAAAAAAAGGAACTACCGAAAATAAATGGTTAAAACAACAGTTCTATAGACCGATTAGATGTAAGAAGGATTAATTTAGGGCAATGCCATGTGGCTTTCTTCGCGAGCGTCACTCTACTTTGCCTATCCATTCTGGAAGCTGGTTGTGCGTGCGACTGATCTGACCCCGACCACCCTCTCTAGGTAGGATAATCGTGGTAAACATGTGATGAAGGAGGCGATGAAATGGAGGGAAAGTATTGGCATTGATGCCCTTGGGAATTTGATCATGGGGTGGCTGGCCAGTCATGATTGTATAAGCTTCCCTTTCATCAAATGGGGTTTTCTTGGGATCGACCCCAAATTTTGAAATATTTAAAGCATGATGGAGCAGTTGCTTGGAAAGTTCAATTATCACATCTCTAACCACAATGTAGAGCTTCCCAACAACCCACTGCAAGTTATGGTAAAACTCTTGAAGTAGGTGCGGATAATACCTTCTGTGTGAAGACATGAAAGAAATCTAGCCCTGTGCCTCCATAACCTCGGGCAGCTCAGGGAATAGTTCTAGCAACTTGTGATCATGGAAATCAACCCAATGTGGCAACATTATTATCCTCGGCTTTACAATTCTGGAGACAGGATGAATATTTGGTGGAGCAGCCCTTGCTTTTGCCCTAGTCGGAGCACGGCGTCTTGGTTCTGCTTCATCCACCTTCTTCCCTTTAGAAGACGTCCCTTTGGAAACCTTGCCTTTTGCCTGTGCCACTGATTCAGACTCTCTGCACTTCCTTGAAGCTGGATCGTGTCTATGCTTGGTGCACTTCTCCCCTCTTGGAGCTTCCGGCTCCGGCTCGGCAGAGGCCTTGCCCTTGCGTGCGCGAGTTCCTCCTGACGCCATAGGGATGAGGGATGTTGGAGAAGATGAGCAAAGGGAGAAGTAGGGTCGAAGGGTAGAGATCGACTCTATGGCTGGGAAGGACGCTGCTGAAGTCGGCTTCCGCGTGCGAGGCAGAGGAGGGAGAAAGGTCAAGTGTGATGGATGGTGTCAAGGATTAAAAGGTAAAAATGGCTCAATTGCAGATAAACCCAACAAAAATTGAGAACTTGAGATGCTTTAAGTGGATTGAAATAGACCATTGCTTCATATATTAAGAAAACTCCTTTAAATGACCCCTTTTATCAGAGATAAACCAATGGTTTAAGGCTTACAATCTGGAAATTGGGATTCAAAAGCTCATATTCAGATCTTTCTGCCAAGAATTGAATTAAAACACACCCCTTTTTGTGTTGTCCTTCCTCTATATCCTTATGTCTTACTTGCCAAATTCATAAGACCCAGTTAATCAGAGTGTCAACTAGTATTGAAATTAAGCACCTTTATTAGATTTACTTTCTACCTTGGGTCAACTATTTCACCATGTCCATGTATAACATGTATTCTTTCTTTGGCTTGATTTTCACATGCGTGCAGGTTCAGCACATACCTTTTTACGTGAAGAAATACGCTTTTTACATGCCAGATTCCCCAGTTACTCAGCATGGCTAACCATTCCGCCTTAGTGATCAGGTGTTAACCTTTTGGCGTAAGGATACATGTTTTTTAGACGTCAATATCTCCAGTTACTCAGTGCACCCAATCACTTTAGTCCTATTATTATTATTATTATTATTATTATTTAACCTTTGTTGGGATAGAGTTAACTTGGCGCTTCATGACACACATGCCTCAGGCACCACTTTTGGTGAGAGGCAATAGTTTCTAGGTAGCCAAGCCATTCCCCTGCTAATAGTTCCCTTGGCTTATTGGGATTTATTCTCGTCGAGCGACGGTTCCGGCAGCATCTCCCCTTATTTTGGGATATGCCAAACGAGGAATAGACCATCACCCACGTACAGTCGGGGTGAAAGTCAGAGAAAGGGAGTGTAGGACTCCTGAAATGATGTAATCACCGTAATGGTGACGTTCAATATCCCCCATGGGAGCTGATGGGACACATGCAGGCAGAGCCCTTTCCAGCTTCGCGGGGTTTTATGCATACGTTTATGTCCAATTCGGGACGGTGCGATATAGGGGAGGTCGTCCCCATTAGTTTATCTCTTGGATTTCTCATTGAAGGCTCGTGGATATTCCTTGGATATGTTTAACAGGGGTTAATTAGGGTCTGTATGAAGTGTAATGGGACAGACAAAAGGAGCTCTCGGCGCCGGAAGGAATGGTGAATGGAGACTCTCGGCGCGGGGGGGGTAAGATGAATGGAGGTTCTCGGCGCGGTGGATAAAGCTTCTCGGCGCGACGAGGTGAAGCTTGGTTGGCAAGGGCTCACGGCGTGGGATGCTCTCGGCGCGGGACATCCCACGCCGTGGGCTATTCATGGCGCCGGGAGGAATGGGCGCCGAGACGGTCCGGGGCTCTGTTCTTGGGGATTTTTGGGTTTTATGATTGGCAGCGTTTCAGTGAGGTTTTTAGGGTAGAAGGCTGTTATAAAGGGGAGTGTAGGATATATATTGGTATATGATCGGAGGCTATCATGGATTAGGAGAGGGCAATCACATGGGGGAGCATGGGGGAGCCGTATTGAGGTGATTCCAGGGAGTGCCTTCACTGTTTTCCCTTTCCAGAGACTTGAATGTTCTCATTCGTCTCCAGAGACCAAGAGATTGCTGTCTCTGGCCCCGGAGGAGACTATAGAGTTTCAGGGTCTAAAGTAACTGCGATGGAGTCAACAGAATCCAGAGTGATGTGGTAAACACCATCACTTGGGCTATAGGATACCAATCACCCCGAAGGCCAGGAGATGCTCTGTCTCCGGCTCGGAGGTGATTCCTTGATCCCTGTGCGAACGGAGATTCAGGAAACACGGTGACAGGTGGTTTATTCACGCATGAGATACAGACACATATCATAAGGGCTAATGGGTTTCCAATATCCATTCATTCTCTTTCGAACAATTCCAGATACAACATCAAGCAACTCTACAGGGGATCATGAACGAACCACATATAAACTGTAAAAGAGAAAACAGTAGCGGAGCTGGGGGGATCAAAACCCTTTCTGAATCTTAGATGCGAAAAGGGGGGAAGACAAGCACGAGGAGAAATAAAGAAACGGGTGGGGAGGGCGGAGCATTGACTCCTTTCCCTCCCCGAAGACCACCTTGAGCTCTCCTTCTTGGACTCCTCCGACTTCAGGTACTCCTTTCAGGTGGACGGAGGGTGACTGGCCTCTCTTGGTCTCTTCTCTCTTCCTATTCTCTCTTAGATTATCTCCTCCTCCGTTGGTCTCTTCGCTCTTTCTTTTTTCTTTCGTCTATAGTCTCTTTTTCTCATATATCTTTTTTTCTTCTTCTGGGAATAAGTGGTTTATATAACCACTGCTGCTGCAGATGGTTATCGGCGCGCTTCCAGCGGGGAGAGGGCTCCCGGCGCGCCTCAGGCTTAATGGAATTGGGCCACCCAATGCTTCTCGGCGCCACCCCTTCCGAGGCCCATAAGTGACATTTCAATTTATTCGTATTAATAAGATGCTCCTTGCACTTTACTTAGCCTGCTGCTAAGTTCATTGTCTCATGGGATATGTAGTCTCTTCCCTCTCATGATGTTGACCATTTTACAATACCAACTTGTCACTTTCTCATGATAGCTATCGTCTCATAACACTTATAGCCTCATCGATCCCTGACATTAAGCCGTTTCTATCGACTATTTCATATGTTTCGACTGCTTTCATCCATCAGAATCTTCTGAAGGCCGGTCTCATCAGTCAGTTGACTGGGTGGGAATGGGTATTTGTTTAATCGACAACGTCGTGAACATGACGACAATGTCGGGTAGCAGCTTGGCCACAACAGGGCTTTAGCTGGGTGTAGCAACGATATCAACGGCTCTTCATCAGCTCTGACTTTTGTAAGAGTCTTTTGAAGCTTCATTTCGGTCTCAGTCTTCTCTTTGGTCTCTTTTGATCTCGTCCGGCTTTTATTCATATTTTGCATGTCAACAGGGAACTGCTCCTGTCACTGGTACTGCTGCGGCTGCGCTGGCACCTGCTGCGGCTGAAACTGCTGTTGCGGTTGCTGGAACTTAGACGGCTGACTCGGCCTTTGTGGACAATCACGTGCCATGTGCCCTAGCTGGTCACACCTAAAGCAAACCACGGGCGCTGAACACGGTCTGCTTGGATGAGAACCACTGCACCTGGGACACCCGTCCCGAGCCCCACTCACTGAACTCTGATGCTGCAAGGTCACCGGCTACTGAACACTACCCACCGACTCCTGCTACGTCTGCCCTTACGACCCTGATGCCTTCGGCCCCAACCAGCTTCCTTAAGCAGCTTCTTGAGCTTCGAGCCAAAGGAAGAAGACTTTGGAACTGGGGCAACTGACTGCGTCACCATGGAATCACCTGCTAAAAGCTGGACAGTACTCTGCGACTGACCCATCGACAGCTGATCGAAAGCTGCCTGAACCTGACCAGTACTGCCCTGCCCTCGAATCCTCCACAGATCTCTCTCCAATGCCGACGCTGCCTTGCATGCTGCATCCAGGGTGGTCAAACCTGACGCAAGAAGATGGTGCCTCAGCTCAACCCTCAACCCATTGATGAACTGATCGGTCTTCACTTCCTCATCTGCCATGATGTGCGACACATAATGGCCCAACTCGACAAACCTGGCACGGTACTGCATCACTGACATGTCACCCTGGGTCAACTCCATGAACTCGCGCAGCCTCTGTATCCTGACGAAAGACGGACAGAAGGCACGCTCGAACGTCGAGATGAACTCCTGCCATGTGATCTGCTGAAGGGGACCGGGCTGGAACGCTCCCTCCCACTCTGACGTCCACCAAGTACGGGCCGCTCCCTGAAGGCGATGCATAGCCAACACCACCTGCTCCTCCTCAGCACACTCCATCGCACTGAAGATCCTCTGCAAATCACCCAACCACTCTTTGGCCACCTCTGGATCTGGCTGCCCACTGAAAGAAGGTGGCTAAAACTATAAGAACTCCTTCAGCACCCGACCAGGACCACCTCGAGATGACGAACCCTCACCAACATCTCCTCTCTGCTGCTGGTCTCCCTACTGCTGCTGCTGGAAGACATAGTCAAATATGCCTCGGAAGAAATCATCCATCCCTAGAGCTCGCGCACCTCCAGCTGCACTCTCTGGAACTGTGGCGCTACTCGACTCCTCTAGACCACTGTTCGACTCTCCCTGCTGGGAATGAGTCCTCCTCCATGGCGCCATAACACACCTAACATTAAGGAAAATGATCCACAAATCAATAAAACACACGGACCCTAAGTCAGTCGCCGACTGTACAGGACATTCATGGACCATCTAGACCACTACAGTCATTCCAGATCCTTATACACCTTCACAACCTCACTCTGATACTAACTGTGGTGACCCGAGATCCGAGTACCGGAAGGGAACCGGTGCGACTCGAACCTCGGCCCGCCTCCCATGAGTACGAAGACTCAGAAGGGAAAAAGGGATGGTGTAAGGGTGTGTAAGAAGCTAAAGTAACTGCAATGATAGCACGATGAATAACTGAATAATAATGTAGAAATTAAATAAATAACTAAACTGCTACAAGGTCCAATATATCTCATGTCCAAATAAAAGTACAGTCAACTAAAAGAATGGTACTAGTACATGGGGCATACACCGGCTCTGGCAACTGGCACTAACCTCAGCTACTGAAACCGCGCTGGGTACCTGCCGCGCCACCCGATGGCCCGGCCTGACCTGAAACACGGTGAAAATAGGCAGGGGATGAGTCTCATTTCATTGGCTCAGTAGGGATCCCGCGGACCCCCACCTCGTGCGAAAAATAAGGCAGAAAAATTTTTGAAAACCTTGAAAACCAAATCAGTTCTATGGCTATCGAACTGATCTCTGATTGCATCTCCTTGCTATGTTCAAATATCCTGCATATATCTGTCTCTCATGATTCAGTCTATGTTGCCCTTCTGTGATGTCATGGCATTCAATGCAATTTATGTGAACTATTTTTACCAAGCCAAGGGACCCTACAATCCCAAGGGACCCAATAATCTGCTCTTGTATTTGGCTACTTCAGCACTTATGGCATTTTACTTTTGACTCTTCATTTCTACATCCTTGTTGAATGTTTATATGGCTATCTGCACGCTTGCTTGTTCTTGACATTTCCAATTTAATAACCCCATGTGCTTGACATCATTGGCTTTAATCTAAGCCCTCTTTACTGATGGCAAAAGGGGGAGAAAAATTTTGATGAGTCATTGTCTATTTCATGATTGTATCCCTTCAAGAGATGACTCATAATGAACTCACAATGACTTATAGTTGCCATCATCAAAAAAGGCAAGAATGTTGGGCATGCGCGGAACATGCTTGGTTCTATTATTTTGTTGATGTCTGCCTATGACTCATTGTTGAGTCTTATATGCATTTGATGAATTTTGATGAATTCAACATGTGTCCAGCTCAGATCAAGCAGACGGGTCAAATGGATCAATAGCTCAGATAGGGTTGGCAGAAGAAGCTGAAAAATTCAAGTTGTTTAAAACTTAAAGGACAGGTTGACTGCATAGTTGCATCGCATCGACCTCAGGTCTTCTCAGAAGGAAGAAAAGCCAACAACATTTCTAGTGCGTTGACCTCACCTTCACATGAGGTCGACCTCAGGTTGCTTCCAGAAGTCGTTATAAGCACGATTCTTCAAGGCTGCGTCGACCTCAAGCTCTCAGAGTGTCGACCTCAGACCCTCATAGAAAATGCTATACTTGCCTGTCTTCATGGCTATCTCGACCTCGCCTAGTAGTTGCCTCGACCTCATCAAGCTCTAGCTGCAATCCGAGAGGCAGACAGGGTTGGATGTGTCGACCTTAGACTTTTAACAGGTCGACCTTAGCTGCCTTCCAGAAGCTGGTTGACGGCATATTCTCAACAGGTGCGTCGACCTCACTCTGTCAGCAGGTTGACCCAGGTTGCTTTCCATAAGCGTTTCAGCCTATTTCTGTCCAAACATGTCAGATCATCTAGAGAATAAAAAATCCAAGCGTAAACCTCCAAAAATGTACCTTTTGAGGTCTGGAAAAAGATCCTAAGATAGAGATCCTACCTTTCCATTATATGGAGGTAAATACACCTTTATGGAGATAGTCCTTCAGGGACCAGATTTAGGTATGACCAGCTTTTTCAGTGTACTCTACTTTTTTGTCACACCATGGGATCTTAGTCTCTGAAATGATACCTAGGACAAAGATCTGTCCTTGTCTTCTACAACCAATGAGAATGAAGCTCTGGCAGATCTCCAAGTCCAAGAAGCATCATTTATACTCTAGTCAAAATACAGATCTTGGAGGGTAAAAGAAAAAGGCTTTGTTTATGCTGCCTTGCAACCAATCAGGATGCAAATCTAGAATGTGGCTTCTGATCAAAATTATCTATTTCCCTGGGCCAGTCAGCTTGCAGTTTGAAGATAAGATTTGCAAGGATATAAATGTAAACCTAAAGGACACAAAGGTAAAATAAAAATATAAATGTCCGGAGTCGATTCCCATCATTGAGGCACTGGTAAGTAGTAGACAGCACAGCATTAAGATTGTCAATCCACGAGCGACCTACAATAGCTTTGAACATAGGGTCGATGTCGAGCACATAAAACTCAATGGGCATTGTCAAGGGCCTGAGTTCAGCCTGGATAGTAACCACCCCATGACACGGCCTTCTTGAATTATCATATGCTACAATGGTAGTCAGGGTAGGCCTTAATAAATCTTCCGAGATGTTGCATGCTCTCAAAGTGCTCAAATGACAAACATTGATAGAGGTCCCAGTGTCCACTAACGTCGCATCTATGCTTACTTTGTTCAAAATGATGGAAATGCATAGCGACATTTGACAAGCCTCGGGGGGTGCTAGCTTGGTTTCTGAGAATGTAATGGCCGGCCCCTTGGAAATTGTAGCCAGGGTGGTCAGTAAACAATCCACTGCCATGTCTTCATTAACCATAACTTTCTGCAAAAAATTCTGCAGTGCATCTTGGTGGAGCTTGGACCGCTTGATCAACTCCAGAACTGAAATCTTTGCGGGCATCCGATCCAGTTGATGTAGCAAGTCATATTGGGTACCCGGCAAGGGGTCCGTCTCCCCATGATCAGCAGCCTGTTGGGGAAACTAGGAGTTGGGTGCAGACGCACTAGTGGTGGGATAACTCCAATGGAACAAACGCCCGCTCCGTAGGGCAAGGTTATGAGTCGGCATGGCATTAGGCGGACTCATGATGGGTGGCTTAATGGGCCTAATGGGGTGGATAAGAGGTGCAGGGGTAGGTGTAGTGGTGGTAGCGGGGGTAATGAGGGTAGTAGGCGTGTGAACGGGTCTTGCTGGGAGGATGATAAGTGGAGGGTTAGATGGCGGGGTGGCAATAACATGCGGTATGTGCACTTGCAGTGGAGCAAGAATGGGTGGCATAATGGAGAAGTAGGTGGTAAGATGAGGGGTTTGTGGGGAATAGTAGGCGTGATTAGTGGAGTGGTGGTGGCTTGATGGCTTGGCGGGAGGATGATAGGGGTAGAAGGTGGAGGAGAGTTGCGGTAGGTATGGTAGAGGGCCATGAGCCGCTGAACAGAAGACTCATCATCATAAGACCACCCGGCGTTGGGGGCCGGGCGTTAAACAAGGTTAACTTGAGCTGGTGTCGGTGGCTGAGGTTGCAGAGCGGGTGGATGGTTCGGCATGGGGTTCTGATGGATCCCCAGATTCTACACAGGCTACTACTGCTACTGTTGTGGCTGCAGTGCTTGCTGCTATGCTTGCTATCTCGGCGCCTGTCTTCTCTTCTCTTTGATTTCGGTGATGACCTTGTGCATCTCGGCCCAATCAATGCACTGCCCCTCATGTAGATCATACATAAAACCTCTAAACTGAAAATAGTTATGTATCATGTGCTTGGGCTGCCGGTGAAATATGCAATATCTGGACTGGTCAACGGTCGGATTCCAATTAGGCCATTCCGGAGGAAGTTGTAGTGCACCAATGGACATAAGCGCTGAGAAAATGTCTGGGAGAGACTCGGGCAAAGGAGGATATTGAGCCCTCTTTGGAGGTGGGTGTATCTACATAATGACCCAAGATCTGAATACTGGGAATAACTCGATATCATTCGAACCCTGGACCGCCGCCCATGAGTTGGAGGGCTTAGAAGGGCTAAAAGGATAGGTGTAGTGTACATAGAAATAGGAAATAAGGCAGGGCAATTCAACAATTTACAGAAATACACAATCTAACTACAATAGAGTCTAGTCCAATAGAAGTACAATTTAAGGCAAGAGAACATACCAAATGCTGAGTGAACACTCGACCTGGCGAGTTGACAACTAAGAACCTCGATGCAGCACCCTCAAACGTCGAGGAAGGATCGCCACACCTGAAAAGTAGGGGGTGAGCCTCCTATCAATAGCTCAGTAGGGGTCCCGTAGAACCCCAACCAAAAATAACGGTGGTACGAAAAGCAACAACAACAAGAACGATGGCAACAGCAGGAGTAGCTACAACAATAATGGCAGGAAACACGACCGAACACGAATTCCCCTAGATGGCGTAGAGTTCATGACAGTGATGTTGTGACCGTGGTTTCAGACCGCATGGTCTCTGAGTGGGCCATCGTATGTGGGCACAGACCTCCACGCCCAGTGAGCTGGCAACTAAGAATCTCCACGCAGTGCCCTCGAACCTCGAGGAAGAATCACAACACTTGAAAAGTAGGGGGTGAGCTTCCTATCACTGGCTCACTAGGGGTCCCATAGAATCGTAACCATAAACAACGGTAGTACAGAAAGTAGCAATAGCAAGAACAATAGCAACAACGGAGTAGCTACAACAACAATGGTGGGAGACACGATCGTACACGAATTACCTAAACATGACATCCGATGAAACCACGGCTCTACGACTACTACTGGAATGGGAAACTGACTCCCCGATGTCACCATCGGGGGACCACCGAACTCCAAACCACCCTAGATACGCTGCAAGGGGAAACATCATGGCACCTCTATCGTGGAGGCCTATCCTCTCAGACCAAAGCCAATGTCGAGATCACGCGGTCCGAAAACACAATCATGACCTCGTCATTGCTAACCGTACACTATCTAGGGAAAAACCCTTGGTAACGTCCACCGGAACCCTAGACCACTACCTCGGAAAACACCCAAAAACTACACACGAAACCATGTCTCACAGATGAGAAATAGAAACTCGAGTCACGAGAATCTCACATCACGTGACAGGAGTACCTACCCACTAGAAGTAAGGCTGGAAGTGTCCACTGACATCTTATACTGTACCACAGTGTCTCCCTACACACCCTAGGTAGAGACTGAGACACACACAAGTACCACAAACAAGGAGTAGTTGGGGTCGTGCTCATCAGCACGGGTTCAACGCCCCCAATCATGTGTGCACACAAAGACCATGTGCTCTAGGTCAGGCCCTCTAACTAGTTTCCCCCCCAGCCCGGATGCAGGCTGCAAAGGAGAGGGGCCCTATGAAAATCAGCCTAAAAACTATCTTTCTGGGTCACGCTCTCCACCACTCCCAAGTGGGTCCGCACCAGCGTGCGCAGAAAAGCTACGACTAGTGGATGGTGTAGGCTCCGAGATTTGGTGGTTGTTTCAGAGAGGTGTCCTGCGTGGTTGTCTCCTCAACCTCCCTGGACCTTGGGTACCTACAGAGAACACATGGGGCTTTTGTATAATTTTTTTCATTTGATTCAAAACCATGTGTGTAGGAATCGCATGGGCCTCTATTGGCAGCTCCTGCGTGTGCATGGCGTGGCCCTCTCTGCTGGGCAGGTAGCTATAGATACGACAACAGCAATGGCAGGCTGGGCAACAACTTGTGCAGATGGCAGGCCTCTCCCAAGCGTGTAGGTGGCATGCCATGCAAACATAGCAGGCGGTGGGCTCAGGCCTCTCCCTAGCGTGCAGGCGCTGGTGTGTACGGCAGTAGAACAATGGCAATCAACGGGATGGTAGTAGGTGGTGCAATGCAGACGATAATGGCCGGCAAGTAGCTGGGCTCTCACGGCAACCGCCGGCGGGCGAGTGGCTTCGACAACAGCGTGGATAGAGTAGCAAGGTAGCCCTTCTTCGCATGCATGTTTACAGGGAGTGGCTGGGCATGCGTGGCCAATGGTGGCCTCGTCCCCTAACCCTTATAAAAAGTGGCAGAACTCCCCTCTTGGAGTAGGCTTCTCCCACCCTCTAGGCCTTCTTCCCCTCTCCCCCTCCTTCTGTTCTTCCCCCCCTCCGAGCTCTCCTCTTTGCTCCCTCCCCCTTTGGGGTCCTCTTCTGCTCCTCTCCTTCTCCTCTTCGTCTTCTCCTGTCTCTCCTTTCCCCTTCCCTCTTCTTGTTCTTCTACTCCTTCACTCCCTACCCCCAGTCCGGTGCCCCTATTTTGAACAGGGGCACCACCGGTTTCTTCTTAATACTCCCCCCTCTCTTTGTCTCTCTTCGCTCCCCCTCTATAGCTCTCTATCTCACTCTCTCACATTCTATTTTCTGCACACACACCTTCATCTCCCTTTCTCTCCATCTCTACCTCTTTTGCACACACATGTACGCAGCACCTCTGCACTTCTCCTTCCCATTCCTCTTCTTTCTCCTCCTTCCTCTCTCATCTCCTTCTTCTTTCCCTTCACTCCCCTCCGGTCCATTCTCAATCTCTCATCCCCCTCCTACTCACATGCACAGACACACACCCGCAGTTCTCTGCACTCCTATCTCTCTGTTTTCATCTCACACTCTCTCTTTCTCTCTGCCACACCACACAGACACTCGTGTCATCACTCCCCCTCTCTATGCTCTCTCTCACCTGCATCGACACACCAACCACCGGCCTCCTCTTCTCATCACCCATGCCCTCTCCCTCCATGTCCCACGTCCCACTCATTTCTCTCTCTCCCTCAGCTTCTCCCGTCCACCACCGCACCGGCCTTGTCTTGCATGTTTGCCGGAGTGAACTACCTCTCCCACACCCTGTCATCCCCCTCTCCTCTATCACCCCTCCTCTTCTTTTTCGCACCACCGTCCCCGCCAATCTCTCTCTCTTGTGAGCACTGCCTGCACTATGACCTCCCTTTGCGCACTGATCCTGACCACCGATGTCGTCTCCCTCTATTTCACGTTCCCCTCCTTTACGATCTCTCTCTTTCTCTCTCCCTCTGTGTCTCACTCCCTCTCACTCATCGCTTCTCTCTCTCTCCTCTCTCAATCTATCACGTCCCGACGTGGAATATCGAGGCGCGATGAGTCGTACACTCGTGTCGATCAGAGCATGCATAATAGGGTTCAAACCACAAGAAGAGATAGGTGAGTCATTTATTGCTTCATGAATGGAAATTATGAGAACAGCTTCTGAGTAAGGCACTCAGCATGGACATTCCTGCTGGTCTAATAACCGCAGTTTGTGCTAGTTTGGCTATGACTTCAGCTCTATATTAGCAGATTAAGGAAGCTCAACAAGCTGATTCTGATTTGTCTCGTGTTGTGATGATGCATGACATTGAGTTTGATGATGAGCTAGTTGTCAATTTTCGTGGCAGATTATATGTTCTAGCTGATGATGTTTTGATGCATGCAATTCTGAGTGAAGCCCATGGATCCCATTTTACTATTCACCTCGGTACCACCAAGATGTATCAGAATTTGAAATAGCAGTTCTGGCGGCTAGGCATGAAAAGAGATGTTGCTGCTTTTGTCTCTCGGTGCTTGACTTGTCAGTAGGTTAAAGCTGAACATCAAAAGCCAGGTGGATTGCTTCAACCGTTAGAAATTCCTATGTGGAAATGGGATCCACGTTACGATAGATTTTATAGTGGGTTTGCCTCGGACTTCACAGGGTTTTGATGGTATCTGGCTATTAGTTGACAGATTGACTAAAATAGCTAGATTATTACCGATTAAAGTTGCTTAGAGTGTGCAAAGATTGGCCAAGCTTTATGTTGAAAAGATTATGCCACTACATGGGATTCTTGTTTCACTTGTGTCAGATCGCGACCCACGTTTTACCTCTGGCTTCTGGCGCAGTTTCCAGAAGGCATTGGGCACTGAATTAGCTTTCAGTTCAGCATATCACCCTCAGTCAGATGGTCAGTTAGAGAGGACTATTCAGACTTTAGAAGATATGCTAAGATCTTGTTACCTTGATTGGCAGGGTTCGTGGAGTTAGCATTTGCCACTAGTTGAGTTTGCTTATAATAACGGTTTTCACTCCAGCATCGGCATGGCCCCTTATGAAGCACTGTATGGTCATCCTTGTTATACTCCCTTGAACTAGTTTGATGCCAGTGATAGACTTTTGACAGGGCCTGACATGGTGTAATAGTGTGTAGATGTGATTCGTCTGATCAGGCAGAGATTGTTAACAGCTCAGAGTCGGCAGAAAAGTTTTGCAGATCAGCACAGACGTCCACTACAATTTAAGCCTGGAGATATGGTGTTTGTGAAAATATCTCCAACGAAAGGTGTTTCCAGGTTTGGGAAGCGTGGAAAGCTTAGTCTGCGTTATATTGGTCCTTTTCCTATTTTGGAATGTGTGGGCCAAGTGGCATATCGCCTTCAGCTACCAACGGCTATGCAAGATTTTCATGATGTCTTCCACATCTCTCAGTTAAGGAAGTATATGCCTGATGCGTTCCACGTCCTTGATGATTCAGTTTGGCCCGAGGTGACAGCTGATTTGTCTACGCCAGAGGTTCCTATCAGAATTGATGACCGTCATAAGCAACGGTTGAGGAACAAGGTGATCCCTCTGGTAAAAGTTGTCTGGCAGCGTCACCCTGGTAATAAAGCTACTTGGGAATGCGAGGATGAGATGCGTCAGCTTTTTCCTTTCTTATTCCCATGAGGTATGATTTTTTTTTCAGTTTCCTCCTTGTTCTTCCTTCTAAATTTTGAGGATGAAATTTCTATTAGGAGGGAGGGAATGTAAGGCCCCATGTCAATCAGAGCATAAGTATATTCGACACATATACAGAGTGCGCAAAAGTAGAGATAACCAAATCTTTTACTCATGATAACCTTTAAGGTAGTTCTATTACATGATTTTCATAAGGAACTAAGAACAATCTTGACTCAATAAAAAGAAAATTACAACGATTGACTCGAGAAAGTAGGAAAAGGCACGGATAGATAAATGCTTATATGACTAGATGATTCTACGCTCTTTTACTCGTTCCCAGTCCCATCCGATTGATTCTCGTCATCAGAATTACCTAAAAAATAGGGAAAAATACTAGGTGAACGAACGCTCAGTAAGAATTATATCTCAAGTACAAACTTGCTTAAAGTAATTACATGTTATATGAATGCAAGTATAGCTATGCATGTACGCATGAAAATGAAAAGAGAGAGAGTGAGTATTGCAAGACGATAATAGAACGAACTAGCAAAGTTTCAAGCTTTCACGTAGAATGTATATATCAAGAGGGTCAAGCATGTAAATGCATCACGTCATGTCATGTGAATTGACTATCATTTTATCAAGCAAGTAAATACAGGTTCCGGGCCACACAAGTCTTGTCATGTCAAGTCTAGTACAAGTTGTGGAATGTCAATCTAGCAAGTCATGCACTTTGGTGCAATGCCACACTGTGATCAATATAACTCCCATGGGCACAAGTACTTTCGGGTGCTCCTCCTAGGACCAGATCAGGCCATATATGCGCAAGCATTGAGTCATGTATATTTTAGACATCCACTATAGTTATAGTCAACATAGAATTCCAAAGGAACGAGCCTTGTAGGAACTTAAGGTAGATCTTACGAAATAGAGTTCAAGGACAGAACTTTAACGTAGGGATACACTATCATTAAAACTACACGAAACATGAGATAGGAAAAATTTGGGTGGAATTGCCGCCTCTTCAGGTGCCATTACTTTCAGATTTGGCACCCTGATGGGTGCCATTATTTACAGAATTAGCACCCTTCCATAGGGTCACACAATCTGCGAACAGGACAAGCAGAAAGAATTGGCGCCTGCCAAAAGGGCGCACAATCCTCAATTAGCGGCAATGGTATGGTCGACCATTCCAGTTGCACAGAGAAAACTTCTAACAGTGCCAAAACAGCATACCGTGAGGGCTAGGCTACCACATTTCTTTAGAGTGACAAGGCATTCAAAAGGGTTCATGGGTTTTAATGGTACAACCTGCTCGTCAGCCCTAAGAGAATCCAAGACTTCGCGTAGAACTACGGAGGTCTCTATGATGAAATCACTAGTCCGAAGGAAGGAATATCTCACGGAGGGTTCAATCATCATTGCGAGTTAAGTGTGTAATCGATGAAACCAAAATAGAGACACCATCTATGGACTGAGATGAGAGTGCCAAGTAGTAACCCGCGATATGGGTTGGAAAACATGATCAAAACTCTGATCAGGTAAATGGCGCCCTGACAGAAGGCGCTATTCATTTAATTAGCAATTTTCTGGAAGGTCATTCAATCAGGTTTATATCAATAGTTTTATAAATTGTAACCTTGAATTACCGACAGGGTACAGTGGCGTTTATTCTTTAAATAACGTCTTGATCTTGGTCGTTGATTCAAAACTTTCAATATATAACGCCAGCCTGCTCCAAGATTTCAAATGGGCCAACAAATCTCGGGTTCAATTTACCCCGGATTCCAAATCTTCAGACTCCTCTCATGGGTGAAACTTTCAGAAATACATGCTCACCAATCTGGAATTCTAAGTCCCTTCTTCAGTTATCCGCATAGCTCTTCTGTCTGGACTGAGTAACTTGCAGATAGTCTCTGATGATCTTAATATTCTTCGATGACTCAGAGATAAGATCTGGGCCGAGCCACTGCTTCTTGCCTACTTCTTCCCAACACAGAGGTGACCTACAACTCCTTCTATATAAGGCCTCAAATGGTGCCATCTGAATGCTAGACCGATAACTATTATTATAGGTGAATTCAATTAGGGGCAAGTGTTCATGCCAACTACCTCTGAACTCACACATGCAGGCCCTTAACATGTCTTCGATAATCTGGTTGGTCCTCTCTATCATTCAATTTGAGGATGAAAAGCGGTACTGAAGTTCAAACTAGTTCCCAAAGATGCTTGCAATCCTTTCCAAAAGTGGGAAGTAAATCTGGGGTCTCTGTAAGATATGATGGCCACAGGAACACCTTGCAGCCTCACCACTTCTTTCATGTACAAGGTAGCTAACACATTCACAGTCCTCTTTGACTTAATGGATAGGAAGTGTGCGGACTTAGTCAGTCAGTCTAGAATCACCCAAATTGCATCAAAGCCACCACGAGTCCTTAGTAAGCCCATGATAAAATCCATGTCGATGCTCTCCCACTTCCACTGTGGTATTTTAAGAGGCTTCAACTTCCCAGTAGGCCTGAAATACTCGGCCTTGACTTGCTGACACACTAGGCATCTGCTCACAAATTCGGCCACTTCCTTCTTCATGTTAGGCCACCAAAAGGTCCTCTACAAATCTCGATACATCTTTTTGGTTCTCAGGTGAATAGTGTACTTGGATCTGTGGGCTTCTTCAAGAATCTTATTCTTTATCTCAGCAGAATCAGGGATGCAAGTTCTTTCCCGAAATAGCAATCTGCCATCATCGGCCATCAAGAAATCTGGCTGATTACTCAAAAGTTCCCTTAACCTCCACTAGCAACGGATCATCATCTTGTAGGTCCTTGATCTCAGCAAGAAAACTTGAACGAAGCTTAATAGGGGCAATCATAACTCGATCCCCCTTCTCTCCAACATTGAGATCCAAGCTTGCCAGTTGCTCCAACATCCTCCATTCTTGAAGCATCATGCTTGACAATCTGGCCATTGGCTTTCAACTCAAAGCATCCACTACCACTTTACCTTTCCCGGGATGGTACTCATTGGAGAAATCGAAATCCTTTAGGTACTCAAGCCACCTTCTCTGCCTCACATTAAGCTCCTTCTAAGAAAATAAGTGCTTTAGGCTCTTGTGGTTAGAATATACCACAAAAAATTCCTCATACAAGTAGTGCCTCTAGATCTTCAAGGAAAAAACAACCACAGCGAGCTCCAAGTCATGGACAGGATAATTTTCTTCAAGCTCCCTTAACTATCTAGAAGAATAAGCTATCACCTTCCCTCGCTGCATCAACACATAACCAAAGGTAATTCATGATGCATCTGTATGTACTTCAAAATCTCCTTCTCTAGAAGGTAAGGCCAGCACAGGTCTTTGAAGCTGATGCAAATTTAAGACGTAACACCCTCTGGTTCGAACGCTAATTTTTATAGAATCATTTTTGAGACAGAATCAAGGAATTTTGGAAGAATTATTATTGTAGAAACATTGAAAAGGCTCAATTGAGGAATAAAGCTTTTATTCATCAGAAATAATGAAGTACATCATTTTTGAGCCACTTTGGGCCTTAAACTCCTAAGGGCTATTACATAGGCTTTCCGTTGGTCTCGGCCTTTTTCAATCCGTTCCTTAGGCCGATCGAGTTTGTTGATCTGCCATAAAGCCTTGATTGCCTTAGTCTCTTCTACGTCACTACTTGTGCCCAATTCTCTCTTCTTGATCGGCGAAAGATGAGACGCTTCTTCAAATTTGTGGTGAGGGAGGTCGAGTTGGGAGAGGCATTGATGTGCATTATAAAGGATGAATTCGGTTGCCCTGATCTGCCATAGCTCCACCCTAGAAGAAAGCCGAGTGCAGAGGTCTTGAGATAGGAGGGCCCCCGGTGCACATGTGAACATATTTTCGGCCATGATCTTGAAGTAATCGCACCACTCCACCCACTTCTTGAGCTTGGGAACACGGTTGGTTACCCTCTCACTTAGCCCCACCATGCTCGTCATGTAGTGGAGTGGGCTCTTCTTGAAAATCCTAGAGATGTTTTGGGCCACCTCGCATGGATCAAATTTGAAGTGGAGGTCCACCCAACTCGAGAATAAGAGCATAGAACTGTAGAGGGGTCTACCCATAGAAGTCGAGGTGAGCCCACTATAGAGGTAGGCTAGGACCACTAGCCCAATCCTATTACCTTCCCAAAGTCTACATATCGCGCTTAATTGTTCTTCTTCAATGAGCCATCCATCGAAGGGAAGAGGAGCACTCCTGCTATGTAAATCACAAATACCTTCATGAGTTCTTCTAAATCCTCTTCTTTCACTTGTCCCAAAGCCTTGAAAGTCCACGTTGCAAGCTTCTTCAAGTTGATTCCTTTCGTGGCACGAATTTGGTCAATCATTTTTTGACTCGCTACGAGGCTCGCCAACACCTATTGTGAACTTGATCATCTTGGCATGTCCACCATATTGTCTTCCTCACCTTGCTTCAATCTTCTTAAACCTAAAAGGATCTTCGCCTCCTGTAGGAGTATGGTGGCTTCGAAGGTAGAGAAGAGGAATGTGTGAGTGTGAGGATGCCATATCTCTATAAGGGCGCCTATAGCGGCCCAATCAAGGTGGATCTCGTGGTAGTGTTTGGCTTGGGTAACTAAGCCTAGAAGGTGCCATCGAGAAAGGATTGACCTCATGTCATGAGTAATTTTAGAAATGAGAAGGGAAAGCCATGGAATCTTTGAAAGCTTTCTACGGCCTGGCTCCCGGTACGGCGGCAGCGGCGCGCCCCAGTACAGCGGCGCGTAGTCGTCCACCGGCTGGGACAGCTCCTCGCGATACTGGTCGTTCTGCTGGCGCAGGGCATCGTTCTCGGCCTGCAACTGGTCGCGCTCGGCATCCACGTCGAACTGCGCCTGCTGGCGCGCGGCGTCCTCGCGCTGCTGCGCGGCAAGCGCCTCGTCCTGGCGGCGTTGCGCCGCATCCTCCTGCGCCTGCCGATGGACGGCCACGCGAAGGAATAAACTCCATGCAAGTTTTTAAAAAAGGGAGAAACCTCGTGCAATTTTCAAGAAAACGTGGTGCATACAGAAATCGTTTCAAGAAAAAGGGAAGAGGGGATGAATGTGCCGGTGAAAGAGTTGAGTGTGTGCCGTTGAAGGATGCAAGGCCCACTTCTTCTGATGGTTTTAAGGCCTTTATTTTCTTCAAATTTTCACTCTTTTCTATTTTAACCATTTGGTCTGCATGATTAATCAATGGACTCTCTCTCTTCCTGTCTTTAATCACTTTTGTTGTCTTTCTTTCCACGTTGTTCTCGGTCCCTTCAACTCAATTAGCACGTTCCTTAGTTGATCACTTAGTTTGTCTGTTGTTCTTCCCGGCTTTTTAACGCGTTACAATCCCTGTCAAAATTTTGGCAGCATCTCCCCTTGTCCCAAGACGTAAGGGAGGTACAGGGAACACACCCACAGGGAGTGGCGGAACCCGACTATTGGAGGTGGGCGTCCGAAGACGGCAACACCTTGGACAGAACTCGGAAAACTCGGAGGGATTAGCGAGGGGGAGAACTCCAAGACTAGCTATGGACACTGAGGGTGAGGAACAAGGACTGGTGTGCCGGTGAAGGGCTAACCAAAAAAGGCTGTGTCGGGGAGGCCCTGAGGCGTTGAAGGTGCACCGGCCAGGGGACGTGCCGGCGAAGGGGCCGAGGGACATAGGGTGTACCGGCCAAGGGGGGGCAAGGAGGCCGTGCCGGCGAGCGGGCAAACCAGGGACATGCCATTGAAGGGGTGGCTGAGGGCGTACCGTTGAGGGGTAGGGCTGAGGGTGTGCTGGCCAGGGGGGCAAGGAGGCCGTGCCGGCGAACAGGTGAGCTAGGGGCGTGCCGTTGAAAGTGCATGAAGTGTATGTGCCGCGGGAAGGCACTCAAGAGGAGGAGGGGTACGTCGTTGGAGGGTGGGAAAGTTGGACTGAGGGAGAGCATGCAGTGTAGTGTTCCTGGACGGCCGGAGAGGGCTTAGGCTACAGAAGGGGGGGAAAACATCGAAGAAGGGATGGAGGAAGTTGTGAAGCATTTTTTAGAACTCAAACAATCGGAGATGGTGAGGGAGACCACCAGAAGGGAAACTTGCTCATAAAAAGACAAGGGCCATGACCGGCCTTGCATGCTTCAAAACCGGAGAGGAGGATACAAGTGGTGGGAAGGAGAAGAAGGACGAAGGAAAGATAAGAAAGGAAAGGTAGGAGCGCTGGGGTCGAGCAGGGATGACTACTTCCTGCTTGCCCCCATCTCCCCCGTTACATCTCTCTCCCTCTCTCTTACGCTCTTTTGGATGGTCGTCGGAGGGGAACCCCACGACCGAGCTTCCTTCTTCTTCCCCTCTCCTCCTTCTTCTCTTCTTTTCTGGCTCGCGCCTGCGTCGACTGTGCTTTTTGTATTCTTCTGTCTATGTGTGTCTCTCTGTATATGTCTCTTCTTTTTGTTCGCCGGTGGAGAAGGCGCCTTTTACACTCCCAGTGCATGGGGTCTTCGAACGTCGACGGGAGATGCGGGAACGTCTTCATTAATGGAGACTTGACCCGGGCGTCCTTGGCGGCATGCCGGAGTAGGCAACGTGCCATACTCTCCGCTTGACACCTCGGACGGGCCACTGCGCGCCAAGAATCCTGTAGGACGTGACGTGAGATTTGATCTGCGTGTCGGGGGTGTGCCGTTGAACCGAATTCGAATTCATATTTATCTGATAATTATCTGACAGATAATTTGATTACTAATCGAATACGAATTTAGACATCACACTATCTGCTCCGCATCCGATTCGTTTATAAGTGTACTCCCATGCATTAATTCTGGTCGACACAATCGCGGAAGGTTCCAAGACGGAGCAGCAGGCAGCAGATGCATGGGGGGATCGTCGTCGTTGTAGTAGTTGAAAAACGATGGAGCCCGTTCCGTACGCGGGCGTTGGTTTCCGGGGACTGCCCTGGGAAAGTCCTCTCGCTATAATATATGGGGAGCTTGCCGGGTCGTCGGGACTCTCCTATTAATGCTTAACTTGTTTAGCAAATCACGTTGAAAAGTGGACTCGATTACTTGGCTCTCCCGTCCGCTGGGACAGTTCGGGGTTTGGTCCAAATGAACAGGTCGATCTGTTCCTCTAACTACATCTGGAAGAAAGTGTGATCAGCTTTTAATTGATCTGTGATGGGAAAAATTATCTATGTATACGAACAATTCTTGACGGACTGTATCGCACGATGAAAAATCAAACGAAACACGTAACCACACCGACCATAAAGATTAACGTGAAAAATTAAGGTAGTTTGGAGAAGGATACTTTGAACGCCGAGTTTAAATTGACCATTCGATTTAAATTTTACCGACTCTCACTATATTAGTCATGTTAGAGCAATCGACGTACTAATCAGATTGACATTTCAAATTTTGAACTCCTCAACTTGAGTTCTTTCAGTTTAAACTAAATATTTTGAAAGTTAATTTTAAAGTAAGTTATTTCGAAGAATGATATTTGAAGCATGAAGTTGAAATTAGATATTCGATTATATTTTATCGGTTCTCATAGGCCACTATCATCACCCCAATCATGTTGAAACAATCGACACGCCTATTAAACTGTTATTTCAAATTTTGGACCTCCCCACTTGAGTGCTTTGATTTAAAATTAAGTTATTTTGAAGAATAATATTTTTAGAATCAATTTCAAACTAGATATTCGATTTAGAATCTGTCTACTCCTTGATGCAGGACAAAAACGGTTCACCCTATCAAAATAATTCAAGCTCTCATGGGCAGTTAATCAAGCATATAACATGCTATCAATCTCTACTTTCTGACTCAAAACAGAGAATTATATGCCTGTTTGTTCAAAACAACAAAACAGCACGACATCGGTACACTACTGTGGTTAAAATGCCTGAAGAAGTAGAAGCGGATAAAGATTTCCCATGTGGAGATTTTGAGCACCTTCGTCAGACTCTTTCTTGTATTTAAATGATCAATGCTGTGGAACTCAAGCTTTCCAAGTAAACCTTTGAAATTCTACGGTACACCAATTTCCCTGTAAGCCTCGATTGCCCAAGAAACTGGAATATCCAAACCTTGTGAACCTTCCCGAATGCCTCAAGAAATGAAACAAATTTTGCACGGCAGACAACAATTGGCATAAACCGGTCATGCAAATGTGAATAAAAGGATCTAAGTCTCAATCAGAGAAGAAGTCACCGGTGCTTCAGAAGTGCATAGAAGGAGCCTTGTGGTGATGACTGCAGGGCAGGGTGGCGAGAGCGGGCTGACTCACAACAGCAGTGGCGGACGGCGGCCTGTTCGCAACGGGATAGGCCAGCGGTGGTGCCGGCAGGTGGACCTGCAGGGGCGACCGGCGGGGTGCTGCCGGTGTGGCTCCGGTGGCTTTCCCGCGGTGCAGAGCGGACGACTGCAGCTTGGGCTGGTGGCGTCGGCACCGGGAGGAGCAGGTGTGCAGGGCGGCGGGATGGCGCTGGGAGTCGACCGGGAGGCCGGCCGTCGTGGATGCACAGACGGTGGAGGGGTAACAGGAACAGAAGTGTGATTACGGTGGGGTTAATGGTGAGAAAAAGTAAACAACAAATCAAATAAAGGAACAGTGGACTGTGGGTTACGGGGGAGGAACAACTGATCGCGGTGGGAAGATTGGGGTTACGGGGAAGTAGAATAACGGGAGAATCAAACAAAAGAAAAGAAGTTTAGAAGTGGGGATTCGGCTTCCGCCAGAAAGAAATCAGAAGGGTTTGGCCTCCGCCAGAAGAAGAAGAGGAGGTTTTGGCATCCCGCCCGAAGGAGAAAACACACAGACGTGTTTCACAATTTTTCTCTAACCATTGCTTAACCCTAATTAGGGCTAGCACAAGATTATTTATAGAGAACCAAAATTACAAACAGACCCAAACTTCTGTTTACTTTGACACCGACAATATCTCGACTATTAAAATCACAAAAAGACATAACCGACTAAAATAAACTCTGAACTAAAACATCCCATAAACTAACTACAAAAATACAAGAAAATAATGACAACTCCTGTCCATTGAGAAACTGTAATCCTTCACCAATGAAGTGATAGAGGGTCAGGCATGAAGTGGCAAGCTATCTCTGATCAAAATGAGGCATGACAGCTAATTGCACTTAGTAATTGGGGCATTTGCATCTAACAAATGTGATTCCTCACGTAAAAAGGTGTTAGTTGAACTTGATTGTCAGTATGACCACTGTGAAAATCAGAGGTGCATGATCAGGTAAGTTCTCACAATTCCAGCTTGTTTGGCTTCAATACTCATGGTAGTTAATCTTGAAAGGTCACTGGATCTTAATGAGTTAGATTAAACAGGGATTATCCAAGACTTCGGTTCACTGTTGTGCATCTGCTTTAGTAATCTTGAATGAGCACTCTCCTGTTAATTGCTTGCATTATTACAATTCTACATGTTCTTAACTTTAATTCATCAATTTATACCCTACTACCATGAAATGCTGGTGTGCTGGGAGATATCTACTTTTTGGAGCTAATTCAGTCATTTCCTCACGTGTCTTAGACTTGAATCCTTCTTTTGAAGTTCTCTCCACATCTCATTTTCATTACATGTTTCTTCTGAATGCCCCGCTTGTGTTTTGCTGATGTCAAAGGGGGAGAGAGTTGTTGATGAGTCATCATCCATATGTTAAAACAAAGGGGAGTCAGCCTTCATTGCCTATTGTCTGTATGTGTTCATGGCATATCATGTTGAGTTCTTCATGTCCTTAAATCCTTGATGTGTTGCATGCCAAGTGTAGCACCCCGTATAAATGCTAGAAATAAAATTTTCTAATTTCAAGCCATCACACCTATAAAACAACCTATACATATATGGGCCTTACACATGAGGGAACCCAAATGGGCCAACATAGCCCGTATAGAAGACCTCCAAGCAAAAGAGGAAAGGGCGCCCTTTGCAAAGGTGCTATTTCATCTGAACGCCCCCTTGAATGGGCACTAATGTCTAACCAGGAAAACATTGGGGCATTACGTCCAAGAGAGATAGGATATGTATGTATATACCCATAATAGAAGGGAGTATTACAAACCTAACACTTTATCACGTTCAAACGTGTGTGGGCTTAGGTTTCATAGAGGAACAGGGGGACAACTGTGATTTTAGCAAGAGGAGATTAACATGGGAAATTTTAAAACTAGTAGGATTTCCTATTTCAATCGGACACCAAGAGCTCAATACCTATGAATAAACCCCCTCTCAATCAAGCTCAGACTACTACCTCTTAGTTCTTGCATCAACGTCAACCTCTGCCGTTTCTTCCTATTGTTAATGCAGTGAAGAACTTCTTCTTCTTCCCTTGCTACTGCACTTCCTCCTGCGGCTATACGTGAAGAAGGGCATCCACTACTTCTTCTTATTTCCTAGCTACTGTCGGTGCGTACAGAAGGAGCATCCATCCTCTTCCTTCTATTGACATAAAGAAGCCTACTGTTCTTCTTCCTATTCGTGAGCTACAGTCGCCATGGTTGTTCTGCTACTACTGATCTTGTTAAATTCTCATTATTTTCTCCGTTCATCCCCCAAACCAAGCCAGTTGAGGTAGGTGTTCTCAAGTTACAAAGCCCAACTCAATAACCATAGAATTATCAAGCATATAGATAGAATAGCAGGGCAGGGGTTTTCGGAATGGGTTTCGAAACCCACTTTTTGAGATCCATTTACCTTGCTCTTTTACACCCTTACCCTTACAGTTCCTATACATGTTTAAGGGTTGTTTTGAGAGATTTTGCAAGGGCTATTGTGGTCTTTTATTCAGCTACGTGCTGCTATATATACCCTTGCGATTTTCACAAGGTAATGTAATGCACGAGCTCTAATTTCCTTTCTATCTTGCAGGAGAAGAAAGGGGCTTTGGCCGCTGGGGAAGAGAGGCAGGTTGTCTTTGAAGTGTTTATGAAGTCTTTGATCTTGTAGGAACATTCTCAGAAGGATCTTTCATGGCTGCATCCTCTCCATCGATTTATCTTGCTGCAAGGGAGCTGATTCCGTGATTTCAAGGTGATTCAGTCTCTCCTCTATTGAAGTCCAACCTCTCTCTCTACTTGGATGCTTCAAGAAGATCAACTCAAGGCCATGGATATATTTCTTCATCCCTTCTTAGCCTTTCTTAGTTTATTTGTGATGATCTCTTCTTAGTATATTCTGAGTATCAGGCTTGTATTGAATATTCTTCGTGTATTCTGAACTCTAGATATTTCTTTGTTGAGAACCATCTGCGTACGGTTGTGAGTGGATGGAGCTGCGGGTATTGCAGTGTCTGGGTGGTTGTGATCTGCTAGTGGATCGTGTAGGAGACGATGTCTTCGTGTTTTTAGAGTGTGAACTTTGTGTACTTCAGTTCGAAGCGAGTGAAGCCTCACCGGTTGGTGAGGGGTGGATGTAGGGAGCCCGCCGTGGTCCCAAACCACCTAAAAATCTCTCTTGCATCTTGTTTGGTTGTGGTGTACTTGAATATATTGTTGAGAACAGTAAGCTTGAGAGAATTAATTTCTTCATAGCTTATATTTCGTGCAATCATCTTCTTTGTTGGTAGTTATTTTAATTCGCTGCATTAATTTTTAAAACTGCCATTGCGCTTGGTGGGGACAATTCAACCCCCCGTTCTTGTCCATATGAGAATCTAGGGATAACAATATTGATTGGTACTCAAGAAGTCTTGGGTCGAGAAGGGTTAGTTGCACCTTTTGTGGTTACTTTCCTCAACCTCTGGGCAACAAGATCATAATTATTCAAAATATGGCAGTCATTCATGGTGTGTCCTACCATGCCATAGTAGTAACAGTAACCAGAGAAAATATGTTGCTTACGGACATATGCACCATGTTTTTGATTAGAATATGAATTTTTATTTTTTCTAACATGGGTGCCATGTTTAGGTTTTGAGTGCCAATAGTCCCTGACTGTATGGCCAACCTTTCGACAAACCATGCATTGAGGTCTCCTTGGAGCAGTGTTCCTCCTAGGAGATTTGGGTTGATCTTTTATCTAGAACCAGCATTCATGCATTGTATGACCTATCCTTCCATAATGAAAACATTTGAGTTGCCTTCTCTGGGCAACCTGATTTCGACTTGAGCCTTTTGCCAAATGCTCATGAAGTTTTGCAGAATTTTCCATTCTCTTCATTCTATTGTGTGCATGCAATTCATCAGATTTCAGAATGTAGCAATTATCCATTAAATGACCAATTTTCCCACAATAATGACATGAGGTTTTGTTTACATGACTGCGTGATTGTGCACCATATTTTATTGTTGTACTCGTGGAAGTAGCTTGATTTATATGTGAAGATGCAGTTCGGACACTGATTGTGTCCAAGGGCTCTATGCTAGCCCTCTCGATTGATTGTCGAAAATATACTATAAACCATGGGGTATGATGCTACTGGCATCGCATTACGCTGGGAGTACTTTCTTTATAAATAAGTGAAATCCACGGGACTATCTCATGATTGAATTGCTACATGCTTGTTACATGACATTTTAGTGCATAGCCTTTACGATTATGAAAGTGAAAAGTGAAAGTGCGCTCTCGTTTCATGCAAGCATATACTCGTTCGTGAAAGGCCATATTATATTCTGGCTTGATTATGTTCACTTCCTACTTGTACATTTCTTTGTGTTACTTTGGTATTATTGCATGATTTATTGTATTTCCTCATCTTATCGCTTTCTAAAGCTAAAATATTAATCATTTAAATATTACCTCCATGTTGATGCGAAGATACCTACTGGGCAAGTGTGCTCGTTAGCCTACTTTCTAACATTTTTAGGAAATACTAGTGGGTCGGATTTAGATTGTGCAAATAGCGGGTCCGAGAGCGATTGAAGGTCCAATGGAATGAGAGAAGCCCTGATAATTTAGCGTCTAGTCGAGTCATATTATACTTTTCTATTTTCTTGAATCATAATGTAAGGATGTCGAAAGTCATGGATCTTATGTACTTTTTGATTATTATTATGAAATAAAGTTAAAGTTTGAACAATTACTTGTGCAATTACTTTTGTGTGATTGTCTTGCGCTCTGATTTTCTTGCTTGCGAGAGGCTTACCATGCCGACTATTCACATTCCCGAGAATCCTTCCGCTGTATTCATAGCTTGGGGTGTGATACCAGGTGAAAATTGAAACACCCTAACCATGTGACTACATAATAAAGACTAGCTGGGGTCGTGCTCGTCAGCGCGGGTCTGACACCCCCAACCAAGTGTGCACACACAGACTATGTGCTCTAAGTCAGGTCCTCTAGTTGATTTTCTCCCCAACCCGGACTCAGGCTGCAAAGACGAGGGCCCCCATGATAACCAACTTAAAAACTGTCACACTGGGACAAGCTCTCTACCACTCCCAAGTGGGTCCATACACGCATGCGCAGGAAAGCTATGACTAGTGGGAATGGTCACTGGAGGTGTGAACTCGCTAAAAAGTGGAAACCACCCGAATACCAATGGTCCGTACTAATCCAACTGTACACGTACAACACACCACGAGGTGGCTCATGCCACGAAACCACGAATTCTTGACTGGGAAGCTAATCTACCGGCTAACAATGCACGGGGCATAAATTAGAACCAATGATCGTATGAAACCCCAGAAATGGGAGAAATGGGCCAGTTAGGTTCTGGGCGGCCAACAGAGTGGTTGCCCACCCTCTGGCCTGGGTGGCCAACACCCTGGTGGCCCAGCAGCCTGGGTGGCCAAGGCACTGGCTGCCCAGCTTGGAGAAGCCTGGGCGGCCAGCCTAGTGGCCACCCAGCGATAGGGCTGGGCAGCCAACTACCTAGCTACCCAAAAAATAGGGCAACCCTCAGGGCAGCCAACCTTCTAGTCACCCAGAGTCTTGGGCAACCAGGGGTCTGGCCACCCAGAGGTTCCTCCACCTCACCAAACTTGCACTCCCGCATGTAGTTTACCAATGGGCTGGAGTGGGCAGCCAAACTCCAGAAGTGCAAAGCTCCAGGGGCATTCACAGGCACTTTTGTCAGTTGCCCACTGATTGCAAAAAGCTAGTCTGATGCTTGCTGAGGTTTGGCACTAGCAAACTCCAGCATTCTGGGAAACAGATTGGATGACTGCAGCACCCGAGGAGCATACTCGGGGAATAACGAGCACACCCAGGCGTTAAGGAAGTGAAGCAGACCTACAGTCCACATATTCTTTGGGAGATGAGTATGATGAGGATCTGCCGGCATCTTGTAAATCAAGCATAATACGGCAGGGCAGAGAGATAGCTTCATGCCCCACCCCATCAGGCACGCTGGGTATATAGCCTCAGCATAAATCACTGTCTCGTCCCTCTGCGGGAGAGTGAATGTACATTGCCAATATGTCAGATAGGCTGCACAGTGCGTGATAGGGTCTACTCCCGTCTGGTTAGGGCTGCTTTGCTGCCATTTTTGAAGAGAAGGGGAAAGATGAGTCTTTCGGCGGGCCCACTTCTTCAGCCTACTCGGAGCTGCTCTGATGGAGGGAAAGTCCTTGTATTTTTCATCACCTCTGAAAAAATACTCCAACCACAGCCCCCGCTACACCCACTTCCTTTCCTTGCGTGAACGGGTGTGGGAAGAAGAAGTTTTTGGGACTTCCTGAATGGATAACCACAAAGTCCGATACACTTTCATGAGGTATCGATATGCATACCAAAGATAATATCGGCCTTCACCGTCCGTGCGGTCTTTGAGCCAGTCTGGCTAGCATACTTCTTCATACGGCTCGCCGTCGATGGGGAGCCCAGACAACTAATGCAAGCTCCATAAGTCCAAAGAAGTCTCCCCTTCTGCAGTGTAAAAGGTGTTGTACTCGAGGTAAAACACTTCCATCATGCCGCAGCACAAGCCTTTTGAAATCGGGTACCGAAAGTGAGAAGCATAAACACTTTGATATACTCCGGCTTTCATCAAAATGGGACCATAATGCTGAAGCACATATTTTGTGAATTCGATAGCTCCGTCCTGATAGGCATGAGCGTCAGTGGCTTTAAAATCTGCAAACCAACCGATAGTGATCTCATGTTTGAACCTGATCGCTAAACAATCCAAAAGGAACGGTTCTTCTCTGAACCCCCACTTCAATGTGGCCAAGAAAAGGCCGAACATGTGCTTCTCTTTGTGAAGATTTCCTACGGATCAGTCCCACTTGGCGGGAGTAAACTCTGGGGCCCGAGTTAGCAATCCTTGAGCCAGAGTTAATTCCAGTACCCCGGTGATAGCTCCCCACTCACGGGTTTCCCCCATAAGATAGATTGGCTCACCCCTCACTACTGAGTCAATCATGGTGTCTCGACCGAGGAGTATACTGTGCTCTGTCACCCGAATAGCTAGAATGTCTCGCATCCCCATGAGATTAAAGCAGTCAAGGGAAGGCATTAAGTGTTTATCTTTTGGGAAATCCATCCTATAGCCCTGGCCTCGTTCAAATGAAACTAGCCTCTGTTAGAAAGAGTCAGTCGTTCGACATCCATGGAGTCTGTCTCCGAGTCGAAATATTCTGACACTGTCGCAGTTAGCATTAGAAGTATGTTTTTACGTGAGGAGACACCTTGGTTAGAGGCAGGAATCCCCAGTTACTCAATACAACTATGCCATTGCTCTGTCAGTTTTTCTCACAATTTTCAACCATTTTTCAGTAGAGTTAACCATGGTACTTCATGACACAGTCCTTTGGACAGGTTTCTCAGCAACCATAGTCATTGCTCTGACCAAAAATTTCTTTAAGGTAAATTCAGACAGACTAAATGTTTAAGAACAATACTTACATTATGCATCTCAACCAAGGAAAAATCATGGTTTCAATTTTCAGATTTCAGGAAGTCTTACATGAACTTACATGATGCAGTCAGTTAAGGTTTATTAAAAATCTGATTCAGATATTTTCAAGTTATTCAAGTCAAACACAATGAATACATTAAACTTAAACCAGCTGATTTATTTCAGACATTCATAGTTCCATATAATGGAAGATTCCTAGTACAAGAGTTTTCAGATTTATGATCGAGATATGCCCATTGAAATCTTCATGAATATCTGATAGATGTGTTCCAGCAACAATGAGTGAATTTGATACCAATTATTTTCAAATTTGATCAAAGTTTATCAATAGACTCAGTAAAAAGGATATGCACCACAAGCAAGATATTTCAGTTGTCAACGTGAATTCAAACTATATACAGCACAAAATCTTGTTAAACGCTCCCCCTGACAGAATACATGAGTTATCAGGAGGAGTTTATGTTAGAATGAGAAGAATGACATATATGAATCGTGAGCACTCGTGAGCTCCACCAATGCATGTGCATTCATGTCAGGCACCCTTTTTGAATTTTTAGATGATGGCATGCAATCTATTTTGAAATCAGTATATGTATGATGACAAATGCACGTGTGTAACTTATTAAATGTAGGAACTCCCCCTAACTAAATGCACTGAATCACCCTTTTTGGAGTTTTCAATATGAATCAAATGCAATCTACATTTGTGTGCAAATGCACTGACTCCCATATATGACACTCTGAATGCGCCATATACAATGACAGTTATGCAGAGAGTTTGATGAGTTATACTCATGAACACTTAGACTGATCTATGTGCAGCATGACCCATGGCACCAGGCAGAGGACTTGGTCTTAAAGACCACCTCACACATAGTAAGAACCTATAGGCAGATTTCATCTGCCCTTTAGTAGATTAGCAATTGATATATCATAATGGCCATGCATGACAATGAACTCTATGCATCAGATTTTCAATGAATTATGCATCAAATGTCTGTGTAAGATATACAATGTAATACAGACAAATTTCAAACATCATTCATATCCATTTTAGATATGAGAATGTATGCATGATATTCTGAATAGCAGATCAAATATGATATACATTTAACATGAGAATTCAAGTGATCAACCTGACAAGTACAAGGAGGTTACCTGAATTTTGCAGACATGGGGTTTTACCTAGTCCGGTGCCTTGGTTTATTACCCATTTTATTTCTCAGCTCTAAGTCACATCTGCAAAACAAATTCTTATTTTACATTTCTAGGTACCCAAGATTTCTTGGGTCCTGAAATATCAGTGGCACCTTTGAACGGTGCTGCCCACATTCTCTTAGTAGTGTGATCATCAAGCTTCGACCGCTATCAACAAGCTGATGGTGGAAAGAATGATTGAGCTGAAGCTCGCCGAGCGAACTAAAGGCGACTATGTCGTATTTGATGCCTATCGAGTGCCACACCCGCCACACTATGCATCCAACCGGCTCCCTCCAGGGGTCAGCAAGCCATCCAAGTTTGACAAGTTCAATGGGAAGGGATCCACAAAGGAACATGTCGCATACTACATGACCGTCATGGGCGACCTAGCCACAGACGAATCATATTTGTTGAAGTTCTTTAGGTCCTCGCTGACGGGGCTCGCATTTGAATGGTATTTCAGCCTCCCAACCAGGTCGATCAGTAACTGGCCAGATATGCAGAAGAAATTCAGAGAAAGATTTTACGTCACCAAGAGGGAGGTCACAGTGGCTGAGCTCTACTCGACAAGGCAAAGGGCAGATGAAACAACCCTTGAATACATTAAAAGGTGGAGAAACCTCAGAATGAGGTGCAAGTAGCCCCTGCATTAGGAGGATGCTATGTAGATTTGTAAACAGAACCTCAGGAGGGAGGTACTGAAAAAGATGATTGGTATAGAGATACGGTCATTCGACCGCTTGAACAATGTGGTGGCGAGACCTTCCCCTACATCAACTGTTGCCACCGCACAAAAGGCGAAGGCAGTAGAGTGGCGCCAAGCGCCTAAAGAAGCAAACACCCTTGACATCAGGGCATTTGAACAATAAAGAGATAAAGGCAAGGAGGCAGCTGCGCCTTAGCCCGCCAAGGCAGAAGAAAAGAAGGAAGGTCCCTCACTCCGGGACAAAATGAGGAAGGCCTATTCTTTTCCAAAGGAGAAGACCAAGGTTCTATTTGACTGGGTTACCCAGTATAATAAGGTCACCTTGCCTGAGCCAAAAAGTCCCGAAGACCTAAAGAGAAGAGACAGTCTGAGATTCTGCCCTTATCATCAAATGTTGGGACATCTGATTAAGGACTGCTATGTATTCAAAGATATCATCGGGGCCATGGTGAAGAAAGAAGA
Source organism: Amorphophallus titanum (assembly GCA_024336825.1). Lineage (NCBI taxonomy): Eukaryota > Viridiplantae > Streptophyta > Magnoliopsida > Alismatales > Araceae > Amorphophallus > Amorphophallus titanum. The sequence goes on from JANBPO010003090.1 coordinate 17,265,701, forward strand.
AATTGAGTTGGGGGAGTACAAGGTTGACCCTCCACAACCTCATGAGGCACCTCTAAGAAGAGCTGCGGCCAGCATGATTTCCTTATATCAGGCATTGCCTGAAGAAATTGCAGAAGCCAGCACTCAACATACTTATGAGGCCTGCTTTCTGACACCAATTAAAGAGCAACAAGGATGTCAGCAAGTCCCTTCAAAGACTAAGGAGAAAACTCCACCTTGCCCGAAGGCGGGGGCACATGTTCGTGGCATCACACCATGACCCACGCCTCTAGTGGCAGCACCAGCATGGATCAGGCCACCGGCAGTCATCAGAGTACACGCACACAACCGAAGAAGATAGACTCTGCTACCAGTGGCCAAAGAAATTAGTCCAGAGGCTCGGAGGTTGCAGGATTACATAAATGGGCTAGATGAATATGAACAGCCTAAATTGAAGCCCTTGCTAATGTGAGACCATGTCCCATGGCAAGAATTAGAGTAGCTCTTGCTAAAACAAGAAGGAGAGGCTAATAGAGTGCCAGAAAAGGATGATAGCTTGTTCTGGGGGCAAGCACCAGCCAAAGAGAAGAAGAAAAAATAAAAGAAGAACAGAAGAGCCGACAAGGCCAAGACGGAGACAGACCCTCACTCCCTTGCCATCCCTCACCCATTCCACTTCCATAACCCCCCCCACATCCTGCCCTGGATCTGGGTCACTGGCAGCGAGCACCCTTAGCTTGCAGAGAGTGCCGCAAAGACATCGTGAGGCTCCAGGAGGTGCACCATGCACCGTTGGAATCAATGTCCAGTCATATTCACAACAAGGGCAGCCCCATCGCCTTTCGACCTCGGAGTTGTCTGGAGGAGCGAATCTCGGCAACCTGTGTAGTTCCTCCCAAGAGGGCAACCAGAGGAGGGTTGCAGAGGCTCCCATGACCAGATTTCTGGGATTCTTGCAGCACCACTTGGCTGAGGCTTCCCTTTCAAGTCCTTTGCCATCTCCAGGAAGCAGAGCTAATTTTGGACCTCAGCATTAAAAGTTCTAAATTTTCCCTCCAAGGTGCGCCAGGTCAACTTCCCTGAGCCTAAACTGACCCACCCCCGCTGTTCTGGCATTCGTGATCAGTTCTGACATTCGTCGATGACGCCGCTGGTTCGGATTGAAGAAAACTCGACCACGGTCACAATGGCTCTGGTCTTGCTTTCAACAGAGCATGGGACTGTTCGTGGCACTCCCGCCTTCCAGCAGCATCACTCTGGGAGCAACCAGAACCAGAGTAGTCTAGCCATGTTCCAGACCCTGCCCAGGCCAGTGACATCGATAGGAAATTCCATGATAATTCTGACATCCTCCTGGGTCAAGTCAGAGAGTTTCGACACCAGTTGGAGCCTCTTCTGAGGTCGGCAGTACCCGTGGCGGTGCCATCTTCGACAGTCCATCAGACTGTTCCAGAAGCAGGCAGAACCTATGGACCATGGCACTTCAAATTCTAGCTTAACTCCCCCTCCCCACCCGACTGGCTTACAGCCCCTCCCGGCGTGGAGGTAGTGTTTGGTTGTAATCGACTTAATCCCCACCCCGAGATCCCCCCTCCTGCAAGAGGTGTAGTGTTGTAACAAACTTGTTTCAGGTCAAGCGCCATCGCCGCAGTGTCCTGGCTTATGCCCGCCCTTCCAGGTGCGTCCACGTCTTCGAGCGGGATTGGTGTTTTCACAATGATCACGTGAGCGTCTGGTACCCTTGGCTGGTTACAATCTTTACTCATTTAGTATTGTCTTGAATGCCCGTCGGTCGGTAGGATGAGAGTCTGATCTAGCACACCTCTTCAAGTGTGCCCACCGCGGACCGTGAGTGAGTGCCACCTAAACCCACACCCCGGCGTGCCGGCCGCCTACAAGTTGGGAATCCCAGGCCCTTAAGGGTCAGCCGAAGTCCACTAGGTCTTTAGAAACATTTGGGTCCCACCTCAGACCCTCGCCATCATTCCCCAGTCACCATTGGGAGGTTGTATGCGTAGTGCTAGAGAGCCGCTAGCGTGAGTCCATGTTATTCCATGTATGGTTGCGGATCTAGGTCCTAGGTTCATTGAGTCATCCAACATCATCTCTGGGCTGTGCCACATCATCTTCAATCCAAGTTCTAGAGAAGCTCAGACTTCTACATCAAGCATGAATTCCATAAAAAAGAGTCGAGCCTGACTAAGCTCGGACTTCATGAAGCAAGCTTGGTGGGGACACCGGACCCATCGAACCCGTGACACAGAGCCGACTCTATGTATTTCCTTGAGCTATCCATTCTCAGCACTCTCATTTCTCTGAGTGAGAAGGTTCATTGATCACATCAGTCTTCATTGTACTTAGGCAAAAGTTTTATTCTGCTATAATTTTTGAACGAGGATTCATTCACCCCCCCTCTGAATCTGCACCTAGCACCCCAACATGTTTATCAACATGGGTTAAGTGCCGAAGCAAAGGATGGCTTTGTTTATCAACGGGGACGAAAGGTTCGAGTTGATGGTTTGTTCTTGATTTCGTCGATGATGACGAAAATCGCTAGTATGGTTTGTTCATCAACATGGGTTAAATGCTGAAGTAAAAGATTTGCTAATCGATTGGGACAGAAGGTCCGAGTTGATGGTTTGTTCATCGATTTTATCGATGATGACAAAAATCAAAGGTAGCATTTGTTCATAGACATGGGTTAAATGTTGAAGCAAAAGATTTGTGTATCGATGGGGATGGAAGGTCCGAGTCGATGATTTGCTCATCGATTTCACCGATGATTATGAAAATCGATAGTAGGGTTTGTTCATCAACATGGGTTAATTGCCAAAGTAAACAGGGTTTGTTTATCAACGGGGACAAAAGGCCAGAGTCAATGGTTTGTACATCGATGTCATCGATGATGATGAAAATTGATAGTAGGGTTTGTTCATCGGTATGGGTTAAATGCCAAAGCAAAGAAATGGTGGTTTGTTTATCATTTTTATTTTTTTATCGATGGGGACAGAAAGTCCTAGTTGATGATTTGTTCATCGATTTCGTCGATGATAATGAAAATTGATGGTATGTTTATTCGTCAGCCTGGGTTAAATGCCGAAGGAAAAGGGTTTATTTCAGGATATGGGTGAGGTTTATGTCGGTGGGACGTGCTGCATCCGTCGTACACAGGGATTCTCGTGGGACACGAATGATTAATGAAATAACACCATCATCATTTCATTTTTTTAAACCACATTACTGACTCGAGTGCCCTTTCAGATTTTCACCGGAGCCAGCCCCCTCTTACTTTTGCCCACGCGCCCTTTCAGGTTTTCATATGACGGGGTACCCAATTTTGCCCGCAGAGCCCTTTCGGGTTTTCACCGCAGTTGGGTTATAGCCATTTTTGCCCTTGTCCAGGATGTCTGGCCAAGTCCAACGAGACACCTCTATTTTAAGTCTCATTTCATTCATCATTTTTTTTTGAGTGAACATATTTGCCATCTCCCAACGAGGTGTCAGGCGATGGTTTGTTTTGACTATTGTTGTCAAGATGATGCCGAAGTGAAGATGGGTTCTAATTGTCAATGATAGTTTGTTCATTGGCATTGGCTAAATGCCGAAGCAAGGGACATATTTGATATGCACAGAGTGTGGTGATCTAGAAGGGGAGGGGTTGAATAGATCACCCCTTTGAAAAATTTAGCATAGAGGATAGGATCACTCGAAGTTAAAATCAGAAGAATGAGCAGCGAGAAACTCTAAACGGCACTAGATCAAGCAGTCGATCTGCACAGGAATAAGAATCAGTAGAAGAGAACCAAACCATAGAAGAGACGGATAATTTTTAGGTGGTTCGATTACAAACCCGCAATCTACGTCCACCCCTTACTCTACTGAGTAAGGCTTCCTTGCTATGTATAGATAAAAAACTCAATGATGAATATTCAAATAGCATCCCTAAACAGTTAAGCAACTTTGCAAACTTAAAAATATCCATATATTATATTGCCACAATATATCCCATTACCAGTAGCAATGCAAATGGGTCAGATTCAGTGCGAATATAGTGTGCAACCAAATATGAATGATACAGAACCAATCCATTCGTAGCCTGTCCCTTACCATTAAGAGATGTGACTATAGACTAGCCAATATTGTAACGCTATCCAATAATATTAATGGTATCAGATAAATATTGCATAATCAAATAACATTTATTTTCATTATTTGCCCTTTATATCAGTCATAGATATTCAATAATCAAATTTATACTTAATATAATATTAGTTAATTAATTTCGAATATACTACCAACTATCAGTTTTGATTATTCGTATATCTGTTACCATATCAACAATGATTACCAGTCCAAACATGTTATCCGTGACCACATACATTCAGATTTTGGTTGTCTAACGTGTCCAACTGACCAAATTATAGATAATTGGATCACTTTAACATGTTATCCCTATCAGTTTTGCAACCCTAATTGCTAGAATGATGGGAAGAAGAAACAAAGTTAATGGATAATGTCAACTGGTTGCAGGATATGGCAATATGAATCTTTCTGGAAGGATAATCCAAGCAAAAATGGATTTTAGAGGACATTTCCAAGGTTTTTGACATGGCAATTGGTGAGAAGGTAACTATGCAGGAACATACGAACCAATGTTTTAAAAGGGGGCACCTCAAGGCACTAAGGCTTTCACTTGAGGCTTACACTTTTTTTTTGATTGAGGTTGTACGCCTCAACGCCTTCACTGTCTCACGGCATTTACTTGAGACTTGTGTATCACTTGAGAAGGTGATATAATGAGGTGTTGTAGGGTAAGCCGAAGACTTACTTTTATTGTCCTTAAAACATAATTTAGTACTTTTTTCTCGATAGGTACTTTTTTTTAATGGGGTGGGGGATAACCAGGTTTGAACCCGGAGCCTCTCCCATATGGGAGAGGGTGGCGAACCAACTGTGCTAGACTGTTGGTTCATAATTCAGTACTTTTGAAATAACATGAATCTATCATTGAGTTGAGAAAACAGTAACACGTGAAAATCAATATTGTTTTTAGCTCTTTTGATGGTTTTAAGATTATTTTCTTAGTTTATTGAGGGTTATGTCTCATTGTGCCTTAAGGCTTATGCCTTGTGAGGCTTTCATAAAGTGCCTCACAATCGCCTCAAGATCATTTAAACTATGATAGGAATTGAGATGCAAGAATGTAGCATCCATTGCATCTTCCTCCTATTCTCCAATATATTTGCTTGGCTGCTCAAAACTAACTGAGATTACTTCAAGGGAAGAGCAAGTGCTTGCTTCCTGCTGAGGCCTAGGTGGCAGCACCGTTGCTCCCCAGAAAGGCAGGCTTGTTGTCTGCGTAAGCAGACCAGGTAGTCCAAGGCACTCTGGTTACCTAACAGAGCAGGCGGTCCTCATCGCATGGGCAGATGCCTAGGACCCTTTAAGGGTACGTCAAACTGGATCAGTTTGGGGAACAGATCCTGTTCACTATGACTTCCCAAACACACAACACCCACCTCCAACAATCATCTGTTGTCAGTTGCCAGTCATGAAACCATTGTTGCGTTGCCAATCATCAAAACTACACAGCACAAGGTTGCTGCCTATCAAACCAAAGGAGTCCCAACAAAGAGAATAGGCCTAGGGCATATAGTCTGAGTGTGCATACGAGGCTAAGGGTTTCAGACCCGCACTGACGAGCACGACTTCAGCTAGTCCTTATTTTGTGGTACTTCTGGTTACTGAGTCTATCTGAGTCTCCCGTCGGGGGTGTTGTAGCTAGACACTTGTGACACGGTGTAAGACGTCAGGGGACACATCGGGTCGTTCTTCTAGTGGGTGGTGCTCCCGTCACGTGACGTGGGTTGTCATGTCCCATGTTTTTGTCCCTCGTCTATGGGACGTCATCTTGTGCATAGTTTTCGGGAGTGTTCCCAGAGTCGAGGTCTGGGGTTTCCAGTGAGCATCACCGAGGGCTTACCCTAGACGTCGTTGAGTTCACGATGATGAGGTCATGACTGCGTTCCTAGACTATGTGGTTTCAGTGTGGGCCCTTGTCTGTGAGGACAAGCCTACACGATAGTGACGTCGTGTCGTTTCCCTGGTAGCGTTACTAGGGCGGTCATACTCTGGTGGTTTATGTCTGGTTGTTCCCCGACTGTGCGATTGGGGTGTTGGGTTCCGTTTCAATACAATAGGAGTAGCTGTAGAGCCAAGGTTTTACCGGCCACCGTGTTTAATGTTCCTATTGCTACTATGGTTCTTGTCGTAGTTGCTGCTTTCGGTACCGTCATTATTTTTGGTTGGGGTTCCACGGGACCCCTACTGAGCCAGTAATAGGAGGCTAACCCTTGGTTTTTAGGTGTGACGATTCTTCCTCGAGGTATGAGGGCATTGTGTGGAGGTTCTTAGTTGCCAGTTCTCTTGGTTGAGTGTTCACTCGGCATGTGGTACGTTTTACTACTTTAGACTGTACTTTTTATTGGACTGGACACTATTGTAGTTAGTTATTTATTTATGTTATTATATATGTTGTCCTGCTTTATTTCCTATTTATATGTACACCACAGCTATCCTTTAACCCTACCGAGTCTTCGGGCTCGTGGGTGGTGGGCCAAGATTTGAGTCACGTTGGTTCCTTTCCGGTACTCAGATCCTGGGTCTTCACAACTGGTATCAGAGCTATGGTTGTCGAAGTGCATTGGAATTAGAGATATTACAGTGATCAGAGTCCGTAAGGTCCATTACAGTCGTTAGCTGGCATAGAGTTTTATATTTGTTTTTCGCTCGATTTCTCGCATGAGAGCGTGAGGGCGCGGCGTTGGCGCTGTGGAAGTGGTTGCCGTTCTTGTCGGAGTGTCGACGTGGGGTCAAAGGATCGAGGTCGAGAGCTTTCTCCCTCATCGGTGGTGGCCTCGGTTGTGCTGTATTGGGCAGAGGTTGCCAGTAGGTGTGTTACTGTGGTGTGGTGTTCGAGGGATCTGCAGCAAGGTCGGGTGTCTGGTGAGGATTGTTTGTGGTTAAGTGGCCATAAGTGTGCTCTGAAGGAGATGTTATCATGTTGGACACCCTAGCTTGAGGATTATCCAGCCCCTGAGGTGTTGAGATCATGGTTCGAGGTGGCGGAGCAGGCGCTCTTGTTGAGATGTACTCGGATGAGCGGAGGATCTTGTTGGATTGGGCTGTGGTTGCCCTGGATTTGGTTTGAGATTGTGTGGTAGTGGCGAGCTTGTGGCTCGAGGATGAGCGTTGGCAGGCGCCGATTATGGCTCGTATTGCTGCTCGAGGCATGGTGCGTTGCAGTTTGAGGAGTCGCAGCGATGGTGCATCGAGAGGTGTTGTGATCATCGTCTGACAAGACACTTGGTGAGTGTGTCGGAGGTGCTGACCTGATAGAAGTAATAGTTTTTCTGATGTTGGAAGGTGCTATTCCCAGCGTGTGTAAGGTTCGAGGTCAGGTCGAGCACGGGGACCTTTCGTTGGTCAAAGGAGTATTGAGTTTTCCCATTGGTTAGAGGAGATCACGTTGGGTTAAGGTTCGTCGTCTTGCATCATGTGTCTAGATTGGTTGGCCTTCGTGTGCCACGAAGTCCATGCGAGATGAATCATGTGTTGGCAAGGTGGTTGCTGGTGGGAAGCATTGCCCATTCCATGATGTGTAAGGGTGTTGGCGCTGCTCCGGAAGGATGAGTGCCAGTTGGGTGGTGTTTGTGAGAATTTACAGTTGGTGTTGTGATTTTTGAGGCGTTGTGAATCAGAGCCTGCGGAGTTGCAGAGGATTGTCGGGATGGAGGATCCCGAGTTGTCATTGTGATGGCTGTGCACGTGGATTGAGTGCACAGTGGTGGATCGTAGCGTTGGATGCTATGGGTGGATTTTCGAGGATGTGTTGAGCATCGGAGGATTGGTTCCTCGGTGTAAGATTGTCTCGATTGTGTGAGACGTGTGGTTGCCATGTCATTGCATGAGGCATTGTGATTTATGGCACTGGCTGGATGGAGAATTAGGGGAAACCTGTTGGCGAGGTTGTCGCATGAGTACCCAGTTTCTGTGTTGGAAGCTGTGTCCTTTGGTGAGATTGTGTTTTTGGAGAAGTGATCTCTGACAAGATTATGGGTCCCTGTTGGTGGCCGTGAGCGGCTGGTAAGGTTGACCGAGCGATTGACCATGGTAAGATGTGTATTGTCTGGGGACTCATGTGCATTGGTCGTGGCATTTTTGACCAGCTTGCTGTGGTAGTAGGCGGCACTTATCGGTCTTGGAGAAGTGTGTCGTAGATTGTGAGAGGTTGTGTCCCGAGGCTCTGTGGGAAGAGCGGAATCAGGATTGGCAGACGTCCTTTTGGATCATTTTTGAGGCAAAGGATTTGATGAGACAGGATGAAAGACGATGCCCGTGTGTGGAGGTCTCTGAAGAGACGTTGGCGTTGGATATGGTGATCCCCGGTCTGCGACCAGCATGTGATGGCTTCCCTATAAGTCTGAGTCAAGTGAGGTAAAGATCGAAGACACCGGGTTCTTATCATGTTGTTTCACCGTACTCCCCTGAGAGGGTGGAGTTGGCGTGAGGTTTTGGATTGGACGTGGTGTTGGTCTGTGGAAGAGTTAGCGGATGGCCTGTCATGATTTAGAGCATGCTTGTTGGGCCAATGGAGGTTTCCTATTGACGTGTATCTGGTGACCCGTGGATGGTCTTTCACAGACAGAAGATGCTGGTTGTTGGGGATTGTGAATGGCGTGAGTCGTATGCCAGCAAGGCCTTGGGTGGCTGATTGTGAGATGTGCTTTTTCCGGATTGGATCTCGGGTTTGTGAGAAGTTATCTTCTGGCAAGAGTTGGTCCGATGCTGTTGTAAGTGGTCGGCTTGCAAGGTGTGAGCTGGTGGAAGCTCAGTGTTGGTTGTCCTTATTGCAAGGTGTGAGATCGGTCAGCGAGTTGTGAAGTTGACGTTTGGTTGGTTCGTCGAGCGTGGGCATTGATCGGTGTTGGTTTTCGTGATAAGGGTTGCATGTTCTGGGTGAGCGAGATGGTGGCAGCGGTGCTATGGTTCGTTTTCATGTTGGCTAAGGTGACGTCAAACTTGTACTCTTTTGCATGTGCCTGCTCTGACGATCGATGTGTTAGGGATTGTGAGTGAGGCATGTCTGTGATCATTGTCTGGCCGTGTCCCTCAGGGTCGTGGTTTTTATGCATATCGAGGTTTACTTGGGGCTCTGACAGTGTTGTCAGTTGGTTCTGACATTCTCCCCTTGTCACTTGGTGCTTGTCCTGAATTTCGAGGATGAAATTCTTATAAGGGAGGAGGGCTGTAATGGCCGAGATTTTTTTGAATATTTTTTAGATTATTTTCATGGGTCCTAGATTGAGTTTAGTGATTTTCGCGTGTTTTTACAAGTCGGGCCTTCGGAACACTGTGCAGGGTGAACCGTTGCGTTCTCCGACTCCGGGACAGTACCACTACGTTGTACGTCTTTTGAGGATAGCAAAGGTAATTTTTTCATATTTTTTTAAATTTCTTAAATTTTTAGATTTTTCTATATATAACCCCTCCACCCCCTCTTTTCTCTCATTCTCTCATTCTCACTTGTCTTCCTAATTCACGCCCCTGAGGGGGGCTTTGTTTCATCGTCTCTCCCTCCGTCTCATCGCATTGTCTTCCTAATTCACGCCCCTAAGGGGGGCGTTGGTTCATCGTCTCTCCCTCCGTCTCACCGCATTGTCTTCCTAATTTACGCCCCTGAGGGGGGCGTTGTTTCATCATCTCTCCCTCCGTCTCACCGCATTGTCTTCCTAATTCACGCTCTTGAGGGGGGCGTTGTTTCATCGTCTCTCCCTCCGTCTCACCGCATTGTCTTCTTAATTCATGCCCCTGAGGGGGGCGTTGTTTCATCGTCTCTCCCTCCGTCTCACCGCATTGTCTTCCTAATTCACGCCCCTGAGGGGGGGCGTTATTCCTCCGTCTCTCCCTCCGTTAGTCCTCCGTCTCTCATCACAATTAACGACCCTTAGGGGGGCGTTGTTCCATCATTTTTCTCACCGTCTTCTTTAAACTCACGCCCCTCAGGGGGGCGTTATTTCACCGTCTCCCACTCTCTCCCCCTAGTTTCATTCCACCGTCTCTTCAATTAACGCCCCTTAGGGGGGCGTTATTCCCTCCACCTTTCCCACCGTCTCATCCCAATTAACGCTTCTCAGGGGGGGCGTTATCCCACTGTCTCACTTTCCTCCCATCCTAATTAACGCCCCTTAGGGGGGCGTTATTTCAACTTCTATCACCCTTTCCCTCCCGTTTCCTATCTCCATCTCATTTCAATTCACGCCCCTATGGGGGACGTTAGTTCTTAATTCACGCCCCTATGGGGGACGTTAGTTCTTCATTCACGCCTCGGTGAGGGGCGTTATTCGTTGATCTCACGCCCCTTTGGGGGGCGTCATTTCTCTGTGCCACTAGGTTTTACAGAAGCCCATCCCGTGGGCTGTGGCTATGGAAACTACGATGCAAAATAGAAAACAATAAAAATAAATGAAATGGAAATGGCACGGGGTCCCTACCTTACTCCTTGGAGGGGGGATTCCACCGCCGCGCATGGGCTACCGGCGGGGAGCTTCATCTCCGTCGCCACCATCTCCGTCGCCACCTTCGCCACCATCATCGCCACTGTCTTCTTCTTCTCCGTCGCCCCCATCTCCTTCTCCTTCTCCTTCTCCTTCTTCTCCCACTTCCTCTCCGGTGCCGGTGCCACCTTCGGTCGGTGCCTCCTCACCGGACTGTGCCGCCACAGGGGCTTCCTCCTCGACCACCGCAAGCAACTCCTCCATCGCCACCTCCTCGTTGCCGACAAGGTCGACAACCTCCGGTCCCATCACCCTTTGCCGTTTGTGGGGGGCGGCCATGGCGACAGCGGTGAAGGGCTTCGGTTGGCTCCGGTGGGGGGGGGTTCGGTTAGGAGTGGGAAGATGATAAAATGAGTGAGAATGAACAGAGAGGAGGAAAGATAGGGCCTTTTAGAGTCAAACGTTTAAAATTGAATAGCGCCCTTGAGAGTGGCGTAGTTCGTAGGAATGATGCCCATTTCCAAGTCGTCAGTTTACTATTTAGCGGCACCAGAAGAGGCGTCATTTGAAAAGGTGTTTGAAAATTTGAACCGTTGTCAGGGGAGTTAATGTGAAGTGATTGATTCGATGATTGTAGTTATTGATTTGAATTTAATTGAACATATGCACAACAATACGTCGTTCCTTCTTGTGCGTTCCTATCGTTCTTTTCACCCTCCTTTCAATACCCCCAGAATCCCCGCGTGCCAAATCGATCCATCTTGGCCTTCCATAAAAGGCGAGTGTGCATCCCCGCCACGAGGGAAAGAACGAGAAGGGAATTCCCCCACGTGCGTAAACAATGACTAATCTCATTATCATAATCTTATTATGATCCAGTCATCATCGCACAGGTTCAGAGACTTCATTACATTCAGATCATGAAGACACATTAAAGCAATGAAGAAATTCCATTAATATAAATTAGAATAAGATATTACAAGAAATGTTACCATCACATATCATGTAATTGACTTACAGGGCATACATTTCTATCGTGCTCAATAGTCATCTCATGATGTATGTGTTGAAGAGATAGAGAAAAATCATTCCAAGGTGGTGAGAGTTTTGTAATCAATGCACAAGCTTGGAATTTCTCATCAATAGACATTTCACACATTTGAATGACTAAAACAAGGGATCAGATCTCATGGACTTGGTCAACAATGGATGCAATATCATTTATCTTGTAGTCAAAGTAATTGTCTACAATGATTTCATCCAAATCGACATCCTCAGAGCCATACTTCTTCTCTAAGGAAAATCACAGTGCCTTAGTCGATTTGACAGTGCAATAGATGTATTGGAGTTTATCGAAAAGGCACAAGAGGATGCTACCTATGCATAGGTAGTTCCTCTCCTTGGACTTGGCAAGATCTAATGACCTAGTGGGATCATTTTCATCATCTACAAGACGGTCGGACTCTATGACAGATAGCAAAGCCAATGATGTTAGCCAATATTACATCTTCTGGTGCCAACGCTTGAAAAATTGACTAGTAAATTTATCGAGACGTGCAACAATGTCTGGTGCCATGTGATCTAATAGAAAGGAGCGACTCTAAACTATTGGAATACGATGCACAGGTAGAGTAATTCTATTAGATCTAGCACAAAAATCAAACAGAATCAAATGTATAAGAAGTGCAAACTCGGGTTGAAGCGCATTATCACTTTCTTTAGAGTCATTCCGTCCCTACTCTAGTGCAAATAAACTTCACAACGAAACTTCTCCCAAGATACGACCCATAGCGGTGGCAACATGAAGGTTCACTCCAACTCGTGTTGCCAAGGCCGAACACCATGGTGACTACATGATCTTGTAAGGAAGAGGAAGATGAACAAGAGAGAGATGCACAAGAGAGATAGCCATTGGGTGAAAGAAAGCCTGAGAACTGTAACCCACACAAAATAGACCCTCTTCAAATATCCCCTAGGGAAGGGGCGTGTCTTTATGTACAAAAAGAGGATAATCTGAGGAGACAGGTAATGGCAAATCAAAAATAGAAAAATAAAAAAGTAAAATAAAAATTAGCAAAAGGAAAGCGTGCCTCCCCCTATTTGTGCTTACTCATGCACAGGCAAACGAGACAATTTTCCTCTTGGGCTTAACTAGGTGGCTCAGTCTGCACATGCGAATAGTATACCATATTCATTCTAAGGGTAGTGGAAAGCCCACCACATATAAAGGCTTCCCCCCCTTTTTTGATGTTTCCACTATAAGACTAAACTACATGCATACATACCACCTTGTCTTAGTTGTCACTTAGTTTTTATTCCACTAGTGCTTTGATTTATTCATCCAAAAAAGAGGGGTGGATCTATTCACCCATCCCCTTTAGATCAGCCATTCCAACACATCAACCCTGAGCATTGCCAGAAATGCACGAGACCAACCAGATCCTCCTCGGGCAAATGGGCACGAGTTGCCCTATCGACATGTCTCGGAGTGGCTCGAGTTTCGGGCTGACAACTGGGAAGATCTCTAGTGACTGGAAAGTCACAGGAGGCAGGACAACAACATGGAGACTGAGTCGAGTAATTTCTCAGTCAACGTCATCCACCCTCCTGTCACCTCAGCTCCTCTAGATGCCCAGATGCGAAGTACCAGTAAGTTGTCTCCTGCTATTCTGGCTTTGCATTGGCGACCTTGACAAGAGTTGGGGTCTCTTCCCTTCTCTAAGGAGGATACTGCCAGGCTACTCCGAGTCCTTCTCAACTGAGAGGATGTCTTAGTAAGTGAGACGATGATGGGCATCCCAAGTCCCTCTCGTGATTCCTCTACTCCGACTCCACCTTCTATGCCAAAAGAGAGGAAGGGGAAACAAAAGCAAGACGGAGCCTTGGCACCACCGTGTCATGTCTCTCCATCCAGCATGCCTTAGGGTTCCCTTCATATACCCTACAGCCCAGCTCAGATCGTGAATAAGACCTCTTATAAGTCTTCAACGACTTTGGCAAGCTAGTCGGGCCCTTCACAGCAAGGCCTGATTAATACGCAAGGCCAGGGCAACTGCCAGGAGCGACAGTGCCCGCTACTCCTCCAGTTACCACAGGACGCCGCTCCAAGCCAGATAGCAAAGGCAAAGCTAAGGAGAAATACTTTAAGCAGGTATCCCAGTCCACCTCCCAACGAAGAACTTCGCCACCGCAGGTAAGGTATCAAACTGTGCATACGTCTTCGGATGCCAACCTGAGTGTTCCAGCATACCAGGAGCTACCACCTGAGGTCATCGAACATGCGATTAATGCTACCTTCCAAATACAACAAGCAGAAGGTGCCTGGATTGAAATCCAGGCAAAGAAAAGTCATCGGCCTCACTCTGTCAAGACATTAGCTTGAAGATATCATCATGGGGATTTGTCAACTCTGGCTCCAGTACCTCTCCCCCCTACTCCACTTGAGGTGGCCATCACCAAGAAACAGGAGAGGAATAGGAGGAAGAAGCTCAAAAGATGGGTCAAGAAGCAAGCTGAGCAAGCAGCTGCCTTACAATTGCCGTCGAGCTAACGCCTCTCCAGAGGCTACAACAGCTCATCGATGACCTGGAAGAATATATTCCTCCTCTTCCCACTGGTGCACTCCCACTCGATAGCTACATCCCATGGGAAGAAATGCAAAAGTGATCTTACTTTTGAAGCTGGGTCCAGAAAATGATCCAGAAGATCAAGAATGATGAAAGGCTCCTCATCCCAGAAGAACTCTCCTTGTTCTACAAAGATAAGGAGATCAAAACAGAGCAGCTGGAAGAAATACTTCGAGGCTGCACCTGCAACATGGTGACTATCCCATCCCCTGACAACATCAATGCTGCTCGGCGTGGCAAGTCAGTGGCCTCCCGAACCAGACAAAGAACCACCGCCCCGCTAGGGCTATCACATCACGCACACTCCGGACAACGCAAGACGAACCATGTGCCATCCGAGCACCGACAGCTGGGGCACGTTTTTGGCATGCTAACATACTCCATAGAGAGAGAGAGAGAGAGAGAGAGAGGGGTGTAGCAGTTAATTATGGTTTAACTCGTACTTTTAATACAGGAAATGTGGTTCGGGCACACCTTAAACATGCAGCAACACATGCTCCCACACATGCTATAATACATAACAACAGAGGCGGCTGATATGGCATCCTGCCACATAAAATATAAGTGTTCGCCGGTGGAGACACCGCGCCTGCTTCTGTCTCTATCCCATCGGAACAGTTGCAGACCCTACCTTATCCACAGATGGGTGTACGCGTTGGTGCATGGTAGCATAGAGAAGGCGGAGACAGAGAAGAGACGGTGAGGTTTTGTATGCGCGTTCAAGGGTGGGTGCGATGGGAGTGCGGCCAGGCGACTACCACGGCGCAGGAGGGAGGGGGGCGGGTTCGATGGTGAAACCCCGTGTGGGACTTGAGAAATTATATACACACACGCGTGTATGGTACGGACGATCTGATTAGCTGCTCTGCAGAGGCGCAACCCCGTCCGCAGGTGTTCTGCTCGTGAGGGAGGGCCGCATCGTGACGATGGCGGACTCGTTGGCACCGGCCCTCAGGGCAGCCCTGCCGGCTTCCAAGAACCTCGCCACCGCGTCCTCCACGTATCTGTTGGCTTCGCCCACCGTCATGCTCCGGCCAATGTGTGGGTAGCTGTTGAGGACATGGTCCCCGTTGAGCTGAGATGCTAGCTGGACCAGCTCCTGCTGGAACTCCGACGGGGCCGCGCCTTCCCGGGGTCCAAATGGCCTCATGGGTCTCCTGACTTCCGGGAGCTTCTCTGCACGCACGCCGAACCACCTTAAACACATTAGGACCCTCCCATCTCCGGGCCGGGCGGGAGGCGGGAATCGCATGACAGCAGTGCGATAAGAGAAAGATACCTGGGCAGTCAGTGCGAGGGGTGGAACGGATTGAGAAGTATCGCTCAAAAGTCCCCGCCCACGCATCCCTCTTCGAGAGGAAATTTGAATGGAGATTGAACAGTTTCTTCACCGTTGCAGGTATAGAAGAATGTTCATATTCTGAGTGAGGAGTGGGTCCGTTTGGCCTATGGATCCCTGCATACAAGGAACGCCGGAAGCAAAGTTACACAAGTACCATAATAAATTGAACAGCGGGCAGGGAAGAAAGAGAAGACAGATCAAAAAAGAAAGAGAAAGATCAATTTAAACATAAAAACTAGAAGGTACTTTGTTAGTACTAAAATTACTCCTACACCACCCAGCTCCCCTGAAAATACATGCAATACTGTTTCTCAAAGACATGTAGAGCGACTTTCCACACAAGATAGAATACTATGATCAATTCAACGTTTGCAAACTAGGTGTGCAGGTACACTTTTTTTTTCACTCTAGTCAGATGTCACTGAACTGGGAAGTAAGAATAGTACAAACCGCACAACGAAAGAAATAAGCCGTCAATCTTCCATGCACCTCAAAGAGAGAGTGCATATTACAAAAACCAAAAGAACAATTAATTCCCCCACCCCACAAAAGAAAGGTTAAATTACACTAGTGTACAGTCAAACCCTATATGCACAGTTCCTTATCCCTTGAAGTGGCTTCACACACATACTCGTCTTAATCATGAACAATCTTAACTTATTCAACTCTATAGTGTTTTATCTTACGCCGAGATTCATCAAAAGACATACTGGAGGACACAAGGACACTAGAACATGTCTTAGTCTTAATCATGGCAGTTAACGTGAGATTAGTACTAGTTGGAAAATATAGAGCATAGATTGGGCAAAGATAGACTTAAAGTTTTATGCATGCCTCGTGCTTAGGAATCCTACCTTAATGAAAATCTCGTAGTCATCGGCCTTCAGTCTTTCACTCCTAGCCATCAGTCCTGTCTGTTCAGGTAGCCCTCCTAGAAGTGAGAAATATAGGGAATATAGATCTGATATTAGATAATGGTGAAGAAATCTAAAGTCAGAAGTTAAACGATAGTTTGAAGATCATCAAGAGACTTACTAGATGGAGGATAGCTCTAAGGAGATTCAGAGGAGTTAAGAGTTGAAAAAGATGGAGAAATAGGAGTCTAAATGGAGATCTCACTCCCAAGCCAATATCATGCCCTATAGCGCATAGAATTAAACATGCCACTTACTACAACTTTACCCTGCATGTCGAATACTTGCCACCTACCTTCTTCCACTTTTTGTGAGTTACCTTGTACCTGTTAGACCACTATAGTCTCCTTTTGTCCAAAGGTCTCTACAAAATAGATATTCTATTTAGTTCTGATAAAATTTTATTGACTAGTCTTCTACATCCTATTACATCGTCAAGGATTCGACTCCACGCCCTAGATCTCCAGAAGATCTTACACCATCAACTGTATGCATTGTTTACAATTATGGCCCAAATTTTAAATTCTAAATCTCATTGTTAATCATCGTCTAACCCATCATCTGAGCGATCATCTGTTCCTATACAACGTCCATTTGTTGAGAGTCAAATATCATCTAAGTCATCGTCTACCCCTGACAAAATCTCAAATTTATTGCCCGCTTCTATCATCTATACTCGCCATCATCTAACTCCCCATATCGTACAACCCTTTCGTCTAAACCTGTCATTTAATTGCTTACTATTCTTTATCTAATCTTTTCGTCTATTCCTAATGCATCATCTATCTCCCATTATCCAGGTCTTCATCTAATGCTCAAAGTTATCGTCTATCCCTTTCTTCAACTTAGAGGTAATATCATCTAACAACTATCATCTATCGCCTATCGCTCCCTCTCAGACGGAATATTATCTAACGCATGTCGCTTCGTCTATCACCCCCACTTTGACATAATATTGTCTATCGCTCTCACTTAGATGGAGCATCATCTAATATTATCGTCTATTATTTTTACTTAGACAGAATATCACCTAATGCATGTCACTTCATCTATCACTTATCGGCTATCGTCTATCGTCTCCACTTAGACGGAGTATCATCTAATACTACCATCTATCATCTATCTCTCATAATCTATTCTTCTTAATTACCATCTAACTCTGGAGCACCACCTAATTCTTTCATTTTAACTAAGTGAACTTATTCAATAGATTCAAGAAATAAAATTTGATAAATATAATTATAGATAAATAAAAATATATCTTGGACCCCCTTTTATCATGGGATTTCAAGAAAGCAGCGATTATCTGGATGAAAACTAAGTTAACAAAAATGTGCATGCCGGGCATGAAAGGAGAAAACACCATTGGAGAGTGATTACCAGTCAATGTGGACGTGCTACAATCAAGGTAGATTTGTAGGAAAATAAAAGGGAAATAGAGATAGGAATTCAGGTGAAAGATGCTTTCAGGGAATCAGCCTAAGTGGCTTCAAGGAGAGCACAATACTTGATTTAGAATGGAATATTTCATGTCAATTCAAATCCAGAGCTAGTGACCCTCATTATTGACTTAATATGGGGATTTTTCCAACATTAAAGCTCAAAGTCCTACATGATGTATGCTGGGCTTAAAGAAAAACTCAAAACAAACTAAAATAAAAAATAATCAAGGATAATATTGCTAAGCCATCCAGGCCTGGTCAGGAATCTAGTTCTCTGAGCTGACACTAAGTCGAAGCCCGTTTATCCACGCACCAACTTACAAAGTGGAACCGTCGTCCCAAGCCTTAAATGACTCAACGGCCTATCCGTGCGATCAAAACTCCCCTGAAATTATCATTATTTTTGATGAAGGGGAACTAAAATTCTAGATTCATCAAGATCAAAAGATCCTTGGTATGCTATAATAGAGTAGTTATCATATAGTAACAATGCATATAGGAGGGAATACAAGAGAAAAGAAATGTCACCCAAGAAACACCCCGAGCGCCTTCGCAACCTACATAGCTTATTCTTTCCTGTGCTCAAAGATTATTAGCACTGCAAGAAATGACATGATTAAGAAAATATGACAAATGCAAGCTTCAAGCCCCTTAAAATGATTAACAAATGCTAGCTCAATATATGTCATAGTTCATAAGCAATCTTATAACAATTTTTGTATATATAAAGTCCACTATCATAATTCACATGAAATTCAGAAATACCACTATTCATAGAATTGGCAACCGTCCAAACAGGCACTCCATGAAAGAATGACGACACTATGACGGGCGCTCTTTAAAGAAATAACGGATACTGTGACAGTCGTTAATTCTTTGCAATTCTAGAAACCCATGTTCTAACCGAAAATTGAACGTTTAATCTAAAATCAACTCTAACTCCAAATGACCAGAGCCTTCTCTATAAAAGGGGCTCTAGAGCTCTTAAACCAACCAAAAGCAACCTTCTCAACGTAGTGAGAAGCAATAGGAACCAGGAGCTCTTCTATTTCAACATGGAAAAGCTAAGAATGTAGAAGATGATGCAATGTCCATCGAAGAGAACCAAGATGGGTTTTGCAAGAATCACCGAAATTGAGGGACACATTAGTGGAAGGATTGCACTAAATCAAGTAGGTGTTCAAGAAAGACCTTAGTTCTATCTAGTTCTCTCTTCATCTTTCTCAAATTCTAATAGCATTCTCCCCTTTCTTCTCTTCTTTTCTTCTAATTTTCAAGATTATCCACTTATCCCAGGGGCTAGGAGATATACCAAAATCTAATGGCTCCCCCTACTTCTCTCCAAAATTACCCTTGATATGAGATCCTATCTCTCTAGATAGTAGCCCTCTCTGATACCAATTGTTGGGGTGCAAGGCTCGGATTCATCGGATCCAACGATCCGCAGTAGATCCTGTAGCCTCTGTGGTGCATTATAAGAAATTAAATTCAGAGAGTTAAGTCAAAGGAGACACAACATGAGACACGTTATCCCACACAATCTCCCCACAACCCTCCTACTGAGGAGGTCAGTGATAGCCGAAGCACGATGGATTCAAAAGTGTAATACATGAATTCTAACGGTGTTCAAAATTGGAGCTATTCTTATGAGAACGGAACCAAATCAATAGTTTAGCATATGTACCACTTCCTCCGGTGCGCTCAAAGGTCACATCTGAGTATCGATGAACCCCTGGCAGCAAGTGGGATTAATTATAGAGGGATTACGGAGAAGAGAGTAATGAAAACAAATGCAATCAATGGAAAACCATATGTAACCCCATGGGACACTTTGTTCAGCTCAGGCGGTACTCTGGCCACCGACAAATCACAGGGAGAAAGAGTAACGAACAGATGAGGTAGAGAATCCAATCCAATCTTTATTGCTTAAAAAAAGGAACGTACAAGATGAAAATAATAGAAGAAATTACGTTCATCATAGAACATAGAGAATGATAGAGGAATTACATTCACTGTAACACTAAAGCTATGGGGAGGGGATCTATAGCCCAATAAGGGCGATTATCTAGTGGAGAAACACACCACAACAGTAGCACCTTCGATTTCCCTCTCTCTATCTGCTCCCTCTGGGATCTCTAGTCCTCCTTCTTCTACTTCTTGTTGTTGTTTTCTTTTCTCTCTATTTCCTTGCCTCTATATCCCCGTATTCTATATGTATATCTCTATCTCTCTCTCTAGGACGTTCAAACCGTAGGGTTTATATGGGTAGGGACCCATTGCTGGAGTGACGGTAGTAGGAGGGAGGTTACCCGGCAGCACCAGGCGGCCCTGGCAGCCGAGTCATGGGTGGCTGTCGGGTCACCCATGCCTTGGCCCACTTGTGCTTTGCCTGGCCCATTGCCCATTTCATTTATTCTAGGCCTAGTTCAAGTGGGGGAGGCTTATTTTCTTCATTTTGTGATATTTAAGCCAGTTAAGTGGCTTATTTCTGTCGTCTGGGGCCCTAGACTACTGCTTGAGAAATTGTCTCTTCGGGGATGACTCCAGATGTATTTTTCAAATCCTCGGAAGCTGCTTCAGCAACTTCTTACAGTCGGACACTCACTACAGAGGTTTAATCAGGCGGATGGTTGCCTGGGACTATCTTCGTGATTTGTTAGGTTTCTGTGATGGATGACGATTATGCTGGATATCGGCTTTGCCAGAGAGGCGTGGTTGGTGTGAGCGACGTCACGTGGAGGGTTTGGGAAGATTGATGGGTTCGTGTATCGCCATGTGATAAACCGAGGATAAATAGGGGAATGGGGACAAAGCAGACTGTTGCGGGAGATTGCTCCTCTGCGGGGGATTGATTTGAAACACACGAAATAAAACACATGGAATGAAAATTATGCAGAAATTAAATGGGGAGAGGGAATTGACTGAAATTAAATTATGGAATTCAAACAGCCAAGGCGAAAAGTGACTTGCCGTCGGCCTCGAGAGAAAGAAATAATGTGAAAATTAAATTACAAAAATTAAACGGCCATAGTGGGAAGTGACTCACTGTGGGCCTCGAGAGATAGAAATAATAGAAATTAAACGGCCATAGTGGGAAGTGACATTTCTGGGGGACAAACTAAATGAAGAACCACAGGAACTGGCTGCACAAAATGATCCAGTTCAGGGTGAGTCAGCCGAGCAAGGTGAGTCATCCCGCAATATCAAATTTCTAAAAGATCACCCTGCACACAATATCATAGGTATTTGCATGATCCTCCTAGGACTAGATCTTATCATCAGGAAGTCAACAATCAAGATCTAGCAGCACTTGTATCCCAAATTGAACCCAAAACCATAGAAGAGGGCCTAAAATATAAATCTTGGGTAAATGCCATGAACCAAGAATTGAGTCAATTTGAAAGAAATAAAGTCTGGAATCTAGTTCCTAGACCTGAAAATGTGTCTGTCATAGGAACTAAGTGGGTCTTTAGGAATAAAATAAATGAAGATGAAATAATTTCTAGAAATAAAGTTAGGTTGGTAGCCAAAGGTTACTGTCAAGAATTTGGGGTGGATTTTGATGAATCCTATGCACTAGTTGCTAGGATGGAGGCAATTAGGATATTGCTAGAATTTGCTTGCTCAAATAACATTAAACTTCATTGAATGGCCGTAAAAAGTGCTTTCTTAAACAAGTTTATAAAAGAGGAAGTTTATGTTGAGCAACCCCCAGGTTTTGAATTATCTGAACTGTCTAACCATGTTTTCAGATTAAATAAAGCTTTGTATGGACTGAAACACAGGGTTGGTATGATAGATTGACAGAATTTCTGCTCAGTTAGGGGTACTGCAGAGGTAAGGTGGACCAGACTCTTTTCACAAAAAATCTGAATCACCAACTCATCATAGTTAAGGTATACATGGATGATATTATTTTTGATTCAACATGCACTGAATTGTGTGATGAATTTATAAATCTGATGTCTAATGAATTTGAAATGAGTTTGGTTACTGAATTGAAATACTTTTATGGTTTACAAATTCAGCAGATGAAGGATGGTTGTTTCATCAGTCAAACAAAATACACACTAGAAATTCTGAAAGATTTGGGATGGACAAAGTGAAGCACATAGCCACACCAATGGGTACAAATGCTTCTTTGGATGCTGATGAATCAGGTAAAGAAGTAAATGCAAAACTTTACAGAGATATGATTGGCTCCTTGCTCTACCTTACTGCCTCTAGACTTGACATCCAATTTAGTGTGTGTATGTGTGCTACATTCCAATATAGACCTACTAAATCTCATCTTGCAGTTGTTAAGAGAATATTTAGATACATTGCAGGCACACACAATCTAGGACTTTGGTTTCCTGCATCACACACATAAGATCTAATATCTTACACTGATGCAGACTATGTTGGCTGCAAGTTAGATAGGAAGAGCACAAGTGGTTTCTGTCAATTCTTAGATGGGTGTTTGGTTTCTTGGGCTTCCAAGAAATAGCATTCTGTTACCCTCTCCACTACAGAGGCTAAATATGTAGCTGCAAGGAGTTGTGGTACACAAATCATTTAGATAAAACACCAGCTCCAGGACTATAATGTAGACCTTAGTTGCACACCTATCTACTGTGATAACACTAGTGCTATTAATCTATCTAAAAATCATGTTCTACATTCACGAACTAAGCATATAGGCATCAGACATCACTTCATAAGAGATGAAGTCTCTAAGGGTAACTTTGAACCTCCACTGTCTCCAGAATGTAAACCCAAAATATTTGGCAAAGGGGATGCTCTTCCAGAATTTCATGCCAAGGCCTCCACCTCTAGAGGAACAGCTTATGGTGCAACTAAAGGCCTCATGGGTTTTAACCCAAACCTCATAAAATTTCTGACTACTCAGTTTGGATACATGAATTCCTCATTTTTGCAACTAAACTTGCTCATTGAAAGATTAGAAACAAGACTCATTCACAATGAACAAGTACAGAACAACAGATGGGCAAAGTTTGTTCATGATAAGTACAGGTCAGATGGGCATACTCATGCCTTTATGAATCCATTGTTACATGTCTGTCATAAAGCTAGGCAAGTTATGAAGAAATTGAAGGGCATACACATAGAAACTCAAGAAAAGACCTCCCTCATGCTAACCCATGCTTATGACATCCCTGAAAATCAGAACTCCATGTCTAAGGCGTATGCCACTCTCATCGACACATCCAGAAGAACTGAACAGCAAGTGGCTACTGCCACTGACAGAACACTACAAACTATCACTGCAAACACAGAAAGAATCCTGGATGTGACCTCAAGGTTTGAAAAAGTTGTCTCAGATGTCTGGGTAAAACAGATTGATGACTCCATCCATCTGAAAGGAAAAGTTAAGGAACTTGCCACTCTGTCCACCAGCATTGAAAAGATAGTTCGTGCAAATACAGCCAAGGTAGTTGAATCCTCCACCACTATTGTAGAGAAAATGGATGTTATTTATAATAAGTTAGATATGGTGGGAGATGAGATAATAGAGATGATCAGATTGCACAAAGTTTAGTTTCCCGACCATCTTGAAGACACTGGAGATGCTTCCTAACCACGTACCACTGAGGCCACATCTTCTGACGTAAATGTACTGGGGTCCCAGTAGAGAGCACAGACTGAACACATTTGTGACATGCTCCATCAATGGCTCCTAGACATAAATGACAACGTAAAAGCTCTTCGAAGGTTTGTTCAATAGAGAGATGAACTGCTGACTCAGAAAGTGGATACCTTAGCTGCCACTATTCTCCAACTGCAGCAACAAATTCAAGGCAGCAGCTACAGCTCAATGCCTCCTCCTCGGCAACCCCCTTCTTGCTGATGCCAAAGGGGGAGAAGATTACATCATCTAGAGATAGGCATATAGTTCAAGGCATGTAGTTAGTCCATGTGCATATTTGTTTGTGATGCACGTGAAACATGGTTGATGGCTGTATGAACTATGTGGTTTGGTTGTGCTTAATGAACTCTTGACCTTGTATGAAAATTTTGTTGTGAATGAAAAGCTTTTTGTGTGAATGCCTTGATTGCTGTGTGGATGCGTGTAGATAATGAATCATGATTGTCATCATCAAAAAGGGAGAGAATTTTGAATCTCCTAGTTTTGATAATCACAGACCATAATTCATTACTAAATCTTTGTGGTGTGATTAACAAGTATAGGAGAAGCACAATTAAAGTGTCGACCTGCTATATGGAAGTGCCGACACGCCATGAAGACAGTTGTTCTCAAAACTGCCTCTGTTTGAGCTCTGGCAAAGGCAGAGTGTCGACACTGCGCTCAACGTGTCGACACGTCTAGAAGGAATCTGAGTATGGACCGTTTCTATCTGGCTTTTGGAATGACCATAGTGTCGACACCCTGGGTCAAAACTGTCGACACTTTAGTCTCGTCTAGAGGATCACTTCTCGCCACGACGCGCTGCCTCGACACCTCAAGCGAGCTACATCGGTGCTTCAGCGCATGTGCATGCCTCGACACTTCACACGCATGTCTCGACACCAAGGCTCAAAATGAGCGTGGGCAAGCCACAAGTGTTGACCTGCATGCGATGGATTGTCGACCTGCTCACCGAAGACAACTAGTTTCTTCAAGCCATACTAGAGGACGTGTCGACACTTCCACTGAAAGTGTCGGCACCATCTGGTTTGCGCGGAACGGATCTAAAACCAAAAGCGTCCACTTTTCAAGATCCGCAACCGATCATGGAGGATCTGTTCGTATTCGAAAATCCTTCTAGAAGCCCACTTTTTCAGAGACTCTGATCTTATGTCAGAAGATTCTTTCAAAGGTCAGTCCATGTTACAGTTTGTGTTCCCTACCTACTATGTATGAGGAGAGCACGACGCAAGAAGACCAAATATATGCTGAAGCAAAAGCAGAAACTGAAAACGACGTTCCAAGGTGAAGTACATCTCAGAGGATAAGGCTAGAGATGATATAGCTTGGAGAAGAAGTAGAAGAAGCATCGATCTATAGAAAAAGAAGAGAGCACGAGATAAGCAGCTGGAAGCAGAGAAGCTCCCGCAGAAGAACGAAGTCTTCTTCCTGGTGCAGTAGGCACGTCTGCAATAGAGCAGATAGTTCCTTCATCGTCAGGCCCGGTGAAGGAGGTGAAGCTGGTCTACCTACGCTCTGATGTTCGTGGAGAAGAACTAGAGAGAAGAAAAGGAGAATCAAGGCTCCAGCTTCGTCTAGTTTCTACCCAGACAGAAGTCTACTGATGCGACACAAACCTCAGACCTAAGCAAGCAAGCACAATTGCGAACCGAACGGGCCGATATGGACGGCCAACTCACCCGGCACTCACCCAAACCCGTGGGTAACTCGACGATGCCGAGTGGAGGATGTGAGGGCTGTCCCCTTGCTGGTAGAGGGCCAACAAGGCCAGAGGGTCTCCCGCGGGATATGGCTAGTCTGTATCTACGGTCCGACCCGGTGCCGAGGGCACGGGTGCACACTTTCCCCATGGTGACCACTCAGAAGTAACGAGATGGCGGGACCGAGCACTCACTCACCGACCAGCGGAGCAAATGGCAAGTATTGAAAGAGAAGCACCCAAATTGGTGCAAGGGCTGAGGGCTTACTCGACCGGTTTGAGGAAACCGGTCCCGGTCGGACACGTGGGCGCGCGGGGAAGCGTGGGCTAACCCGCGCCGCGTCGGTGTAGCTTCCGCCTGTCCAAGCAATTACAGCACTACGCCCCGCACAGGGGGGGTGATCTTGGGGTGGGGGTTAAAGAGATTACAACCAAAGTTACCTCCACATAGGGAGGGGCCTTCAGCCGGCCAAGCGGGGAGGGAAAGTGGGGGAATTGTACTCCACGCGAAGCCGATGACGGTTCTGCCCCGGCTCTGGAACAGGGTACCAGCAGTCGGTGCCGGAATTTCTGCGGCAGCTCCCGATGGCCGATGATAGCGAGACCAGCGCCAAAACTTTGATGACTGGTGTGGGAATGCCCGGGAATTTTGGCGTCAGCCGATGTCGACGTCGCCGGGCGTGGTGAAGCTGGAAACAGGGTTCCTGTCTTCTGCCCCGGACTGCCACAGTGCAGTAGCTCCTGGAAGTTGATGACGCCACGGACAGCCCCGAACTCGGATTTGGGCCCGGTCGGTGGCGTTGGAACCGTTGTCAAGCTCTCTTTGAAATGAGATCAACGGGGGTGCCAGATGATGTCGGGGTAGTCCGCTGCAGCTTGAACACTGACGGGGTGTCAGTTCTGTCCTGGGGTGGACAGAACTGCGCACCCGGAGGAGAAAAGGAAGAAGAAATTGATCCGGTGCCCGAACGGAGCCCTGCTTCTTGGAGGAGGAATCAGACTCGTCGAAGTAGGTGCCGGCCAAGTCCCGTCATCAGGCCTTCAGATCCCTGGCCGTGGCAGCTTCTGCAATCACTCTCTGGTTTCTGACTGGGGTTCCTCTGCGCAGTCGGGGAAGAACGCTTTCCCCGGACAGCCATGAACTCGGATGGAGGCGAGACGACTGCCGTTGCGAAGTAGACTCGAAGACGCTTCTTTTGGTACCTCTTGAGCCTTCAGGGACGCAGGGGTGAAGGCGTAGTTACTTCTGCTAGCTGCTGGTTCTCTGTTACCTGCTACCCAGCGCTACTGGTTGAAGAGCGGAGGTGGGGAATGGGGTGAATGGGATGGGAATGGGGGTGGCTATGAGTGGGGAAGACTCCTGGTTGTGAGGGGGTATGGGAGGGGGTGTTCTAAGGTGTGGAAGGTGGAGAATGGGGGCTGGAGGGTGGTCTAACAGGTGGATTTCCATCCATATCAACTTCCTAATGCATGACCCAATCTACATGCTAGGATGTTGCTTTTTTTTAATATTTTATTGAGTCCGACACTTTTAAGAAAAGCAAACAAAGCTGTCATGATTAGGATCCCATATATATGGTGCAAATTAATCAACTGTCCTCCAATTCTCTTGTCATCCTTTTGCAGATTTGTCAGATAAGCTTTCACAATGACTGCATGGACCATTGCATTGATGCTGAGCATTATTTCTCCATGTGTTTTCCATAAATTCTGCTTGCATCTTACATAGGAAAACGAGCCATCTGTTCTTCACAGTTTCATGTTTTCAACACTAGCTGTACGTACTTCTTCATTCTTCCAACAACAAAAAAAAAAAACTATTCTTTGTAGAAAAAGAAGCCCACATTAATCAACCTATTGTAAAATCTGGAGAGGTGCTTGATCAATCTAGAATAAAATGATAAATAATTTTCAAAATATTTCTCAACTTCCAGTGACGCAAGAGTTCTGATCTTCCTCACTTTCTTTTGAGAGAATGAGGTATTAGAAGAGAATCTTGACAGCACTAGCTCGTCTTCTCCGGATGACCAGATAGGTAAGTTTTTCTCTCTCTTTTTACGTTTCTGATCATGATGAATAAATCATTTCCCTTCTCTTGCTTTTCACCTCATCTAAATAATCTCCATCACTGACATAATGATCATTTGTAAAATGTTCATGCCAAATTCGGAATAGAGCCGCTCAATTAGAAGTAAATTATCCATCGGGGGAAGCAGACTGGGTCCATGATGCCCGTGTTTTGGTTTCGATACACGGTGAACCTAGCCAGCTTCCTGCGTACGATTAATGCTGCAGGGGTGGGGGACAGGCCTCTCTATATGTGTACGGCCACACAGCCTCTCGTTATCCATCGTTTCCTCCTCCATGTAAGTGGCTAATTAAGGATGTGCAGCTCTGTAAGTCCCCAGAGATCTCTCTTTTTCTGGCAAACTGAGTCCACAGATATCACCACAGACGGCTCGATCTGGAGGGATTGTCCACGCCTTAGTAGCGAAACCCTAGAGCTTTTGAGGCCGAAGGAGGGCATGCATGCACCTCTGGGGGGGAAATGATCGACCCTCCATGAACCCGGGGCCAAGATGTGGCTACAGCCTTGCCGTACACATAAATCTCCAGCCACAAAGCTGATTGATACCGTATATAGGTTATTGTGTTTTGGAGGACTTGTCCAGTCGAGAGTAGTCTTCTCTTGTTAGGGTTGAAGAATGTGAGCAGCAAAAGTTATCGTATATGGCGGAGATCATGTGTGCATATGGCAGTGCTCCAGGAAAGCTGTGCGGTTAAGAGTGAGCAGGAGCAGCGAAGTAGTCAGTTGGGTGTTCCCCTAGAGTTCCTTCAATCACTTCACTGTGGATCTCTCTCCTGGATGGGGAAAGTTGGTAGTCCCCACACTGAAGTGTTTGTGGAAACTCTCTGAGTCACTTTGATAACGGGTTAGGTTAAGAGAGGGTGGACTATCCCGAACGAGTTGGGTTAAGGGAGGGTGGGCTACCCGGGGTAACCCACCCTCTCTTAACTCAACCCGTTACTAAAGTGACCCTAACCCGAGTGGAGTAACTCATTCCACCTAGATGTCCCAATCAAGGGAAAATTGCAAAAAAGATCCTTTGTTGTCCAGAAATTACATTAAATTATAGAAAACCCTTGAAAAGGGACAAACTGTAGAAAAGGCCTGGAAGGTCCACAAATTGCAGAAATATTTCAAATGGTGGGGAAATTGCAGAAAAACTTTGAAAGGGGAAAATTATAGAAATACCTCCGATGGTAGAGAAATTACATAAAAACTTTGAAATACTATAAAATTACATAAATACCCTCATTTGTGGGAAAATTGCATGAAAGCCATCGTTAAGTCTAGAAATTGCACAAAACTCCTAGTCTGTTTAGAAATTACCAAAATGCCCTTGTTCCGGTTCATGTCGTTTGCATGATTTGGTGGAGTTGGACCATGCCACTTCCTTGAAGCGGCATGCGCTCTCTTGAACTATGTAAGGCTGATCAGGAGTTGTCAAATCCAGGAACCCTGATACTCAGGAAAATTATGAAAATATCACCATTGGCGGGGTGAAATTACGAATAAACTCCGCAAAGTTAAGAAATGACAGAAATACTCAAGAAGTCAAGAAACGACGGGGCTATCTCTGAAAAGTCAAGAAATGATAGGAATGCCCAGGAAGTCAAGAACGACAGGACTATCTCCGAGAAGTCAAGAAATGACATGAATGCCCAGAAAGTCAAGAAGTGACGGGCTATTTCTGAAAAGTCAAGAAATGTCAGAAATACCCAGAAAAGTCGAAGAATGACAAGAATGTCAGGAAGTCAAGAAGTGACAGGGCTTTCTCCAAAAAGTTAAGAAATGATAGGAATGCTTAGAAAGTCAAAAAATGACGGGCTATCTCCAAAAAGTCAAGAAATGATCCGTCTATCCCGGGAGATCTACAAATGATAGAAACTTCTCAGATAGTCATGAAATGGCAGCGATATCCAAGACAATTGAGAAATTGTAGAAATGTCCTAAAAAGTCAAGAAATGACAAATAAATACAGGAGAGTTACAAAACTACAAAAATACCCAAAAAGGTCATAAATGGCAGGAATGTCCAGAGTTCCTATGACACTGTGAGAATTTCCTAGTGTTTGGAAAAATTACAGAAATACCTTGATAGAGGGAACGTTCCAAATATACTCTTCCTTGTGCGGAAATGTCCTTTATGGACATCAAGTCAACCTAAAGGTCCGATCACAGCCAAAAGAGTGATCACGACCATGAAGTAATTCCGAAAGACCAACAGTGATCATCTTGGCAATCCAACAGTTTGATTGTGATGGCATTCAAATTCAACTGTTTGATCAGGGGACAGAAGCATATTCAATAACCCGATCAGGACAAAAGGATTTAGTTGTAAATTCAAATGTCTACATGCAAACTAAAGCAAATTCAAAGGATTTAGTTGTAACCAGACATAATCCTGATGACCTGATTCCATAATTGGGACCATACGTAAAGGTCTTGAAAGACCGGGTGTAATGCGGATTACACATATCCAAGGAAATGAAGTCTTCAAATTTCTTCGTAAGAGTATGTAACTCTACTGGGGGATCATTAATGTTACAATGGATGGAGACAAAAGGTGTTTTTTGACAAATAATCAAAGGTGTTCGTACTTGTACCAATGTAAATTAAAACCGACTACAGTCGCAAAACAAAACAATATATGTTGCTAGCATCAAAGCTAAACAACATATATATACTTGTGCCCTAGGGGACACAACAAGAGCAGTTTCAGAGGACGTGCCTGGAGTGGGCAGATCGTAGGGTTGACGGACAGTTAACAGGAGGCGGCCGAGGTTCTGGCCATCCAAAGGAGCTGGGCGGCCAGGTTGACGGCCTTCTTGAGGATGAGGGCGGCCAGGTGTGAGGCCTTCTTGAAGACTGGGCGGCCAAACTGATGGTCACCCAGTAGATGAGGGCATCCATCGTCCTGGCCACCCAAGATTGAGGGCGGCCAGGTTTTTGGCTGCCCAGACCCTGGAGTTTGGGCCCCTTAAATGGGTGAGGCCCAATAGCGGTATGCTACGGGCTGGGCTTTAAAACTTGGAACATTAAGAAACCGGGTACAACAATTATGCGTCATTCACACGAAGGTCCACTAGGGATCCGTGAGATGTCCAAAATTAGGCATCTACACTTGGTCGAAAACTTCCTTACTATCGGTATTTCAAGCCGACAGCTTCCCCGTCATCGGCCCTCAGGCCGACAGCTTTCATTATCGGTATTCAAGCCGACAGCTTCTTTGTTATCGATATTTCAAGTCGACAGCTTCTTTGTTATCGGTATTTCAAGCCGACAGCTTCCCTATCATCAACTCCATAACCGACAGCTTTTAATTATCGGCCTTCAGGCCAATAACTTCCAACCATCGGCACCTACGCCGATAGCTTTCGATCTATTGGCTTTCAAACCAACATCTTCCAACCACCGGCACCTAGGTCGACAACTTTCGATCTATTGGCTTTCGAGCCAACAGCTCTTCATAATCAGTATCTATGCCGATAGCTCCCATTCATTGGCATTCCAACCAACAGCTCTTCGCCATCGGTGCCCCGGTCGACAGTTCTCCAATCGTTGAAGCCCTAGTCGATGAAATTTCCAAAGAGGTTCAGCTTCGAAAGTCCATTTAGAGTTGGAAGGAGTGGGACTTTGACTTGCTACGGTGCCAGTCCCGTGGCGGTGAAGACACAAAGAGACAAATACACCATGTCAGACACCAACACTCTGCTGGCACCAACAAAGAAGCACATCTGACCCGGACCTTCCGTCCAGGGCCAGGAAGAGAGAAAAGGCCATTTCCTTGCGTTGACACTAACCCCGTGTCGACAAATCCACAAAGAGACGAAGAAACCATGTTGGTCTCTGACACTTTGGCTGCACTGACAAATACACACCTGACTCGGACCTTCCGTCCAGGGCTAGGAAGAGAGAAAAGACCATTTCCTTGTGTTGACACTAACCTCGTGTCGACAAATCCACAAAAAGATGAAGAAACCGTGTTGGTCTCCAACACTTTGTCGGTACCAACAAACACACATTTGACATGGACCTTCCGTCTAGGGCTAGGAAGAGAGAAAAGACCATTTCCTTGCGTTGACACTAACCCCATGTCGACGAATCTACAAAGAGACGAAGAAAACATGTTGGTCTCTGACACTTTGTCGGTACCAACAAACACACATCTGACATGGACCTTCCATCCAGGGTTAGGAAGAGAGAAAAAATTATTGTGCTTTCCCTATTGTTTTGATGATGCTAACACTATATCGATCTCTGAGGGCAGGACCGTCGCGCCCGCGTTCGCATTCGCCAAGAACCGCGAGTGCGTGGTGTCCAAGACCGCGCTGGGCGTGACTCCGGCCAACCTGGCCGCCAGGCTGCTCGACCCTAAGGTGCGCATCAAGACCTCCCAGCCGATCGCCGACCCCTCGGGCGACTACACCTGGGCCATCTTCGACAAGATCGACGCCGCTCATGCCGGCGCCGGCAAGACCCTGAAGGCCAAGGGCGAGGCCAGCTGGACCCTGACGGCGCCGCCGACCAAGCCGGGCCAGAGCGCGCTCGCCGCCCTGTTCGCCGACGGCAAGATCGACATGACCATCGTCTACTGCAGCGCCGGCATCGACAAGGAAGTCCCGGGTCTCTCGAGCTTCCCGATCCCCGCTGCGCTCGACCCGCATCCGGTCTATGGTGTGGCGGTGCTGAACAACCGACCCGAAGCCTTGCGCCTGGCGCTCTATCTGCTGTCCGAGCAGGGCCAGGCCATCGTCGCCAAGAACGGCCGCGTCCCCCTGCTGGACGGCGCCCGCTGAGGTCATGGACCCTCGCATCCTCGGCATCGTCGGCTGGAGCGGGTCCGGCAAGACCGTCCTGCTGGTTAAGCTGATCCCGCTGCTGGTTTCGCGTGGCTTCAAGGTGGCGACCATCAAGCACGCCCACCACGCCTTCCAGGTCGACCTGCCGGGCAAGGATTCCTGGGAGCACCGCCAGGCCGGCGCGACCGAGGTGCTGGTCTCCTCCTCGGGCCGCTGGGTGCAGATCCACGAGAACGCCGGCGAGCCCGAACCGACCCTGGCCCAGCTGCTGCGCCGGATCGGCCCCAGCGACCTCGTCCTGGTCGAGGGGTTCAAGCGCGAACGACATCCCAAGCTCGAGGTCTGGCGCCCGGAGGTGGGCAAGGCGCCGCTTTATCCGGCAGATCCGCGCATCCTGGGCCTTGCCACGCCGCGGCCCAGGGCGGACCTGAAAATCCCGGCGATGGACCTTGACGACCTGCCGGCCATCGCCGACTTCGTGACCGAGCACGCCGAACCTTTGGCCGCCGTCGTGGCGGCGCTCGAGACCGACGGGGGCTGATGGCCCAGCTTTCCGACGACTGCTTCACCGCCAAGTCGCCCTCCATGACCATCGAGGAGGCGGTCGCGCTCGCCACCGAGCGCCTGCCGGTCGCGGCGGGCAGCGAGACCGTGCCCCTGCACGCCGCCGACGGGCGCATCGCGGCCGAGGACGTTTTCGCCCTCAATGACCTGCCGCCCTTCGCCAACTCGGCGGTGGACGGCTATGCGGTGCGCCATCAGGACCTGGCGCCGGAGGGCGACACGCGCCTTCAGGTCGGCGGCCGGCTGGCGGCGGGCTCGACCGAGAACGTGACCGCGGCCGGGCGCGCGGTGCGCATCTTCACCGGTGCGGCCATGCCGCCCGACGCCGACACTGTGTTCATGCAGGAGGACGTCGCCGTCGATGGCGACGCGGTGGTCCTGCCGGCCGGCCTGAAGCAGGGCGCCAACATGCGCCCGCCGGGCGAGGACGTGGCCGAGGGCGGCATGATCATCCCCGCCGGCCGCATCCTCAAGCCGCAGGACATCGCCCTGGCGGCGGCCACCGGCCACCAGAGCATCGCGGTGGTTCACCCTTTCGGCTGGCCGTCTCATACGACACCTCCCGAAAACGTTCAACAACATCGTACTCCAGCCAATGAACAAGTCCGCCCCAGCGCTGATCGCACGCATGGACGAAATCCAACGTCTCCGGCTCCTCCTTCCCGGTATTCGCAAAACACACGACTACTGGACGTTTCAGCGACTGTCCGAGCAACCGATCCGCCATGTACGCTGACGTGCGACCTCCGCTAAAACTGATCATTAATACCTCCTCTTCCATAACCGTTCCCCCTTTCCGCATTTTTTATTGTGGACGACCCACCTCCCTCGCCTTCAACACCTCCTTCGCTTTCACCACCAGCCGCAGCGACCGCCCACCAGCATCATCCGCCAGCTGGACGACCATACGCTTGCCCTTCGCCACCGTAAACGGAGCAAACCCCTCCGCGAACGACACCGACCCACGGCCAGGGACAACCCCGATCCGCCCGGCATACACAGCCGGTATATCGACATCCTGTGTCGCCGTCCGCCTGACCTTCTTCCGGTCTTCCGTGAAAACCCGGAGATACGCGGGCGTAAAGCCGATGCGGGTACCATTCCGCACCCGGAAGCAAAACCACATCATCCCGTCCTCCAGGTATATCCCCGACAGACGGAACCGGATGCCTCCTGCTCGCGTAGCCGCTCGCAGGAATGGCCGTCGCGCGGCCAATACCCGCGCATCCGAATCCTGCCGCGCGAGGTCCACCGGCCAGCCCGTCAACCGGATCACAGCCAATGCTCCAACAGACGGCACTACCTGAAAGCTCAGCACGGTGGTATCCTCGACGTAGCGCAGATCGAACGTGTACAGCCGACCGTCCTTACCAAATACCGATAGGTTCGTCGGCAAAAAATTCCGGCGCACCGCTTTCAGCTCGATCACATTTTCTACGCCCTTCGGCCGTTGCACCAGCACATCCCGCGAGACTTTCACGCCCGTTTCCAGCGCCACCGGGAACACCAGGTTCGTCATCTT
The DNA here is from genome assembly GCA_024336825.1 of Amorphophallus titanum. Lineage (NCBI taxonomy): Eukaryota > Viridiplantae > Streptophyta > Magnoliopsida > Alismatales > Araceae > Amorphophallus > Amorphophallus titanum. Next base: position 17,299,861 of record JANBPO010003090.1, read on the forward strand.
CGTCCCCGACACCGGCACCGTCCTCGATGGCATTCCCACCAGCTCGAACGCCTGCCCGAGACCCGCGTGCGCCAGCAATACCTCGAAGAACACGACCCAAAGCCGCGTCCACCACTCCATACCTCGTTTCATACTTTACCGATTTATTGTTTTATTATTTTTCAGCAACACCATATATCCGGCCCGGAAACTAAACCGCACGAGCCGCACCTTCCGCGAGGCCATCGTACGGATAGCCTCAAGACCCGCCGCGGTCGCCTGTCCCGCCAAGCTGGGATCAAACGTGCTCAAACCCGCAGTGCCGATGGCTTCGCCCGCCGCCGCTTTTGCCGCATCCCGATTAATGCTGCCGTCGACACGGACGCCCGCCATTCCATCGAGATCGAACACCTCCATATTCACGGGAACCACATCCGCGCCTAAGCGTACGCTCGTCACCGCGACCATCGCGCGTTCTCCGTTCAACGTAGCCCTGCCCCAGACAGCGCTGCCCCGCGGGATCACCCGCCCGCCGACCATCGCGTCCTGGTCCAACCGCAACTCCACCGACGCCCCCGACACCATCGTCTGATCCCGGGCGACTACCGCCCGCACCGTTGTCTCTGCCATCGAATCGCCCGCCACCGGACCAGGCGAGAATAGAACGTCACAGTTTCATCGAAAGATGCAACACCAATGTTTTCGCGAACTTGCTCTTTGTCGGGAAATTCGGACGCATTATTTGACGCAAGAACATCGCCGATCCCGGTGCCGTCCTGTCCCTTGGATGCGAGCAAATCCCAATAGGTCGCGTTGGTTGGAAGATTTCCAGTCGTTGCACCTTTGGCGATGTAAGACGAGCCATTGTAGGTAACAACGTCACCCTTCGCATAAGCTGTACCGGCGTTATACTCACCACGATTGATGAAACCTTCTCCAGCGGGAATGCCGAAATCCAAGACGGGCGCGGTAGCCGTTCCGGAATTTGCGACCGTAGCATTGGAACCAGGTGCTAGCGTCGTCGTATCGCCTACTTCCAACTCAATCGGAGGACCGATTGGACCGGTAATGTACGCAGGAGTCGACCAATCGCCAGACGAATTGGAAACTTTCATGTAGATCGCGGCACGACCATCTCCAGTATCGGCGACGAGGACAGAGTAACCTTGCGGTTGCTCATCGAACATAGCTCGGTCCGCAAGAGTTGGAACTTGAACATCGAACCGAATGCCGTTGATGAGGTCTGCTTTCGAAATCAAAGTCAGCGAACCAACCCCGGTGAAAATCGGGATCATGTCCAAAGCGCCTACAAGCGCAGAGAAGGCTTCAATGTTGCCGTTGGAAAGCAACTCCATCAAATGAGTGGCCGTCGCCGTGTACCTGGACCCATCAGGCTGAAAGCGGATTCGATAAGTGACATCCGATAGAGTGGGACCTTCCCAAGGCAGGGTGAGCTCAAACGTATCGTTTGCCACAGGATCGGTAGCCACCACAGCGGAAAACTGTGTAGCACCCGGCAAATCAAAAAGAATGTCGCCCGCCCTGACCGGCGCCAACAAGAATGCAGTCCCTGCCCCAGTGACAGTGGTCGAGCCGTTTTCAACAGAAACCGTGCCTGTGGTATAATCAGGACGAATGGCCATTTATTCGTTGCCTTCTTTGAGATTGTTTTCCATCAGAAGAGGCCTGCTCTCGTGGACAGATCCAACACTGTCGAATTGCTCATCGAACTCGGCATCTGTGGCTTTTTGAAGTTCTTCGAGCTCAGCCTTTGTCTCGGCGAGTTCTTTTTGAAGATTGCGAATTGTTTGCGACAACACCAAGATCCGATTATTTGCGAAACTTTCGAACGACTGATGGCGCAATACAGTTTCTTGTAGAACCAAATCAGTGTCAACAGAGATCGATTTTGTCATGAGTTCACCTTTATATCGGTATGCCTAAGATATAGTATCGAATGCCGAGGGGGTTAGGGCCATCTGAAACCGTAGTGACCGAAGGCCCGGACCCGGTTAAACGCGTCCAATTCCCCGGATTGATCCAAAATTTAGCATTGTTCGACTGCAATCTGCAAAGTGATGATTGATTTGATGGCGGTCCCCAATCTGCACCGGTATGGTATTTGTAAAACAAACTACACATTGGCGCAAGGATATAATTAGAAAATACCAACGAATATTTTACGAATGGTATCATGCCGCTACTGTTGAAATTGATTTGTTTCGCAACTTTGCCCAATCCTTTGACATTTTCCGGGCTGTCTGTAAAAGATGCTGTTGTCCTCAAATCGCTGCGCAAGACGATCCTCAAGGTTCGTCCAATAAGTCAAGGCACGACCTCGCAACATCGTCTTGGCAAAGAAGGCTCGCCTAGGGTCGGACATCCCCATCCAATCAAAATATCGGTTCATCCTGGCTTCCTAGTCAAGATAAACCTGTGGCTTCAAGGAACCATCAATGCTGGGAGCCTCGATCCGGATGTTCCGAATATCTTGGTCCCGGTCTCGGGGCGCCCTCCTCTCATCATCAAAGTCCAAATCATGCCTCCTATCAAACCCAGAGCAGGACTCTCTGTCTGCACTAACGGTCTTGCGATAGACCGCAAGGCAGAGACAAACGGTCCAACAGTGGACTACAAGGATCCATTGTCCAAAAGAGATAAGACCAAAGAGACCTAGCGGGATTCTTCGTTGTAAAATGGTCTAGTAAAGGGCTACCAAAGGCCTCCTAACAATCATGCGATAGGCCGCAAGGAAAAGATAAAGCTCATGAAAAAGACAATGAAACAAGACTCTCTGATAGCCTGGCGGCCAACCAAAGAACCACTAGACATCCTTAACAGTCTCACGAAAGACTGCTAGGGAAGTTAGCCATGGCAAAAAAAAAGATAAGGCCCACTAAACCCAAAATGCGAAGAGAAGACAAGGAACGAGATCCAACCAGGGAGAATGACGCATAAAATAAGCCCCAAAAGTGACCAAAATGGCTCAATGACCAGTAGATAACTCGGGACAACATAAAAATGGATAAGGAAACAACCAAACTCATTGGTCATAAAATGGGTGTCAACAGATGCCCCTCCTTAATTTCCTCTTTGCAGGGGAGCGAGCGGAGGTGAAGCGAAAGTGAATTGGAACATAGAGATGAAATGAAAACACAACGAAGCAGACTGAAAAGCGGGCGTTAAGGTAAACGACACCCATCTTCAACCAACGAGTGATAGGAATCTTCCGGAAAGCTTCGAACCAATTATAAGGAACAACCAAACCGAATGACGCATGCCTAGAGGAACTAACAACTAAAGGAAAATAAAACACGACCAACCTCCTCGCTGGAACACATAGTTGATAGGCGATCGGAGCAAGTGGAAAAGAAAAGAGACGAGCAACGAAACTCCAGATAGGAATCCACAGCTAACCAAACCAAGCAACATAGATCGAAGGAAACCTTCCAACTCATAGTGGACTGACTCTCCTTACCCGAGAGCATGTGTGGCGACCTGGGATCTGAGTATCGGAAGGGAACCGGCGTGACTCGAACCTCGGCCCATCTCTCATGAGCCCGGAGACTCGGAAGGGATAAAAGGATAGGTGTGGTGTACATAGAAATAGGAAATAAGGCAGGACAACAGATATAATAACAGAAATAAATAACTAACTACAACAGAGTCCAATCCAATAGAAAGTACAGTCTAAAGCAGTAAAACGTACCACATGCTAAGTGAACGCTCGGCTCGGCAGGCTGGTAACTAGGAACCTCCACGCCACTCCCTCAAACCCTAAGGAAGAACCATCGCACCTGAAAATCAGGGGTAAGCCTCCTATCACTAGCTTAGTAGGGATCTCGCGAAACCCCAACCAAGAAAACAATGACGGAAAGGAAAGCTACGCTATTCATAGAAGGAACAATAGTAACAGAAGGAACAGCAAATCGGTGGCCGGTCAAAACTCGGCACAACAGCTACTCCTACCAGCAACAGAAAACACGACTCGATCTTCCGTCGGGGGAACAACCAAGTCACGCACCCGACACACGACCCAGTCTCTCTTCAAAGGACAACCAAGTCATGCATCTGACATCTCGATTCCACGATTGAGAGGCTACCAGACACGAACCGTCCTATCCACGCTACCAGAAAATGACATGACGCCTCAGTCGCAGAAACTTGCCCTCACAGTAGGGCCTGAGCCGAAACCACACAGTCTGGAAACACAGTCACAACTTCGCTATCGTGAACTCTACGCCATCTAGGGAAAGCTCTCGGTGACGCTCACCGAAATCCCCAGACCTCGGCTACAAGAACGCTCCCGAAAATAACACCTGAAATCCCGTCTCACAGATGAGAAATGAAAATCCGGGACACAACAACTCACGTCACGTGACGGGAGTATCACCCACTAGAAGAACGACCAGATGTGTCCCCTGACATCTTACACCACGTCATAAGTGTCTAACTACAATGCCCCGGGTGCGAGACTCGGAGACACACAGTAACTAGGAGTACCACAAACAAGGACTAGCTGAGGTTGCTCTCGTCAGCACGGGTCTGAACCCTCAGTCTCGTGTGCACACTCAGACCATACACCCTAGGCCTATCCTCTAGCTAGTATTTCCCCCTAAACCCGGACTCGGCTGTACGTAGGGGCCCTACGGTAACCAACCTACCCACCATCTAACTCGGGTATGCCACTCCACCACTCCCCGGTGGGTCAGCATGCGCGTGCCATAAGAAGGCGGCAACTAGTGGAGGGTCACTGACGTGAACACAGAAAGTCACACACGCACCCATCGCGAGTGACACGAATTAACCGGTGGCTCGAGGCCACCAAACTCTAGACAGCCCACTAGACCTATTAACCTAATGGTCCTTGAGTCACGAGACTCGGGGTCAAGATCGTTGAACGTGACGGCACAACACCGTCAATCTAGCCTAGTCCCTAGGTCTGAAACCATGGTAACACGGAACCCACAGACACCTTAAAACATGGACACAAAAACTCCGCAGTGTTTGGGACACTCACGAGATCGAAAGTCGACCACTGGGTCACAACCGAGTCGACCGGAGTCCAACACAACACTCAAACAATCACGGGACAAGCCACTTAGGCAAATCGACAACACACAGGGATGAGTGGTTCTGGGAGGACCACATAAGGGCATACGCGGTCAGGCACAGCCCGCTCAAAGGGGGGATGGGCAGTCAAGGGTAGGACCGCCCAAGGGGATGAGCAGTCAAGCCTTGGTCGCTCAAGCCCATGACCCAAAATAGATCCTGGTCAAAATGGTCTTGACTAGATCGCTAAACGGAACTGACCTACTATAGTGTCGGTCAAAACGGTCTTGACCAGACCGTCTAATGCGACCGACACTCAACAATTGACCAAGGGTCAACAGGGATGAATGGTCAGACCCTAGCCGCTCAACCCAGATAGAAGATAGGCGGCTAGAACCTGGCCATCCAAGGGGGGAATGGGCGGACCCTACTGGGCCGTACAACCATGTGCGGTCTATCGTGTGACCGTACAAGCTCCAAAACCCAGTGGGGATGAATGGTCTAGAGTCAGCCGCCCATACCTTGAAATGGCCCTGGTTCAACCATCCAATCGTCACGGCGAGCAAACCCAAGGGTTCATCCGATCGTGGTCTTTCCACGCCCCGTTCGTGCCGAGATGAAAGGGATACAGCCACAATCACCCTGGCAATCACATGGACTCCGATCGGAGTCAAAATGACGCACGAATCGCAAGAAACGGGCGATTCTAACGAAATCACCCAAATGGGGTCACCAGACTTCCCGGGCTCCCCACGGTCAAATGGGACTACCAATAGACGTGAAACTGGTATCAATGGAACGCTGATGTTCCCAGGAGTCCATTGACTCCAACTGATCGCAGAACCGTCGCCGTATTTCAACAAAGCCTACGAAACCCACAAAATCTCAACGAGCCTAAACTCGCCCGTTCTCACACTGTAGAACGCAAAACTATGGGAAAATAGAATACACGAGCTAGGGAACTGTCCCCCTACCTCCACCAAAGATCTCGTGCGCCGAAGCGACTAAACCACGCCGAAATCACCAAAACACGAACCACGTCGATTCTTGGAATCCACCGAGGGGTCGCGCGATGCCACGCTCAAATCGTCGCTCCATCCCGTGTTCCGATCACTCCACTGCGTCCTCACCTCGGCCAGCTCCGCAACGGTGTGCACCCCATGCCGAATGGACCAGAGGGGAGAGAGAACAAGAGAGAGGAAGAACGGTTGAAAATGAGAGAAGAGAGATAGTGAGGTGGTTTAAATAGAAGAAAAATTAAGAATTTTCTTAATTTTTGAAATTTTATATGCTGTGCTATACTCTTCTACGCTATGCTATCTTATCCTATATCCCATCCCATCCCATCCTATATTTATACAGAATCCTCTCCTATTCTATCTTTAGTACCATATGGCACTATACTACATTACACTATCCTCTACTATACTATACTGTATCCTATCCTATCCTTTCCCATCCCATTCTATCCTATACTATCCTATAATATACCATACTATACAATACATATGGTATACCATATTTTATCCTATGCCGTGCTATACTCCTCTACGCTATGCTATCTTATCCTATATCCCATCCTATCCTTTATCCCATTCTATATTGCTATTCTATCCTACCCTATCCTCCCCTGTCCTCTATCCTATCCTATCCTACTATCCTATCCTATACTATACAGTACTGTATTGCACTATATTGTATATTATTGAACTATACTATATTATTTTGTTCTATGCTATACTGTACATTCAAGCCATATGGAAACCACTTCGATTACTCCCCATCACATATTTTTGATAATTAGATTCATGCTGCGAGAGAATACCAAAACATAGCACGTGTTTCCTCATGAAGCTAATTCTTGTTTCCACAGAAATTATGCTCATTAGAAACATAAAGCTCCATGTCAACCAATGGAATGTAGATGAAAATTTACATTGCCGAGTCTTGTCTTCCAATGTTCTAGTGTGCAGATGTTAATTCATGTAGCACCTTGTTTCATCGCAATAATCCAGAGACCCAAGATTCTCTACCCTTTTCCAAGCAGTAGATGTGATACGAGTCAACAAGCCCACAGCAGACAAAGAAAAGGGCCAACATTAATTAGGAAATCTGACTATTCATATAAAACAGTAATTCACATAGAATATTGTCAACATACTCAGTTGCCAAAAGTCCATCTGTCAATCCACCAATGAAAATAACTTGTTGTCTGAAATCCCCAGTTCTGAAGGCAACCTGCACCAGCAAACACCCGTTGTGACCTAAGCATGTATAAAATCATTAAGGCAGCAAAACAGAGAAGACTACAAAAAAAGTTTTAAAAAAAGGACAATAGGCACTGATGCCCAAGTATATTTCCAGTAAAAATTTAAAAATTATGCATAGCACATATGCTAATGCTACTAGTACTATGTTCTACTCATGGTATTCATATCTCAGTTCTTATGCATGCATTATACTGCTTCCTGACTAACATGTAGAACAGATAGCTCAAACATTGGCAATAATCATTCATTTTTATGATCACTCAAATTTTATGCTCCCTTGGGAGACCTAGTCTCATAAAGAATTCAGTGCCAGGCAGTATGTATGATGTGCAAACTGCAGCAAAAATTATCATTATCATGAACTTTATCCAATAATTAAAGATCGACTAGATCCAATGAAGGATCTAATGTCTCGGGAAAGTCTTACAAGCAGCTGCCTCCTTGACATCCTCTTCCCCCTACACGATGGTTACAAAGTACTTGGGCCAAGGTTTCACTGCCTTCTAGAGAAGCTGTTAGTGGATATAAACACTGCATTACTAATTGTCGATTAAGCTCATGCAACTGGGCAACCACCAAATACTCCCTCGGACTTGACGGAGTCTATGAAATGAGGGATAGAACCAACTTTTATGCGGTTAATCTGGGGATAAGCCGTGCGATCTGTTCCTCTACCGCCTCGTAATGAGGGTGTTCGGCAGCGAATTTCTCGACAACTCCCATCGTCTGGTTCTGAAGAAAGCCGGAAAGCTGACTTTCAAGAGCTTGGACGTGCTGACTTAGTTGCGACACCATCGGATCAAATCGCGGCTGCTCGGCAGGCGGATTGGATGCGAGGGTTGCGAGATCAACGCCGTACTGTTGCGCAAGCCGGGCAATTGCCGCAGAAGGGTTCTCATTGAGCATTCGGTGTGCCGCAATCAGGGAGTTGAGACCCTGTTCCGGCGAAATACCGAGTCGCTGAGTTTCCTGGACAAGTGGCGCCAGCGTGGTTTCGTAACGACGCTTCTCTTCGGACCACTGACGCCCGCCGTTGGCCATTTCGCCTTCCCTCTTGGCGACCGCCTGTTGAATGGCGGGAGGGAGAGTGGCCCATAAGGCTTTTGCATCAGCCGCCCAACTGACCGGAGCGGCGACAGCAGCGGTTGAGGGCTGCTCGGCGCTTGGCTTGGCCGTGTTGTCCACGGGCGGTAGTTTCGGTTCGGGCGCGGCCTTCTCAGGCGCAGCCTCGATTGTCTCGGCCTTCTCTTTCGGAAGGAATTTGCCATCCGGACCACGCGCGCGCTCGTCAGGAGCGGCCTCTACCGGCTCAGGATGACCATCGTCGCTTACGGCTTCCGGCTCACTGTCCGGCTCAGCCTTCGATTTGAGCGATTTGATCGCGTCGGCAACGTCATTACGGACTTCGTCGGCATAGTTTACCCGTTCGGAGGTTTGAGCCTCCGTCATAAGGTCCTGATTTTCAGCCATTTATTCCTCGAAAAACCGGATTTGAGGTTTGTAGCCCGCCTTCACCATCTGAGTGGCTTCCGCCACATCTCGAATGATCTGCTTCAGTTCATCGCCCTGCCGGCGCGGAGCGGTGTTGCGGTCGTTGCCCTTTTCGACAAGACCAGCCTCTTTGGTCCAGCGTCGGAAGGTGGATTTGCTGTCGGTCTTGCGGCCATCCGAATAGCCGTGGTGCTCAAGCTGCTGGCCAAGGTCATCCGAGATAACCATTGGACCGCTGCCACGAGGCCCGGCCAATTCCTTCAGGACCAGTTCACCATTGCGCCAGACGTAAGTCTCACGCGGCACGCGGCTTCTCCTTGCGCTTGAGACGGATTGACATCTGCACTTCCTGTTCGATGCAGTTAATCGCCAGCATGGCCTTGGCTTCCATGCGCTCCTTGCTGGCCATATCCGCCGGGGTCAGGACGAAATTAGCTTCCGCGATGCAATCTTGGTGTCCCATCTTGCGATCTTGGTGGATCGCCACGCCGATTAGCGAGCCGGTGTCATCCCAGACCGGCAACGGGTACTTGGCGCGCATCTTGTGCTTGCTCATGAGCGGGTTGAGCACAGCCGCGATCTTCGGGAGTGCTTCACTCATGCCAGCTCCTTCGCCTTCGGCTTCTTGGCCTGCTTCGCCTTAAACTCAGCGGCTTCCATGTCGAGTTCGTGCTTGCGGTCGCCAGCTTCCATGGCTCGCTCGTGCTCGGACTCGTTAAGCTCAGCCTGCCGCTCGGTCGCCTGGGCCTGTACGTTCGCCTTGGCAACCGTGGTCGCCATGTCCACTCATCGTCGTCTCCAATCCAGTCGGTCACCATTCGCTCGCCCTCGGTGTCGTGGTTGCCGTCGTAGCGCGGCCTCGGGGTCGATCCACTGGTGTCCAGCGGTGCTCGTTGAACCTGCAGTCCCATGTCCGCCTCAAGCGCCTCCACCACCGCAATGGCGTCAGTGAAAGCGAGGCCGTTCCCACGACGGTCCAGCGTCTCCGCCACCACGCGCACCATGCGCTCGCGGGCGGTCATGACGCGGCCCTCACGTCAGCCATGACGCACTTGGCGATGTGGCAGACGCCCTCCTCGGCGGGCTTGTCGCCGAGTTCGTGCCCGCGCATGCAGTACCAGCGGCACGGGTGTTGGTCGCGGCATTCCTTCGCCGGCTCGCAGATGATGATCGGCCCGCTAGCCATCGGTCCTCCCGTTGATGTGCTCAGCCAGAGCGAGGGCGGGGTGGTTGCGGTAGACCTCGCGCTCGGCATCTCGCAGCGGGACACCGCTGCCGTCGTTGTGTCGGTGCATCGCCAGCGCATCGCACTCGACTCGTTCGACGTCCAACCAGTCCGCGACCAACAGCGCCGTCTCGGAGTCGCTGAATCCCCACTCGCAGAGTCGCTCCAAGGCGATCGCGTGCGTCTCCCAGTCACGGGTCTCGAACGCGTCGTCGGCAGTTGTTGCCTCGTCACGGAGGGATTCAGCGGCTCGCCTGATCGTCTCGCTCGGTGTGCTCATGAGTGACCTCCGCAGCCCTGGTGTGCCTCGGGGTGACAGATCGGGCAATCGAGAGCGACAGCCGTCGTGTGCCGGTTGACCCCATCGGGGCATGATTCGCTCCTGGCGATGCGAGCGGCTACTTCGTAGGGACACGGGTCACCCAACTTGCAGCCGGGGCATGCGGCCTCAATCGCCTGCGCGATGCGCTCCCGCGCATCAGCCCGGACCTGGGCGTCGTAGGTCGGCTGCCAGTTGCGACAGACCTTGAAGCCAGCGATCACCGGATGCACCACGTAGTCGCCTGGCATGAGGTCGGCCAGGGATCGGACGATGACGTATTCGCGTTCGATGGACGGCGGCGTGTATCCGTCAGCCATGGGTCGCCTCCTTGGGTGCGGCGTGCGTCGTGTGACATGCCCGGTGCGAGTGGTCCATGAACGACGCCCCGGCGGGTTGATGGGTCCAGAACTCATCGCGGCGACCGGCGTTGACCAGCACAATCCGGTAGCCGCAGTGGCGGCAGGTCTCGTCAGCCATCACTCCGCCTCCGTCTCGGTCGTCTCGCCCGCGGGCTGGGCGACGTACCGCCCTCGACCAGGATGAGCAGGTGACTTGCCCTCAATGCCTTGCCGATACCGGTGTTGAAACCAGCGCCGTGGTTGAGGTGACCGTGGCGCCTCGGCGTTCACCTGCCGGCAAGAAGGTTGGCGGGACCAAGCAGTGGGTCTGCGCTCACTGCTTGGCGCGCGGCAAGATAACGAGGCTGATTGGCTAAAGTTACGAATTCATCCACGTGATGAATTCGTGCCAGGAAACTTTTACGCCGTTCTTTCGCTGGGTTTTTCCTTCGCACCAAGTCAACCCAGCTTTCGAGACAATTAGGTCGCCTCTGAATTTTCCGTCGTTGTCGTAAACGTCGAGTTCCCTCGCACCAATAAATCGAATAAACTAATGAAATTATAATATGAATAATTATCTTATACAAAAAATTACAATATTTTTGGATTGTAATCTATCGTAAGAAATAAAAAAATACGAACAGCATCAAGTATAGAAAGAGAATACGAAAAATACTATCTCGTGGCGCACTCGGGAGCGCAGGACAAGCCTGCCGAGATGTCCGAAGCGCAGTTCGCTGAACTGGAGAAGACGGTCAAGGAAGCCCGTAAGGTCTATGAGGGTCTGGGCCAGCCGTTCGACTTCGAGTATTCCGCGGCCCCGGCACGCCGGAAGGTCTACCGCCAGGCGTTCATCGGCAAGCGCATCCTGGGGAAGGTGACCACGCCGCAGGACCCCAAGGGCTTCACGTTCAAGTGCATCACGGGTGAGCGGGATCGCAACAAGGGCTGGTGGTTCGGGCTCATCACGATCATGCGTGATCCCCAGAGGTTGGCCAATCTGGCGCTGAGCCAGACCATGCACATCCTCAACTCGACGGCCAAGGGCGGTATCATCGCCGAAAAAGACGCCTTTGACGATCAACGGCAGGCCGAGGCGACCTATGCGCGCCCGGATGCCATCACCTGGGCTGCGCCCGGTGCGATCAGCAAGAACAAGATCATGCAGAAGCCCGGCGCGGGTCTCGCGGCCGGCCATGTGAACCTGCTTGAGTTCGCGATCAGCTCCATTCGCGACGTGTCGGGCATCAACCTGGAAATCCTGGGCCTACGCGATGCCAACCAGCCGGGCGTGCTGGAGGCACAGCGCAAGCAGGCCGCGATGACCATTCTGGCCACGCTGTTCGACAGCTTGCGTCGGTTCAGGAAGATGGTTGGCCGCACACGGCTGCAGTTCATCCAGCATTATTTGGCAGATGGTCGCCTCATCCGCATCTCGGGCGAGGAAGGCCACGAGCTTGTGCCGCTGCTCAAGCAACAGGTGTTGGGCGAATACGAGGTCATCGTAAGCGATGCCCCGACCAGCCCGAACCAGAAGCAGGAGACGTGGGCCGTTCTGCAAAGCATCCTGCCTGTGTTCCGGGACATGATGACACCGGAGGCGGCGATCATTGTTCTGGAGTTCTCGCC